>JAMPIV010009806.1:0-545271 GCA_024509875.1 Oreohelix idahoensis
AGGTA
Source organism: Oreohelix idahoensis (assembly GCA_024509875.1). NCBI lineage: Eukaryota > Metazoa > Mollusca > Gastropoda > Stylommatophora > Oreohelicidae > Oreohelix > Oreohelix idahoensis. The sequence goes on from JAMPIV010009806.1 coordinate 6, forward strand.
AATGTAAATCTATTCACTCCACATGTAAAGACTGTTTTCCACTTAATGGGATTAAAATTAATTATCAGCGAGAGAGTAAAAGTTCTGAGATAGATGGGATGGTGGAATAGGAGAGGGGGACACATAATTATGTGTCGGGAAACTCAATACTTAGGAGGGTGTTTGTTTCTTCTCTTTTGCCATACTAGTTGGTGAACGAACAATCGACCGAACGAACGAACTTTATTTTCAAAGGATTAAGAATTGGGCGCTCAGGCCCATCTAATATTATGTCCTTCCAATCTCACTTATCTTGCATAGAATACACTTTCATTCCCACATGTTACTTTAAGCATTAAATACACTGCATAAAAATTATAAAAGTTATAAAACATACAATGAAATTACCCAATCATAATCACAATAAAGTATTTGTTTAAGCAAACAAGAAAGTAATGGGGAAAAAAACCCAAACAAACAAACAAATCCAAAACATATATAAACGGAAAATCAGACAATAAATCGAGTATGATCACATTGGGGTAGTATATAATCGGAACTGCTGAAACATTTGAACAGTCTGCTATTGAATGTGTAGGAACTCCGTGTTTTTCTTTGCTCTCCCTAACAAGCAGAATCAGATAGAACGAACGGCACCATCAACAGACGGATCTCAAGAGACGCGGTACCAACTTCTTAGACACTCCCTGACGCTTATGGGAACGTGCGGCACCTTAAAAACTTAAACAGAGACGAACGATCAGTCATCCATCTGCAAACTTGAACAGAGATGAGCGATCAGTCATCCATCTACAAACTTGAACAGAGATGAGCGATCAGTCATCCATCTACAAACTTGAACAGAGACGAGCGATCAGTCATCCATCTACAAACTTGAACAGAGATGAGCGATCAGTCATCCATCTACAAACTTGAACAGAGATGAGCGATCAGTCATCCATCTACAAACTTGAACAGAGATGAGCGATCAGTCATCCATCTACAAACTTGAACAGAGATGAGCGATCAGTCATCCATCTACAAACTTGAACAGAGATGAGCGATCAGTCATCCATCTACAAACTTGAACAGAGACGAGCGATCAGTCATCCATCTACAAACTTGAACAGAGATGAGCGATCAGTCATCCATCTACAAACTTGAACAGAGACGAGCAATCAGTCATCCATCTACAAACTTGAACACAGATGAGCGATCAGTCATCCATCTACAAACATGAACAGAGACGAGCGATCAGTCATCCATCTACAAACTTGAACAGAGACGAGCGATCAGTCATCCATCTACAAACTTGAACAGAGATGAGCGATCAGTCATCCATCTACAAACTTGAACAGAGATGAGCGATCAGTCATCCATCTACAAACTTGAACAGAGATGAGCGATCAGTCATCCATCTACAAACTTGAACAGAGACGAGCGATCAGTCATCCATCTACAAACTTGAACAGAGACGAGCGATCAGTCATCGTTGTAGTCATTGCCCATGACTCACATCCATATGTCAAGAGTGGGACATAGGTGGAGCGGTATACAGCCATCTTCGTTTTCTTACCAACCTCTTTCTTGCTGAGGAATCCTCGATTTATTGACTGAAAAAGTCTCCGAGCCGCTGCTTTTCGAGTGGCCAACTCTTCTTTGATGCCTCCCTTTCGGTCTATAATAGCTCTGAGATATTTAAAGTGGTCGACCTGCTCCAGGACCTGTTCTCCCAGCTTAATCTGATGTCTTCTTTCTTCTCGTGATATCACCAAGGATTTTGTTTTAGAGCTGCTTATGACCATCCCTCTCTTCTCCAGCTCTTCCTTCCAGACTTGCAGGTTGGATTGAAGATGTGCCTCTGATTTAGCAATCATGGCAACATCATCAGCAAATGCCAGCTCTGAAAACATACCTGTCTCATCTTCCAGTACCCCACTGAATACTTTCTTGTTCTCTCCTTACATGCCTTGATAACATCGTCCATGAGGAGTATGAAAAGATAAGGTGACTGGATATTACCTTGTCTTACACCAGTGGTGGTCCTGAACTCTTCTGACTTATGGTTTGCTGTCCTCACATAATGTCTGCAAGACTTGTAGAAGCTCTGTATAGCATGAATCAGAGGTGCTGGAATGTTCTTCCTTGCCAAACAGTCCCAAAGTTGGCTCCAGAAGACACTGTCAAACGCCTTTTCCAGATCTATGAAACAAAGATGGACAGGGTACATTCTTTGAAACAAATCCACGCACTTTCACAAAAAATGTTGTCATCAAAGAACGTTTATATTGAATTAAACAATATTTTAAAAATATATTACAGTTTTTGATTTGCTTCCGTCATTATTAGCGGGTCATTGCTAATATTCCCATTCCCAACTAACATAATTACCGATGTATGTTACGTCGGTCGGTCACAATCAAAATACTAACTCGCGTCAGAAAAAAAAGTGCGCAACGCACGGTGTGCAACTTGCGCGGCGTGAGTGTTATATTAATGGTATTGATTCTTGCGTGGCTCTCTTAATGTCATAGATCTGCACATCAAACTTTCTGTCAGCGCTGATCGAGCCTTCCTCGTGAATCTCTTGAACATACTGTATTATATAACTTTGCTTTGGGAGCCGCGCTGGTGTAGTGGTTACAACTTTGAGCTGGCGATCAGGTGTTCAAGGCTCAAGCCCGGGCGTGGGGATTTGAAAAAGTGTCTTTGACAGGGATTTTCACTAAATAATCTGAACGGCTACTGAGATAAGCCCTCTGTGGATGGGAAGGAGCGAAGCTCCTGACCGTGTTGGGAGGAAAGTCCATAGGCTAACAATCCTCGCAATGACATGTCATTGGGCCGAAGGGCTGAAAAAAACATTACTTTGTATTAAAGTAACGATAAATTATTTGTACACATTGCCGACAGAGGATCGGATGTTTTCATTCCATATATAGGAGACGTAACCTTTTGCATAACGCATATTATTTCAGGCGGAATTAATTTTGAAATTACCCCACTAAACACGCATGTTTCAAACGATTGGAGCTTTCTTAGAAACGTAACAAAACAAATGCGGGGGAGGACAGGCAATTTAACCTGACCTTTTAAAGTTTTAACACTGTGAAAATTCACTGTGAGGATGGCTTGCCAAGACGAAACCAAACTGCCAGGGTTAGAATTCAGCATTCTCTTTATCAGACCAGAATTTGTGGAACATCTTGAAGGACTTAAAGAGCCCAGGAAAACCATTCTAATAAGGAACGTGAATCTCAGAAAACTGAAACACGGAGTCATAGTACGAGTTTAGTGCTAACATAACGACCCTCAAGACGTGTGAAAAAAAGGCATCTGCCAGTGCCTTAAACCTACTTCTCTGAGCAAACAATCTATGAGCCAAGATTGGCGTAAGTTATTTATTTTAAATTCTGAATGTTTACATTACTAACATGCGAACTAATATGTACATATTGCCATATGAATATCAATATGTGAAAAGTTCTATTGGATGCCCAAGTCATTTGAGGCTGACAACCTCAGCATATAGAATGATTATTTCATGAACCACCACTGCAAGGGCTGGTGACTGCTTTATTGCCAGTTTCTCAATGAGAACTAACAAGCATAGGTAGTCTCAAGTCCCATATGGAGCCGGGAGTGAAAGATGAAAGAAGTGATGTACAATGTAATTATAATATTTCTCTTCCAAACCAGTGTAAATGTCTATTTAAACATATGCACTTTAAAATTAATGAAAGTTTCTAAGTTTTTCAACCAGTGTAGATGCAAATGAAAACATATTACATCTATATTGTTAACACTTTTCCATTAGTGTAGATGATAATGTAAACATATTCTATCAATACTATTAACCTGTTAATTTGAATGTAAAGTAAATATAAAGCTATTCAATTTAAATGTAAAGAAAGTTTTATATCGAGGGATTACGCTAAATACTCATCGAGGGTAAATTCTTAGATAGAGGGTATGGTGGATTAGGAATAGGAAGACACATAAGCAAGTGTCGGGAAATGCAATACTCAGGAGAGCATATTGTTTCTAGTGGTAAAAGATACTAAGAAATGGCTAGTGATATTAAGGGGCGTCAACCAGACAATATGCCAATGAGTTGGTTACTTTCTGTGGTGACATAAATATGTACTGTTGTCTAGCCTTTTAATCGCTTAGAACGCCACGTTGATGATTATCATATTTAATTCAGTAGACAAGAGACAGTGTTCCAATCACAGGAATGTATTTACAAGTATTTACAAGACATTTCGAAACCCAGGTATGTTGTATAATGTATGTGGTCTAGTAAATACAAGAGAAGAACAATAGACAGTACCTAGACAGGAGAACTAGGAAATGGTAGACCAGTTGTCAGCCTAACGAGTAGGAAATGATAGAAATTGGCAGAAATTATCACCCCTGGTGGTTAGGCTAGTCTTTACCAAGGCACGCTAAGCAGAGCACAGAAAGAAAAAAATAAGAGACAGACAGAAGAATTAGAATCAAAATGTTTGAGTGACAGTTGAATTTCACATACATGAAGAATTTAGAAGGGAGATAAATCTCGACAGCAGTAGTCGTTTTCCAGTCGTGAACGCCCTAACATCTAGAGACAGCTAGTTAACACTGAGGCAGTAAGGAAGAATGAACGCCCTAACATCTAGAGACAGCTAGTTAGCACTGAGGCAGTAAGGAAGAATGAACGCCCTAACATCTAGAGACAGCTAGTTAACACTGAGGCAGTAAGGAAGAATGAACGCCCTAACATCTAGAGACAGCTAGTTAACACTGAGGCAGTAAGGAAGAATGAAAGAGCAAGACATTGAGAAAATAATTGAGTCTAAATTTATGCTGTACAAGGTTGACCAACCTCAAGGGAAGTTTGGACTCATTATTTCACACCAGCCACGTTACATGTAAATAAACGTCATCATATTTTGCACTGTTATCGGAGTCAAGTTACTCATCTAGTGTTGATATCAATCGTCAGCTGTCTGCTTGAACTGTTGTTGTTTTGCATCAAGTAAGAAATGACTTTTGTACCACCAACCAAGGCCTGCCTACTGTTGATGTAGTGATACCAACCACTATACAACATCATCAACAATGCACGGCCACACATACATGTGGCTGGCAACCACATCATGTTTATTTAATTGGTACAGAAACCACCACTGGAAGATCACATGCATGTTTTAATGCAGGGTGTCTGCAAGGTGACCAGCTGTAGTTGTGGATCTATGCTCGATTGGGCGCTTTAGGAACATGAATACATAACTCTTACATAATCAGGAAATATATTACACATTACTTAACTCTTACATAATCAGAAAATATATCACACATTATACAAATCTTATATAATCAGGAAATTTATCACACATTACTTAATTGTTACATAATCATGAAATATATCTCACATTACTTAACTCTTACAAAATCAGGAAATTTATCACCCATTACATAACTCTAACGCAATCAGGAAATATATCACCCATTACATAACTCTAACACAATCAGGAAATATATTACACATTACAAAACTCGTACATAATCAGGAAATATATCACACATTACAAAAAAACCTACTGATATAACCGACTGATCCAGGCACATGGTTAATATTTGAACTAGATGCCCAGCTTTGAAACGTTGCAAACACCGAACCAAATAATATGACGTAAAAGTAATGACGTATTTTTTGTTTAAGATTTTGATACCGATCACCTTGCCACGGGTAGCAAGAATTCTAGCCATTGGACACAGTCACATCCCAGTATTCAGTTTTTTCTTCATTTATTAAGGTAGTAGTATACCCAGAAAAGTTTAAAAAAAATAAAAATCCAACAATTTTCATTTTCATGCTTTAAATATACGTCAACATGTTCTTGAACTAAAAATAATTCATAGAAGCTTAGAGACACTCTGGTTTGATAGGAATCAGTGTTTTTCTACACACACCCCCTTGAGTGATTTGCGTAGCAACCAATATTTATAGTTGGTTACCATGTGAATATTATGGAGCCGCGGTAGCATAGTGGTTAGTGCACTGGCTTCCTAGCGCAGTGGTCTATGGTTCGATCCCCAGATGAGGCGGAAAAATTTTTAGGCCACAAACGGCTCCTGGGTCGACCCAGCCCCAAATGGGTACCAGAGCTACTCTGGGATAATATGGGCCTAACACCATATTCCCAATATGCCTAAATGGGCGTGTAACGGGTTCCTTTACCTTTTTTTACCATGTGAATAATGACCCAACATGAAGGTGCGTTATTGTAAAACTGCGAAATTACAATTATACTGAGGCAACAGGAAAAAGATATTTATAATTTTTCCACGGAAAATCACTCAATGATTTCTTATGAATTTTTCAAAAGTGTGTGTCTAGAAAGCTTTGATCGTAAATTTCAACATTTGTTACATGCATTGTGCATTTTCACCAACATCAACTCTATTTATTGCTAGCTTTATACTGATTCTGTATAATAGTAGTTAGCAGAGCTTCTTTTGTTCACATTGGGAAATAAGACAAAGACTGGGAGGCATGTACACCAACAAACCATTGCCTGAAAATGAGACACCTATTGCCGATAGTGTCGCTATAAAGCCTCTGTGCTCCCCAGCAAAGAAAATAAAGGTCATAAAGGTCCAAGAAAGTGAAGGACAAGCTAAAAATGACAACAGAGGAAATGGGTTTATCCTTATGGATGTAAAACTACTGTTTGGGTTTTTATGCGCTAACTTTAGATGTGACAAATGTTATCAGTACTCACTGACATGTGAGATCGTCGAAGAGACTCGGAATGGCTTTTGTCATGAAATCAGTATCAAGTGCACAAACTGTGGCGAATGGAATGCCAATTTCAATACTTCTGATGTTTCATCTTCAGCTACTCACAAACACAAAGAAGTAAATGTGCGAATGGTGGCATTTGTGCGTTCTATTGGGAAAGGCAAAGTGCATTGCAGAATTTTTCGATATACATGAACACAAGTCAACCCATGGCAAAGAAAGCATACAGGAGAACGCTGCACAAGATCTATTCAGCAAGTAAGGACATTGCAATGGAAAGACCCTGAGAGCACTGAAAAGGGGATTCATAGACACTGCAGCTGCAGTAGAAGGAGACCTTTATTCAACAGGAGCTCATTAAACTTCATTTTGTGAGTTCTTTTTCTGTTTTTCTTTGTTTTCTCGGAATTGTCTTTTTAGCATAATTGGTGATCTTTGAAACAAGATATCTCTAGATCTGTACATTCAATTGAGATGAAAATTAACACAGTTGGTTGTCATATAATCTTACAGATTCTGACCTAAAATGGATACAATCGAGTTCAAAGTTTTAGTTTTATGACGATCATGCATATATAATGAGGCACAAATATCAAACATTCCAGAAATATAAATTTTGAAAATTCATTAAAAATTAACCTTTCTGTCAATCTCTGTCATTTTAGTTCATGACCTCACGCTACATATAATGATTCAATTTGCCAAGTTTCAGTCAGATCTTTGTACAAATAACATAGTTATGATGTTTTAAAAAAGGTGTATAATTTATTCACTACGGTGGCCATATTTGATAGCTAATTTGCATAATTAATGAGGTCATTATGTGGACAAACATTTTAAGTCCATACTAACACTATACCCATGGTTGTTTGATTCTGAAAGGAAAATTTGAGTTTTTTTTACCCTATCAAGGTATACTACTACCTTAACTTATTCGGTTTAAGCAAATCCAAACTCCTCGTTAAGAGATAACCCTTGACAGTAAATACGAAGCAATATACAATCATGTGTTCTTCTTTTATTAATAACAAGGAAGCAGAAAACTGTTGATAGATATACAAAAAGTGTAATATTCTGATTAATGAACAGGTATAGTTAGTGCTGATAAAAGTTTTTTTTTTTTTAAATTTACCCCTTGTTGTGCTCAAAGTGAGGTCTATTCACTTTATTTAGTAGAATGTGTGTGATCCCGGACCTGGCTAAGACACTGATTTTATTGTGCACATTTACGACTGGATAACGGTAAATTTCAAAAAATTATCTTTGAGAGTGGTAGAACAGCTAAGTGCTCAATACTTTAAAATGTGCCTTAAGTTGAAAATCTTTTAAATTTTTTGAATTTGTGCATAGAAAAAAATTAAAATTTAAAAATGAAAAAAAAAAGAATATTGTACCTAAAACAAAATGTTATGACTAATGCAACTGTTTATAATATATTTGTACAAGCTAGAAAGTATGAACATCTTTTAATCAGTCTAATATTTTGTTCATAATCTAATTGTTTCCCTTGGAAAGCAAACTGGCTACCTCCCCTAACTATTCATTTATGACAAAGAGATAATTATGTAAAATATTTATGTTGTCCGTGACAAGTGTCAATTGTTTCTTCCCTCGCTCCAGTGTTTCTGTTATTTATTTCTTCATCCTCATGTAATTCAGTTATTCAGAAAAATGCGTATACAATTTCAGGTTCGTATTTGCGGCCTTATAAAAAAGTATATAAATTAACTAAAACCCTCAACGGAAAACAGGATGCAAACAATATTAAGTTAGTAAATAAGCAAGGAAATTTCATCACCACAGTATAGGGGCAGGAAACAAGATGGGCAGAGCAGTTCAGAGAAACACTGAGTAAGGAACCACCAGAGTTGCAGCTGAATGTACCTGAGGCTGAAAATGATCTAGACGTAAATACAGACAGTCCGCGAAGGGAAGAAATAATCACAGCTATCAAAGTGTTAAAGAATGGAAAAGCTCCTGGTCACGATATTTAAATGCAGAGTTATTTAAGACAGACCATGAACTAGCAGCTAACTGAAGGAAAACGAAAGAGAGGTCGACCAAAAACAACCTGGCGTAGGACTGTGGAGGCTGAGATGCAAAGAATGAACCAGAGTTGGGGCACTGTACGAAGGATGGCCACCGACCGAGCAAAGTGGAATCAATTTGTTGTTGCCCTACAAGACGCCACTAGGCGTGATGGCCACTGACTGCTTTGACGGTCGGCGGTTAAGGATCAAAGAAGAAAAAGAATGAACTAGCAGCAGAACTATTAGAACCACCATTTGCACTAGTATGGACAACAGTTACAAAACCAACGGAGTGGAATAAAGAAATAATTGTCAGTTTGTCCAAGAATGGCGTTTTTACAGACTGCAACAACTGGAGAGGAAACTGGTCTCCCCACCTCTCGATGCTGGACCTAGTATGGTGAAGTCTCTAACATTCCATAACCAGCTGTAAATGGGTACCTGACTCTGATCCTGAGTTAGAGAAGGCAACGGCAGCGAGGAAGGGAACAGGTGTCACGCATCAGTCAAACCAGCTGTAAATGGGTACCTCACTCTGATCTTAAGGTAGAGAAGGCAACGGCAGCGATTTCCCTTGTTTCCGGTGTACCGTTAACTTGTAGAACTGATTCAATTCCGTTCTATTGGTTTATAAACTTTTTTAAAAAAATACGGGGGGGGTTGAGGGCGGGTCTGTCATAAGCGTGTCAACTATGAATGCAAGAGAAACGCTTCTTTTTTTAACTTGCCTCCCAAATCACAATGTGAAATCAACATTTTTCAGTCAAGAAAAAGTACGGTTCTCAGTTTTGATAATATATTTCCAGAATTTGATTTAACCGGTGAATAAACGCACAAGAACCCTGGAGAGTAACAGAGAAGGAAATGTCGAAGTTGTCCTCTTTCCACGCAGTTTTCCTAGGGAAATTCTCCGACTTTTTTGACCGAATACAATCACTAACCAAGAACTGCTTACTCAGAGCAACCAAGAGGACATTAAATTAATATTAGACAAACATAAAGTTATGTTTTCAGGCACTCGTAAGAAATAAAGAAGTAGAACACTTGGACAACAGAAAAACAACAGACGTGAGTGGCTTACCCAGGGTTCGAACCCCGTACCTTCCGTACGACAACTCCGCCTAGCTATCAAGCGAATCACACTGACCCCACGGCCAGCTAGGCATCCCCAAAAAAAAAAAAAAAAAGATGCTTTGCTGGCTATTTATCAGTACGAAACACACAAGATAACACCGGAAGTATACAGTGGGCAACTCAGCCCTTAAATGACGCAATCACTTCTGTTGTTCTCCTATTAACAGTATGTGTCAGTCCAAACAAGACAAAGACCTTGATACTGGGTCCAGTAAATAGTAGAAGACTTAAGGACATTAGTATAGAACAGAGGGTAGGTTTCTGGTATTGTATAAACATAAATAACACATAAGGAAGGGAAACACTGTATACTTCCGGTGTTATCTTGTGTGTTTCGTACTGATAAATAGCCAGCAAAGCATCTTTTTTTGGGGATGCCTAGCTGGCCGTGGGGTCAGTGTGATTCGCTTGATAGCTAGGCGGAGTTGTCGTACGGAAGGTACGGGGTTCGAACCCTGGGTAAGCCACTCACGTCTGTTGTTTTTCTGTTGTCCAAGTGTTCTACTTCTTTATTTCTTACGAGTGCCTGAAAACATACCTTTATGTTTGTCTAATATTAATTTACTGTTTACAGGCCTCGGGTTTCCCTTCCTTATGTGTTATTTATGTTTAACCAAGAGGACATGCACACCATCAAAGTTGGTAGACGCTGGAGTTGAATTGGCCACGTCCTTAGAGATAACCCTGATGACATCACAAGATTAGCTATGCTATGGACACCTGAAGGAAAGCGAAAGAGAGGCGACCAAGAACATCTTGACGGAGAATTCTAAAGGCCGAGATGCAAATAATGAACTAGAGCTGGGTTACTGCATGAAGGACGGCCGCCGACCAAGAAAACAAGAAGCAGTTTGTTGCTGCCCTACAAGACGCCACCAGGCGTGTTGGTCACTGACTACTTTGACAATCGGCCGATAATGATCAAAAAAGAAGAAGGCACATAATTCTATGTCTGATGTATTTGATATTTGAATACATAATACTTTCAATATGTAATAATTATACGTTCTTCTTCTTCTTCTCATTATTATTATCATTATAATTATAATTTTAATTATTATTATTCAGAATCGACGTCATTGCATTACGGGCAAACCCATATGTGCTCAGTCTCCCTCAGAAAATGTCGAAGGGTATGAATGTTAATTTTTCCTGTTGCGCCATGGTTGTATACACGCCGGATGCATCTTCTCATACGTCCATCCCTGCCTGTCTTACGGCTAATGCCAAACTCCAGCAATCTTAGACATGATGATCGATCGATTGTAGTGCCATCCTCTCATACGTCCATCCCTGCCTGTCTTACGGCTAATGCCAAACTCCAGCAATCTTAGACCTGATGATCGAACGATTGTAGTGACATCCTCTCATACGTCCATCCCTGCCTGTCTTACGGCTAATGCCAAACTCCAGCAATCTTAGACTTGATGATCGATCGATTGTAGTGCCATCCTCTCATACGTCCATCCCTGCCTGTCTTACGGCCAATGCCAAACTCCAGCAATCTTAGACCTGATGATTGATAGATTGTAGTGCCATCCTCTCATACGTCCATCCCTGCCTGTCTTACGGCTAATGCCAAACTCCAGCAATCTTAGACCTGATGATCGATCGATTGTAGTGCCATCCTCTCATACGTCCATCCCTGCCTGTCTTACGGCTAATGCCAAACTCCAGCAATCTTAGACCTGATGATCGATCGATTGCAGTGCCATTCTCTAATAGGCGATCATTAATAGTCCCCAGTATCTCTCCATTGTCCATATCCAATGAACCCAATCTGATTGCTCTTGAAGCTAGTCTGTCAGCTCCATTGTTGCTGCTTGACCATGACAGTAGATTCAGACCACTTCGTGAAGGTTCGAATCTTCTATGGAAGTTTTCAATTCATGCCGTAGCCATCCATTTTGGGGTTTTCCGAAGCATGGACTGAGTTTCTGACTCAATAACTGCCCTTGTTAATGAAGTTTCAGACAGTCACCTTAGGGCTGCCTCTACCTTCATTCTCATGCTGGAGGTTGTTGTCCTGTGCATGACCTCTGTCTTCTTTAGATTGATGTTTAGACCCACCTCTAGGCAATAATTATTCAGTCTATCTGTTTTTTCTAGGATGTGTTGATGTGTTTGTGCGAGTAGTGTTATCTGCGTGTTATAGATCTTCCAATGTAGAAAACTTTGTCCATCATATTTCTCTTGGACTGTCTTCTGTGGTCTGGCACATCACCCAGTCTAAGAATGTCACAAATAAAGAGGTTCATAAGGGGCATCCCGTCGTACTCCTGTCTTCAACTCAAAAGTTAGGTTGCTCTGACCCAACACTACATGTAAAGTTAGTATTGTGGCTTTTGATTATGGATGGTTTTAGTTATTTAATACACTTTTTTATAAGGCTGCAATTACGGACCTGAAATTCTATACACATTTTGCTGAATAACTGAATAATTGTGGGAAAAGATACTTAAAAAATATGTTTACCATAGAGATGCTACGAAAACTTTACTAGGAAGGTGAGATACCAGTGGCATTAATTTTGTTATAATAAATCTGTTTTCTTTGACATATAATCATACATAACCATGTTTTTGTTGTTATTAAAATGTATATCTGTTGTCGAGATAACCTCCAGTATTACGGTCTTAGAGATGGCCTAGATGACCACCCATGGTTTATATTAAGTTGAGTTATACTGGACATCAAATTTTGACTTTTTGTGTGTATCTGAGATTTAACCAAGTTACCTTTATGTTGTTTGGGCTGCTTAACATGAAAATGGCCGTTAAAACACCAGATTAGCTCTAGTTTTTTTTTTAAAATATCTGTAAAACAAGTTTTACACTTTTGCATATACATACCATTTGATAATAATGCTCATAGCGGAAATGATTCGCAGCGACGCCTTTTTGCCTGTCGCTTGTAATGAGTTTCTGGAGCATCTCTCACAAGGTTCCAACAATAGTCTGCTTGCATTGCTGCATTCCATTTCCCTTGGTACCTTTTTTTTCGATGGTAGTAATGTCCTGATGAAATCGTTCCCCACGCTCGTCACTGACAGCACCGCAGTTAGCAGGGAAGAAATACAGATGAGAGTGTAAAACGTGTAATTTCGAAGACATGTTGCACCCTAGTCAGTTAGGGAACGATGTACAGTCAAAGGGAATGAATAAAGAGAATTATGAATGGGAAGATTCAGATAGAGTACAAAAAAGAGATGCGCGAACAATGTTGCGCATGACAGAGGTGAACGATAATCTTGTGGATCACGCTTTCTTAGCGGGCAGTCAAGAAACGTGAGGCAGAGAGGGAAGCTGCATATACGCGGGCAGCCATGATAATGGCAGTATTCAAGTAGTTTATGTGATGAATATTTCATGGACAAGATGGTAGTTTGGGTAATGATTAACCCGAAATATTGAATAGTTCCTGGCCATGATAACTTAAATGCAGAGCTATTTAAGACAGACCCTGAGCTAGCAGCAGAACTATTAGAACCACTATTTGCACAAGTCTGGAAAACGGGGACAACACCATCAGAGTGGAACAAAGGAATAATTGTCAAATTGCCCAAGAAGGGAGATCTTGCAGACTGCAATAATTGGAGAGGAATCACTCTTCTCTCAGTTCCCTGCAAAATACTAGGCAGGATAATTATACAGAGAATTTCAAAGGCAGTAGACCACACACTGAGGAAAGAACAAGCAGGATTTAGAAAGAACAGAAGATGCGTAGATCATATATTCACTCTCAGGAACATTATAGAGCAGTGCTCAGAATGGCAAAGACAGCTTTAAATTAATTTCGTTGATTTTGAAAAGGCTTTTGACAGCATACATAGGGACAGTTTATGGAAAATACTGAGGGTTTATGGAATTCCAAGCTGCATAGTGTCAATCATAAAAAGCCTCTATGCCAACTTTACGTGTAGTGTTGGACAGAGCAACCTAACCTTTGAGGTGAAGACAGGAGTACGACAGGGATGCCCCTTATCAACCACTCTATTTTTAACAGTCATAGACTGGGTGATGCGCCAGACAACAGAGGGCAGTCCAAGAGGAATAAGATGGACAACATTTTCTACATTAGAAGATCTGGAATATGCAGATGACATTGCACTACTAGCACATTCACATCAACACATCCAGAAAAAACGGATAGACTTAATAAGTTTAGCCAGCAGGTGGGCTTGAACATCAATTTAAAGAAGTCTGAGGTCATGACGCTCAATGTGAGCAACCCTGAGCCCATATCAGTAAGGAATCAGCAACTGGTACAGACAGATACCTTCACATACCTAGGAAGCATAGTAACACCAGACGGCGGGGCAGGCAAAGACATCAACATCAGAATGAATAAGGCAAGAACAGCCTTCTTTAGCCTAAACAACATCTGGAAGTCCTCCCAATACAGCACAAGCACAAAATTAAGATTATATCAGAGCTGTGTGCTTTCTGTGCTTCTTTATGGTGCAGAATGCTGGAGAGTTACAGAGAAGGAAATGTCGAAATTGTCCTCTTTTCACACAACATGCCTAAGAAAAATTCACCGAATCTTTTGGGTGAATACCATCACTAACCAAGATCTGCTTACTCGTAGCAAGCAAGAGGACATGCACACCATCATAGCTGGCAGACGCTGGAGCTGGGTTGGCCATGTCCTCAGAAGCGACCCCGATGCCATCACAAGAACAGCTATGCTTTGGACCCCTGAAGGAAAACGAAAGAGAGGCCGATCAAAAACAACCTGGCGGAGGACTGTGGAGGCTGAGATGCAAAGAATGAACCAGAGTTGGGGCACTGTACGAAGGATGGCCACCGACCGAGCAAAGTGGAATCAATTTGTTGTTGCACTACAAGACGCCACTAGGCGTGATGGCCACTGACTGCTTTGACGGTCGGTGGTTAAGGATCAAAGAAGAAGAAGAAGAAGAATTGAATAGTGGGAATTCTTGTCTAGAAGGAGAAACGGTGTGAGTTAGTTATCATTCAGAAAGGAAAAGGTACGTAGGGTGAACTTTATTTTATTTAGACAGTAGTCCTATTCTTCAGTGAGGCAAGGGAAATTAACACCCCCGGAGATGTCCGGTCCCATCAAGATAACCTGAACACTGAGAGGATATAAATAACAATAATCTAAGAAAGGGAGAACAGAATATAGAGACTATAGCACCTGAATGATCACTGATGGTTAAAAGGTCAGAAGGTGTAGATTCGATACTGGGCGAGAGAGAGTGGTGAAAGAATGAACTTACATATTATATTCTATGATGGACCAGATGTGGAGGTCAGAGCAGACAGCAATGATCCTTTCATATGTAAATAAACACTATTCAAATTACCATGGCGTTATCGCATCACGTGCTGTGTGTGTGTGACTGTTGTGGTATACAACATATTATAGCTAACCACAGAGGTAAGCGAACCTGGACAGACATTGCCATATAAATAAAATAGGATTCATAATAACTACCAGGGCTGCCACATATTATGATTTTGGTGCCGTGACCAACCTCTAGCAGTACCCACACATTGTTTCTAAACAGGAGTTCAGCAACTATGCTTTATGCTGTCATCTCGCCTCGCTTCAGGCAGAAGACACAGATACATTTGACGCTGTGACAGATTTCAACAACCACGGATAACAGATAGCAATGATAATACAGACGGCAGAGTACAAGGAAGAAAAAATTCATATTTACCTTTCGATAACATGAAAAAGCAGAGTGACAACAGTGTAAGTTGTAAACACAGAACAAAGTGAACAGTATCGGAACCAGCCAAGCAGAAACGTCGGTCCGAAAACCAAGTCGGAATTTTCTTCTTTCAAATCGACCTGCACGAGAATAAGTCGTCACAACAAGGCAAAGTACGCCACACATTATACAATTCGGGAGCCGAGACAACCTCAGCCAGCATTGAAAATCAGTCATTCATCAAGACAAAGTAGAACCCACAAACTGGTTGATGACAGACTTCAAGAACCACAGACGGCAGAACAACGCAGATAGAAGGCAAAATTGCAAATTCACAACATAAAAAGAATACAGTACAGTCAAAGTCTAAACAGAAGCGGACAGGTTTGGGAACCAGTCAAACAGAAACGCCAGCTCAGATATCAAGTCAAGATATTTTTTTTCTTCACACCTTCCTGAACGAGGGGGTTCGCAGAAACACAGCAGGTACAATATTCACTGTCCTGTAACGCCAGCTCAGACATCAACACGGGGACACTCATCCCAGCAGACGGTCAGGTCAACGTGTGCCGCTCAACAAGTAGTCTTAAGACAGGTCATAGAGTGCAGTACAGTAACCAATTCACGGACAGGTTTGTGTGTAGAAAAAACAAGTGTGTAGTCCGGATGGTATAAAAATATAACAATAGTGTTAAGTCGGTCACGCGCGGGCAACATCGCGACAAACGAGTACTCCAACGAAGACGTCTTAATTAATTGGTTTAATTAGACATTGTTGTATTATTATTCTCGTCTTATTAATTATAGTAATATTATTGTTATTAATATTATTACTGTTGTTTAATTACTATTCTTATCATTATTATTAGTATTGTAGTCTCACTAATATTGATTTGTAATGGTGTATGCATAACATTTGTTTTGGTAACCATAATATTGTTTTTCAGGGAATCCAAGACTAATAGAAGAATTTCCGTTCATTTTCAGGTGCAAGTTAGTTTAAGTTAACCGTAGAAATAAGTAATTATTTTTCAGATTTATATGATGGCACAAGCCGAACAGACACAGTATAACATGCAAGACAGTCAGACTTTGGCCCTCATAAAGACGATTACCGACACATTAGCAAAGGTAGGCTACAGTGCTAAATACGCAAACATAAAAGGTAATGTAGACTTATTTTCAGGTGACCCACATGCATGCCGTAAGGGGCTTACAGACATTGACAAATATGCAATGTCTATAACAGCAGATGAATTGGAGAAAGTAAATATTGCGATTTTTTCATCTGCTGATCTGATCACAGACTCTATCAGAAGGCAATTAGACACATTACTTAATTTTTTTTTTTTTGCGTACGCCCGCTAATACTCTAGGCGAAATCTCAGGTTATTACTAATGTCTAACCTGACATTGATTTTACGTGAGTATCCCTTTTTTCTTGTACAGAGACAGGTGTCCCTCGCCATTCAGGCAAATACTCTCCGATTTCGGAGGTACCCATTGCAGCTGGGTCGGCTCAAGAGCCGCCAATCCCTGGTCGACGACACTCCTTCAAATGTCCTCGCCAGGTCTCGAGTTAATCCAGTCCAATTCCCGGTCGACGAAAAATCCTCAAATGCCGTCGCCCGGGTTTCATCCTGAATCACCCGGTCGCCAGAGCGGTGTTGTAACCACTACGCTAGCGCGGCTCCCTACATTACTTAATGAAAGAGATCTTCAAGCAAAGTCTAAATCGTACGATACGATAGGGAAAGGACATTGTCACACTTGTGATAGAGAAAACAAGGACACAAACAAAATCCCAGAAACAGCTGCTGTACGCGCACACTGGGACACACTTAATAAAAGAAGAATAAGAATGGCGGTCATGAATTTTGTGGCGGAAGTTAAAAAAGGGAAGTCCATAGAAATAAATAACATCAACATAGCAAACCAACAGAAGTGCCAGATAAGAACACAGAACGGTTGGGAAATGAAGGTAGAACCGCTAGGAGTATGGAGAAACATAATAGGATCTGGTCAGCAAAATATTACAATAAAGGAAGAAGGTAATAGGAATAGACCATGGACAAGTCAGGTTAAGACAACAGTCCAGAAACAGGAAAACATACAGAGAGACAGGGTCAGCTTTGGTACACAAGAACCAGAAACACATGAAACACAGACGATTAGTGCCGAAACACAAACTGAGATTGATACTGTAGCGTCACACTTGGGGCCAGCACACAAAGAGAAAGACGTCATGAGAGAAAATAAAACATGGTCACATGGGTTAGACAATACGAGAAAGTCTAAGATTCCACTCAGTGTAAAAAGGGTGAACCAACAAACAGCTAAAATAGTGATACCACAGCATAGGGATAGCATCGAGTTAAAGAATACGAAAGATGAACTGATGCAGATAATACTGAAAGAGAAAGTAAGATCAGCGAAGGTGGACAATAGGAAAGAGAAGATAGAAGAAGTACAGGACATGGACACATCCTATAGGCGTCCAAGAGCAATACGGAAGACAAGACTGGAAGAGATAAGTACAGTACACGAAAAGTACCAGCTTGACAAAGAATCAGAATTCGATTCGTCAAGTGGGGAGGAGGATAGAGTTATGCACTCCGACGAATATGGATACAGGTCGGACGAGCTCGAGCATATAGTGGACGACGAAGACCGTATAATTTATTGGCCGAAAAATGAGAAAAGTGATCCTGGATGTATAAATCAGATAAAGAAAATTGAAGAAACAGATATGGAGGACACAGATAATGAGGATTACATAGAAGAGGATAGATCAACCAGGAGAAAAAGTCGACAGACAGTTAATGAAGCAGAAAATAGCAGTAGATGGAGGTGGTCGTCAGAATCTGTGTCGACTAACTCACACAGTGTAGTGTCTGAGGAGAGTGACGATAGTAACAGACACAAAAGTACCTATAGAAGAGAAGAGAGTAGTACAAGAAGTAAGGAAGAAGGAAGCAAATGTGGAAGTAGTTGTAGAGAACGGGAGTTTCCAGTAGACAATCTGGATAAAATAATAGCGGACAGAGCACAAAGGTGGATACGACATGCAGAGACAATCAGGCAGACTGCATGGACGGAGGCAGATAAACGATGGAAAGAGAAGCTTGGATGTATAAATCAGATAAATACGAAGGAAATTACCAAAATAGTTGAACCAAGCATAGAAGAGTTGAAGAAGGTAATAGAAGCCACCATAAAGCGGCCTGATTTTAACTTCTCAAGAAGCATGGTTTGGAGAGTTCTAGAGGGAGAATATCATACACACTTTCCACAAACAAGAATTGAAATTGATATGGTTCTGACGAAAATGATAGATGACGCAAACAGGAAAAGGTGGATAGAAAAGGCAGAGCAGGCAAATCGTCATCGAAGTCAGAAGAGAAATAACGGAAAAAGAAAATATAGATATTAAGTGAAGTAGAGGGGGAGATGAGGGATAAAAGGTCATGAAAAATGACGAAGATATTATGTGAGAAGAAGAAGAGCCATAAGAGATGGCGAAATTAAGAGTGAGTAATTGAGATATTGGACGGTGAGGTATTAAGGGCCATGGGAGATGGCGAACACAAGAGAATCGCTAAGATAAATAAGTATGGGAAAATTGAGAGTCACGGAGAAGTGACGGGAGTATTCAGAAGCCACAGGAAGGATAGCACGGACATATAGAAGAGATAGTTCTAGAAGGAACTTATGTAGAAGTGAGAAGCCATGGAGAAAATGGCAAAGAGAGATTATTGCGGCAGTGACCGAGTCTTATGAAGATTTTGGGGAGAAATCCTTTTTTTTCTCCGTAACACACGAAGAGAAGAGAATTGTGTTGAGAACGTTCCAGGGAGGGAAAGAAAAATATATAAAAACGTTAAGTGCGGCGTTTGCCAGACTACAAATGTGAGTCTATGGAGGGTAACCCTCACCAAACATATACAGTAGAAATTTAGACACTGTGAGACACTGTTGTGGAGAAGGAAAAAGGAGATAGCACAAAGAATAGTTCCAGGGAGGGAACGAAAAGCATATAAAAACGTTAAGTGCGGTGTTTATCAGACTACAAATGTGAGTCTATTGAGGATAACCCTCACCGAACATATAGAACAGAAATTCAGACACTGGGAGACAGTGTTGTGAAAAAAGAAAGTCAAGAGACAGGTCAGCAGCAGAAAAACACGCAAGGAGGTCAAAGCGACAACGCGGTTTAAGATAGGTAGACCAAAGAAGTTGAAAATATTTCCGCGTAGTAGACCAAGGACAGGAGTCTAGTTAGCACAGGGTAGATAGGAGGATGACAATTCACTGTTGCCATGAAAGTAAATGGCTCACGCCATTATGAACTATGTATATAGGAAGACATGACAGAAGACATATTTCACTTTATACGAGAGAAGAGGAAGGCCAGACAGTTCACACCAGGTGTGTGATGACAGAAGATAATACGATATGAGGAACTTACATGTATGAAAGATAATACGATATGAGGAACTTACATGTATGACAATAGGAGTGACTGGATGTGTAAAAGGAAATAAACTTTGTATGGATAAGTACACAGTTGGTAGAATGTGAGTGAGAAAGATAAGGGTTAAGAACAGTCATAAATGCAAAGAGGAAAGGTCACTAAAGAAAAGTGACGGGAAAAGAGTTATTCCTCTGTTTTTTATTATGATAATATGTTGTAACATAAGAAAATAATGACATGGTAAATGATATGAAAATAAATGAAGACCACTACGGAAGTGGAATGTATAACATGTCTAAAAGTATGTATTTTTGAAATCATATAACGTGAGCAGATAGGACAAAGCAAAGATGAGTGGTCATAAATGGGAACGAGATGTTGATGAATGTACGTTCTCAGTACAATTTAATTGTGTTGTGTAAAGGGAAATTGTTCTTTGGCACAGATAAGAATTGGTAATGTGCTGAGCTAGGGTTGTAACAGCACATTGCTAAAGATTTTTTTTTATACAGGACAAGTACAATAATAGTGTTGGTACAGTCATGAAAAAAATTTTTTTCTCCCACGGATAAATAATTTATTTTTAAGGGAAATAGGGAGATAATGTGGCAGTTAGGGAACGATGTACAGTCAAAGGGACGGAATCAGGAGAATTATGAATGGGAAGGTTCAGATAGAGTACAAAAAGGAGATGCAAGAACAATGTTGCGCATGACAGAGGTGAACGATAATCTTGTGGATCACGCTTTCTTAGCGGGCAGTCAAGAAGCGTGAGCCAGAGACGGAAGCTGCATATACGCGGGCAGCCATGATAATGGCAGTATTCAAGTAGTTTATGTGATGAATATTTCATGGACAAGAAAGTAGTTTGGGTAATGATTAACCCGAAATATTGAATAGTGGGAATTCATGTCTAGAAGGAGAAACGGTGTGAGTTAGTTATTATTCAGAAAGGAAAAGGTATGTAGGGTGAACTTTATTTCATTTAGACAGTAGTCCTATTCTTCAGTGAGGCAAGGGCAATTAACACCTCCGGAGATGTCCGGTCCCATCAAGATAACCTGAACACTGAGAGGATATAAATAACAATAATCTAAGAAAGAAAGAACAGAATATAGAGACTATAGCACCTGAATGATCACTGATGGTTAAAAGATCAGAAGGTGGAGATTCGATACTGAGCGAGAGAGAGAGAGTGGTGAAAGAATGAACTTACATATTATATTCTATGATGGACCAAATGTGGAGGTCAGAGCAGACAGCAATGATCTTCTCATATGTAAATAAACCACTATTCAAATTACCATGGCGTTATCGCATCACGTGCTGTGTGTGTGTGTGTGACTGTTGTGGTATACAGCATATTATAGCTAACCACAGAGGTAAGTGAACCTGGATAGACATTGCCATGGATGGTTCATAATACAACCATAGCCTGCAACACACCCTAGTCTCTCGTAGCGCTGCAAGAGGGTTTCTACAAGCTCCTGGTAATTGTCAGCCTTATTGTTTCCTAGAAAGTTTGTGGCCACTTGCTGGAAAGCATTCCAAGCCAACTTTTCACCACCTGTGAGGATATCATCAAAACGCTGATCTCTGAAGAGCTGACGTATCTGTGAACTGACAAATACACCTTCCTTGATTTTGGCCTCACTAAGTCTGGGAAATTTATCGGAAGGTATAAAAATTCTGCCCCATTTCGATCCATGGCCTTTACAAAATTCGTCATATGTCCAAGTTTGATGTGGAGAGGAGGGGCCAAGATCTTGTGGTAAAATGTTGCCATTATGGAGCAGCACAGCTTTTAAGCTCAACCTGGATGAATCAATGAACAGCCTTCAATTAGTCTTTGTAGTTGATGTGCAGTGCTGCCATCAGACCCAGTATACCAACGCAAGCAATGAGGTTATCTGTTATTTTGAAATATGGAAGCAGACCTTTTTGCCGAGCACGAAACACAGACACATGCACATTCTCTTCTAGAAGATTCCATTGCTGCAGTCTGGACCCCAACAGCTCTGCTTTATTTGTTGGAAATTCCAGATCTCTCACTGAATCATTCAATTCACTCTGGGTAATTGTATGTGGCTGTACAGACTCTTCAATAAGCCCGAAACCAGGATCTCTTGATGTAGATGCTTTCACGGGTGACGGATGTCCACTGGCCTTATTATCTTCTTCATCATCCAGAGTATAAGATTCTGGTGGGTCAGGAACAGGAAGTCCTTCCCCGTGATGGGCTGGCCGCATAGCAGAGGGAATATTCGGATAGATCACAGGCCGCTTTATCTTCTTAGAAATACCATGTCCAATTGGAGGAGTCATGCAAAAGTAACAATCATTAAGATGGTTTGTCGGTTCCCTCCACACCATTGGAACTGCAAAACGCATCGATCGTCCTTTTCGGTTCAACCAGCAGCGCAGATTCGTTGCACGAGATTGACAACATATGTGTGGGGCCCAATACCGGTCCTGGTCACCGATCTCACAACCAAAATAAAGGCTGTAAGCTTTCTTTAACCCCCCCCCCCCCTTCCCCAATCCCGATCTTGAAAACTAGAGCTAATTCGCGATTTTTAAGTTCATATTTATGATCAGCCTGCCCAAATTATTTAAGAATAGCTACTTTTGTCTCGGATCCATTTTGGCTGTTGTCCAGTGTTATTAGTTGTGTTAGTACCTGTTGTGTTGTTGTAGTTTATGACATATGTGAGCTAGCAGAAGGGATAATGTATTTGTGTTACTACCTGTTGTGTTGTTGTAGTTTATGACATATGTGATCTAGCAGAAGGGATAATGTATTTGTGTTACTACCTGTTGTGTTGTTGTAGTTTATGACATATGTGAGCTAGCAGAAGGGATAATGTATTTGTGTACGCAGGGCGTTCTCAAATTTTTTTTTCATCATGCCCCACTTCTGACACTCTTTTGCCTCTGTGCTTTATACCCATAGTCGCTGTGACCACCTAGAAATATGGGTACTTGTAGGGTAGCAACAAACTGCTTCTACTTTGCTCAGTCGGCGGCCATCATTCTCGCAGTGCCCCAGCTCTGGTTCATTCTTTGCATCTTGGCCCCGTATTTCTCCGCCAAGTTCTTTTTGGTTGGTCTCTCTTTCGCTTTCCTTCAGGAGTCCATAGCATCGCTGTTCTTGTGATGGCATCAGGGTCTCTTCTGAGGACGTGGTGAACTCAACTCCACCGTCTAGCAGTTATAATGGTGTGCATGTCCTCTTGGTTGCTCCGAGAAATCAGTTCTTGGTTGGTGATGGTATTCGGCCAACCACTCTACTCTTGTCTCGCTGAACGGATCTCTGATTTCCTGGATAGTATTTTACAACCCTTAATAGCCAATCTACCTTCTTTTTTGAAGGACACCACCCATGCTATCACTACTTTTGATTCCATCCAATTCACACCTGACCACACTTACCGTCTTTTCTTTCTGGATGTTTGTTCGCTTTATATTTCCACTCCACACTCTGATGGCCTTAAAGCACTACAATTTTTTCTCGACAGACGCACTGACCTTACCTTTAGCACAGGTTCTCTTCTTCGCCTTGCGGAATTGGTTCTCACTCTCAACTCTTTTGAATTCAATGGCCAGTTCTTTAATCAAATTAGTGGCGTTGCTATGGGCACCAAAATGGACCCGAGTTATGCTTGCCTCTTCATGGGTCACTTTGCATATTTGGTGCTTCAAAGTTATGATGGACCATTACCTGAGTTTTACCGTCATTGTATCGACGATGGTATTGGAGTCACATACATGTCTGAAGTTAACCTCCGTAGATTCATTGACTATATTGGCAATTTCCATCCTGCCATCAAATTCACTTCGCAGATTTCTACCACTTCAGTTAATTTCCTTGACCTTACTGTCAATATTACTCCTACTGGCCCTACTACCTCTGTCTTTTATAAACCTACTGATGCTCATGGTTTCCTTCTTTATACCTCATCTCACCCTCTCAGCTGTAAAGATTCCATTCCCTACTCTCAGCTTCTACGCTTACGTCGGATATGTTACGATGAAGATGATTTCAGCTTACCAGCTCAAGAAATTCTCTAATTTTTCGCCGACGTCACCACAATGAAAGAGTTTTATCTGATGCCCTTAATCGCATTAGTCATGTTACTCGTCAGATTGCACTTACTGCTAAACTTTCTACAACATCTGACAGACTCAAATTTGTCTCAACTTTTCACCCTCACTGTTGGCGGAGAAAAAAATAATGTTTCATCATCTGCCTATTCTCCACTCCGATCCTGATACCAGAGAGTTGTTTTGTGATACCCCTTTAGAGACATATTGTACAGATAAGAATTTTAGGGATATTCCTGTGCATTGTCGCTTGAGACAGACTAGTCCTTCTCACTTTGGTAGTAAACCGTGCCAACGCCGCATATGTAAGACGTGTCCTTTTGTACTCCAAACACAGTCAGTCTCCCTTCCAAACGGTAAATTTGCCATTGGGGAGTCTTTCATGAGCGGATCCAGAAACCTGATTTATGCTATCATCTGCAAGAGGTGTGACATGACCTATATTGATAAAACTGGCAGACGTCTGGCAGACAAGTTTCGTATGCACTTGAATGATATCTATCATGGCAAACCTTTATCAGTCGCCCTTCATTTCAAAAGTCCTGACCATTCAGGTAACTCTGATATTCATGTCCCTGCCCTCCTGTCACGTGTCGGCGACGACCGAACTCGCTTCTCGTTGGAGAATCGTCTCATTTTTTAAATGGGCGTTTTATCTTCTGCTGGCTTTAATTTCCAACATCATAGTGCATAATTCTGGTGGCTTCTGTCTCTGTTTAATACTTTATTTCTTCTGTCGTTATTTTCCTTTCTATCCTGGTTTTGGCTTTGGTTCGTTTAGTTTCCTCAATTATCTTTCCTCAACCGTCACTAGCTTATACGTCACTTCTGCATGACGCCTCATTTGTTCAGCCATCTTGAATGTTTCCTTCTTGGATCCAGCTAAGTGATTTTTTACTTGTTTTAATTGTGTTGTTTATTTCTGTCTTCGCTTCGTCGATTATTTACTTTCTTGTTTCAACATGTCTTTCTGGTTTTACGATTTTCTTACATTATTACTGTTATAGTTTCGCTCATCACCGTTGTTTCATCTGCTCGTATTGCTCATTTGGCTTTTTCCTCAGCATCATAGATTTTTGTAGCAAGTATATGTAGTTCGTGTCCTTGTCACTTGTTCGTAACTGTGGCTAACGAAGGGTAAAACCCGAAACATCCCTTGTTTCATGTGTACCGTTTACTTGTAAAACGGATTTCATACCATATTATATTTTTAATTGATACATTTATTCGGCCAAAACATTCGGAAAATTAAAGCAAGAAATAGATTGACGACAAAGACACAGTCAAGTAAACAAGAACTACACATCAAAACTCAACTCCGACAACTGACTACACACCTGACAGTTATATAAATATACAGGCAGTAAAAGAAAGCACTCAGTCATCCACCAACGAAACAAAAGCGTAAAGCAAGAAAGACAGATCATCACTGACACATCAAATAAAACAGGACAATGGAAGAATGTAATGAACGAATAACTCATTACAGTTTTAGAGGTCCTACGACCAATCATCATCAACAAAGTCATAAATCAGCTGGACCTAAGAAAGATGACACTATCGGCGGACACAAGCGGTAAACACACAAACTGAACCAACCAAAAACACACATGTATCTAAATTTCTGCTAGTTGACCTTTTAAGGACGTGTCATTTTCAGAGCTGCCGTCGAATCTGTAATAATAGCTGTAGAAATAAAAGTAACACACTTGCAAAAAAATAAATTAATTAACATATTTAATACGCAACTATGCTGGAATAAACGCAGGACGTGACGACTATAGGCAACCAGCTCACGGTCCTTTACGCGATTATCCCTTTTCAGGGCTTACAACAATGCTAACAAATGATTAAAACAAGTAAAAACACGACTGAGATAACAGTCCAGCGGTCAAAACGTAATAGCGAAAGATCACACATCTGGTCAGATTGGACGGGACATCGGAAATAAAGTAAAAAGATACTTAACCACGTAATGCTGTAAGCAGCGTCTGAGTCCGTCACTAGAGCGACAAAGAAATATTACAAACACATCTGGACTGTATAACTACAACGCCTTCAGGATGAAGTAATAAATGATAGAAACACTGGAGCGAGGGAAGAAACATTGACACTTGTCACGGACAACATTAATATTTTACACAATTCTCTCCCCGTCATCAATGACTAGTTAGGGGAGGTAGCTTGTTTGATTTCCAAGGGAAACAATTAGATTATGAACAAAATATCAGACTGAGTAGAAGATGTTTACATTTTGTAACTTGTATAAATTTATTATAAACAATTGCATTAGACAAAACACTTTGTTTTAGGTACAATATTTGTAAGTGTTCTTTTTGTAAACTTTCTTTTCTATGCACAAATTCAAAAAATTAAAAAGATTTTCAACTTAATGCACATTTTAAAGTATTGAGCACTTAGCTGTTCTACCACTGTCAATGATAATTACTAGCAACTGATTATAGCTAGGTCTTTGTTCTAATTCGGTTTGCTTTTTGGTATTCCCAAATAGTAGCGGTTTCCCACGGCCTAATATCTGGCCTTTGGCTAGGATCATGTGTCTAGACACGGGGACCGGTACAGTGACATTCATGTGTCATTAGGTCTCTTGTGTGAGAACACAGAAGATCACTACGGTGACACATGTTGTCATTGGGTCTTCTTGTGTTGGGACATGTGGTCTTGACCAGAGCCGGGTATGGGCATGGGACAATGCGACCTCATGCGAGGAAAAAATATGCGACCTCAAGCGAGGAAAAAAAAAAAAAAAGGCTAAGATCAAAGTGTCTTAGCCAGGGCCGGGATCACACACAATTCACACATTCTACTAAATAAAGTCAATAGACCTCACTTTGAGCCCCAGAAGGGATAAAATAAAAAAATGCACAACAACATGTTTCATCAGCACTAACTAGTGCTGTTCATTAATCTGAAAAGTGCCCTTTTTGTATTTCTATCAATAGTTTTCTGCTTCCGTGTTATTAATAAAAGAGAAACACATGTTTGTATATTGCTTCGTATTTATGGTCAAGTGTTATCTCTTAACGAGGAGTTTGGAGTTGCTTAAATCAAATAAATAAATAAGTTCATAAATTAAGAAAAACTGAATACTGGGATGTGAAAGTGTCCAATGGCTAGAATTCTTGCTACCCGTGGCAAGGTAATTGGTATCAAAATCTTAAACAAAAAATATGTCATTACTTTTACGTCGTATTTTTACGTTTCAAAGCAGGGCGTATTATATTAACCATGTGCCTGGATCAGTCGGTTAACGGTTTTTTGTAATGTGTGGCATGTAAGAATTTGATATATTTATTGATTATGTGTGCCTGGATCATTTCTGAATGTGTACGAGTTCAGTATGGGCTATGTTCTGATTATGTAAGAGTTAAGTAATATGTGATACATTTCCTGATTATGTAAGAGTTATGTAATGTGTGATATATTTCCTGATTGTGAAAGAGTTATGTAATGTTTGAGATATTTCCTGGTTATGTAAGAGTTAAGTAAAGTGTAATTTACAGTATTTCCTGATTATGTAAGAGTTTTGTAATGTGTGATATATTTATTGATTATGTAAGAGTTATGTAATGGGTGATACATTTCCTGAATGTGTACGATTTATGTAATGGGTTATATATTTTCTGATTATGTAAGAGTTAAGTAATATGTGATACTGATAACTCTCGGTCTGTTAAAGGGTGACAGATTTCCAGGCAACGCCTGGTACTTACAGCTTCTAATGGCCACCACTGATAATGTAAGAACTGGGCTGTCACTGATAATAGTTAGAGCTGTGGTGGTTCAGGAAGGATGGTAATGTCAATGTTATTGTAGGTGCGCTGATGAAGGCACATCAGCATTCGTCGGACTTACAGGTGGCCGACCAGGTGTATTGGTGTATAGACATCAGTGAACGCGAATGCATGTAGTTCTAACAAAAGTCAACAATAGTCACACACACACACACCAACGTACATGCAGGAGTCAGGGAAAATGTTGAAAACTCCTAATCGTTCAACACTGTTTTAATACTCCCCAGACACGAGGACATCACTAAGTACATTGTCACAGGTACAGCATACAGCAAAATAGGACACATCTCATAAGCACCAAATCCATAGGCAGTTAAGTGCATAGCATACAAAATCCCAGGCACAACAGATGCATAAGTACAGCAGTTCATAATGATAAAGTTTCCTGGTCCAAATTATCCCTACATTAAAGGGAACTGCCTATATCGCAGTACAGTAATATCTGTATCGTCAGACTCAACATAACTCATGGGAGAAAAACACCTTCCCTATAATAATAATCTGTCGACCTTCACAAATCTCCCTCATCGGAAATATCAACACATAACGGCGTATCCATGGACCGAAAGAAATCTTTAACAACGTATGTTCTGCAGAATATTTTTAAGCCTTTATATCCACGGCTTTATGAAATCTTAGGAAATATCAAAATCCTTTTCACCAAAACAATTCTCTATATCGGGACACGCTGACCATATTCGTCAGTCCCTTCTCTAAGCTCTCTTATCATTCAACTGACACGAAAAATCTCCCCGCCAAAAAAAACCGCTCAGTAAAAAATTTCGTCCCCGCGCAAAAACACCGCTGAGCCGCGAACTCAACTCATCTAGAAGGTTCGGGAAAAATCCCTTTGATATAAGTGTCTACTCAAGGGATGATAATAACAATCCGTCCTGTACTTACAGTATTTTACTGATAAACTCCCCTTGACTAGAATTAGGACTTAACAGATACATTTCCTGATTATTTTATGCACCTACAATCTTGCCTAGTCACTCCAAGACTTGTTGTGGGTTTGTTAACTGATTACTACGTAAGGTCCTTTTTTATTTCTTCGAAATATTTGAGAGAATAATAATGCCTATTCGTTATAAATGTTACTTTTTATACTAAAACGTGAATGGATGCATGAAGAGGGGAAAGTACTGTGTATGTTAAAAATGCTAGTGAAATCGCGGATATAAAAAGGAAATGAATTGGTTTACATATACACATAGATGAAGGAGAAAACATATAAGGTATTTACACACTTATTCTGAGTCAAACGAGTCTAAAATATTGATGACTATTCTCGGCTGAACGAACGACAGTCCATCTTTTTTCCAATAGTCATTTTCCTCTTTTAAGACATGGTCTTCACATGTACACCAATAATCTTTGTCTATCTGCGAGAGGGCGGCATATGCTAGTTCTTTCATATTGCATAGTTTGAAAGTTTAACTTTTGCCCAAACGAGTTCAATTGGGTTTAAATGTGAATGATAAGTTTGCAGTCTCAAACACATATGACCATGCTGTTGAATCAACTTGTCTATATAGAATATCTTGGTCTTTTGTGATTTCTTAACAAGGGACAGTAATTCAGGTTTCAGAAACCCCTCGTTAAATGGGATGTCTTCTTTTCTGAGCCAAATCTTTATAGCATCTTTTGTACTCAAAGATGTCGGGATTTTGTCTTCTTCTGCCACAGCGTTGTGGTATGATGTGTTGTCCATTATCAGACAGGGTGGTCTGTCTAGGGACGGAAGAAGAGTATGTTCAATCCACTCTCTAAATATGTTACCGTTCATCTTGGTATGATAGTCCCGGTTGTCCGTATAATTGGAAGTGAAAATAAGTTCAGCATTTTCCATTAGCCCATTATGTGTGCTGCCTGCTTGTGCCATTATCCGACGTTGTCGTTTTCCACTGGGTACACATCTTTTAATCGTTCCATCTGATAACTGCCATTTCTTTTCACTTGTGTGGTGAGCATTGATCCAAGCTTCATTCACATACACAATATCATAATCTTGATTACGCATTTCCCGTACTTCACGTAAATATTTACTTCTCATAGATACTAAGTGCGGCTTCTCGCAGATGACGTTTGTTCCACTAGCATTCCTCAGAAGTTTTGTTTAAACATGTAGTTAGCACGGTACAAGAATACAAACTTAAAGATAAGTTAGTTGGGCAAACTTATGATGGAGCGTCTGTGATGGTAGGTCATTTGGATGGCTTACAAAAAATGGTTATTGATGTTTACCCAAAAGCACTCATTGCTGTGCCCATGCATTGAACCTCGTCTTGCAACAAAGTTTGATGAATATCGAAGACTGCAATATTTTTTTTATAACTCTCAATGGTCTTTCTGCATTTTTCTCAAAATCGTCTAAGAGAAGAATAGCTCTTCAAGAATTTCTTTTTAAGAAGTTGCCAACTGTAGCACCTACCAGGTGGAACTTCACTTCTAGATTAGTACACACAGTGAACGATCATTGGTTAGAGCTTATTGACGTTTTTGAAAATGTCATTGATTGTTCTTTAGAATTGGATGCTGACACAGTGGTTAAATCGCAAGGCTTTTTTGTCTTTCTTGAGGAGCCTAAATACAATTTTCCTACTTCAAGTATTTTCAAGATTATTTGCATATACAGATGTTTTATACAATTTACTTCAAACAAGAAATTTCGATATTTTGTACTGCTGCAAGAAAATAGAAGAGATCAAAAATGAAATTTAACGAGCAAGGGATACTGCCTTTAATGAGATTTGGTATGCTGCATTGGGAAGGAGGGGAGAAGAATTTGAATCACCTACAAATAAACGACGCCGTGGTTGTATAGGAAAAGATGCATGTTGCCAACTGTATTTTGAAATCATTGATAACATTAGTGTTCACACAGAAACACGGTTTGCAGCTTTAAAGAAACTTGAGTATTTCCACCTTCTTTATGAGCAAAAGTATACCAGTTTCAAGAAAAATTTTCCAGAGGACCTCATCAAAAAATTAAAAGACGTTTATTGAGAAATGTTCGACTATGTAAGATTGAAGAATGAACTTGTTGTACTTTATTGTCCGGATGAGTTCAGCAACAAGTCAGTTCATGAGTTACTGCAGTTCTTAGTTGAAAATGATCTCAGTTCAGGCTTTAAAGAAGTGTTCAAACTGGCAGAATTGATAAAGACAATTCCAGCAACTACTGCTTCTGTAGAAAGATCGTTTTCAGCTTTAAAGCGAATCCACAGTTACCACAGATCTACACAAGGTCAAGATCCACTCTCCAGTCTCAGCCTATTGTCCATTGAAAAGAACTTTTGAGCAAGGTTAGAATGAAGAATACATTTTACGATGCTGTAATAGAGAAATTTATGCAAAAGGAAAGAAGAATAGATCTGATCTTCAAGTGAAACCTGTAAGTGACAATATGTATTATTTAGTTAATGCTTTTCTTCCAGCCGAATAACTATCGTTGCGTAATTGGATATAGTTGGTTTTTAAATTAAGAGGGCAAGGGGTTAAATAGTAGGCGTATATATTCATTTTAAGTAGCAGCACGCCTGGCTCGCATTACCAGGATACGCCACTGTAACTGAACGCACCGGAAGGATAAATGTAATGTTCAAAACAGTGCGGTAGTGAGCTGCAACACGGGGTGAATCACAAGAAATACGTTCAAGATGTGAAATCGAAATAGCTCACAAATATGAAGGGGTAAGCCCTTTCAATACACGGTTGGACTACGAGGTGGTCGATTTTGTATACTTTAAATAAAGAAAATTTAGAACCATAAGTTTGTTAACGAGGAAAAAAATGTCCCCCTCGGGACATGGCGATCATTAGGTCATATGCAAAGTTGCAACAATTACGATCAAGTGGTTGCAGAGATATTGAATATTAAACAGCGGCAAACATTGTGAAACGCACTATAGGCAGATCAGCAGATAATACTTTTATCAAAGTCGTCTAGCTACCTTCGATAAAGATGGTCTTTGTTGACACAATGTGCTCTCGTACGTTCAACGAAAAGCAAGCCAGCTTGGCTGTCTAAGAAATCCATCTGGGAGATGTACGCAAACACAGGTGATAATATGTAACCATAGCCACGATGAAATTACAAAAGAGCTGACTGGGACAGTTTTGCAGTGCTGACAGACAGTCTTTGCGAGACCATCAACACACAAAACAACAGCATAAAAAAATAGGTTGAAAGCTTTAATAGAACAATATTTCAAGCAGCTATTGAGACTATTCCCAGAGGGGCAAGAAAGAACTACAAACCATACTGGAATGAAGAACTGCAAAACCTTTAAGATGAGGTAAAGAACGCCAGAGACACGGCAGAAACAGAACAAACATCTTGCTCAAAGCCACCACTGCAAAGTACAAAATAACATTAAACCAAACAACAAGAGACTGCTGGAAGCAAATAACAGAAAATCGCTACCTAGATAAAGAAGGGAACAAACTGTGGAAACTAGTTAGAGCTTTGAACAACGAAGAACCTTACAAAAATCACATCACAATCAAACAAGGTGAAAATATGCTCTCGGGGGGAAAAAGCTGCAAATGCACTCATTGAACACTGTGCTAGTGCAAACCACATTGATGTCCCTATAGACAGAAGAAAGGCCATCACTGATGAACAAAGGAGTCATTACAACAACAATTGTGCACCAGAAGTACACGTGATGGCAAAGTTAACAACGTAAGAAATGGAAGGGGCAATGAGGGCGCTAAAGAAAAAGAAGTGACCTGGAAAAGATGGGATTACCAATGAAATGCTAACACGCCTAGGAACAAATGGAAAAAGAAGCTTCTATCCATCCTAAACTGCAGCTGGAAAAGAGGAATAGTACCACAGGCATGGAAAGACGCCATACTTATTCCAATACCTAAGAAAGACAAAGCTCAGACAGAACCAAATGGGTACAGACCTATCATTATACAAGTATTTAGCTGTTGGGAAATTGATGGAGCGCATAATAAATACCCGACCAGTGTGGAATCTAGAGGAAAAATTTCTCCTAGCACCATAGAAAGCAGGATTCCGAAAACACAGATCCACTGAAGATCATATCACTTAAATAACTCAGAAAATTGAGGACGCTTTCCAAGAAAAAAAGCACACACTGGTGGTTTGGGTGGACTTAGGAAAAGCATTTGACAAAGTGTGGAAAGATGGACTGAAAAACAAGCTGCAAAGAAGTGAAGTGTGTGGGAGAATGTTTAAATGGATAAGCCACTATCTTGAGAATAGAACTGCCAGAGTCCAACTACAAGGACAGACCAGTAGGAAGATGGTATTGAAGCAGGGTGTTCCCCTAGGTGGAGTCCTGTCACCCACGTTGTTCCTCGCATATATTAATGACATATCAGAGAATATTCCAAGAAGAATCCACAATGCCTCCTTTGCAGACGACTTAGCCATCTGGATCTCAGAGAAATATATCGCTACGGTAAGCATTCGGATGCAACAAGCCCTAACATCATTGGAGGAGTAGGCCAAGGCATGGCTTGTAAAGATAAATGAAGGGAAAACATCATACACAGTGTTTTCTCTCTCAAACAAACCACAGATCTCCAAATTGGTGCTAAATGGGACAAATCTGCATCTGGGTGAAAACCTAAACTACCTAGGCATGATCTTTGATCGCCCCTTGACTTAAAAAAACCCAGATTGAAAAAACAGGACAAGAGCAAGGCAGAGAATGGCAATCTTTAAAAAACTTGCTAGCGCGGGTTGGGTAGCAAACGAGATAGTACTAAAGAAGCTATATACTGGGCGAGTGAAACCAATCTTAGAATATGGCATTGTAGCATGGTAAACGGCAGCTAAGTCGAACTTTGACAAAATAAACAGAACCCAAAACCAAGCATTGAGAATCATAACATTGGGCATTAAGTCAACACCCATTGAAGAGTTGGAAAAGATTACTTACCTCCAGCCTATGGAGGATAGAAGATATAGCAGAGCCCAGCAACAAGCCGAGAAATTCAGGAGGCTGATAGACCACCCAATGTACCAGAGAATAAATGGACTTGGAAGGGGAAGACTGAAGCGAAGCAACTTTGTAGAGACAGTAAAAACAAAGACGAGAGCAGACCCCATAACGTAATAACAACAGCTACGCCAATATGTACTGCACACAAGCTACCAATTTGGAAACAACAGTGCTTCCCTGCAATGATAGAAAACGTTCCTGGTATTGAGAGAAAGAACAGCCAAAATGAAACAGAAAGGCGAGTCCTTACCACAACACATATAGAGAAACATTACCCAAGCAACACCTAGATCCAAGCATACACAGACGGATCAGCAACTAATGCAACAGAAGATGGGGGTGGAATAGTCTTCTTGAGCTTAAGCAATGGCACACAAAAAATATAGCAGTCACAACAAGGACATTTTCAAGTAACTTCAGAGCAGAGGCAGAGGCCTTAAAAACTGAATTATAAATTCTAATGACAGAAAAAAGCTCAGAGAGACCAGTAGCTATCTTTTGAGAAGCGCTGTCAGTAATTACTACGCTGAAAAGTCAAAGTAAAGCTGAACTGGATGACCTAAGAGTAACACTTCACAGACTATGTCAGCAATACAAAAGAGTCGTGATACAGTGGATCCCTTCTCACTGCAACATCCCTGGAAATGAAGAGGCTGACAGATTGGCAAAGGAAGAGGGAAAGCTTCCTCAACTTGACACAAATATAACTTATGAGGAGGCCAAGAGTTTTATCAAGCGCAGATACAGGCACAAGTGGGAAGAAGAGCATCCAGGCAACACAAAAATGATCCGTATTAACATCTCAGCAGAAGTGAACAAGAGGTAATCTTCAGACTTTGTACAGGTCATAACAGATTGAGACACTATTCAACAAAGTAAAGATAGCAGCTACTGAAGAGTGTGACTGTGGCACTGAAAAAATGAACATCTGCTTCAAAGGTATATAACATATGAGGAACAGATAAAACACATATGGCCATCACCAGTACCATTTATGGAGAAAACCTACGGATATATCAACAGCCTCAGGCTGACCACAGCTTTCTTTGAACTTACTCAAGTTGACATCTGAGGGTAAACGAAGAAGAAGAAGATATGTAATCACTTCCGCGGATCCAGCTCTGTAGGAATATTACGGATAACCTGTCAGTGGAGATAATATGGGCTGAAGGTATTAGCCAGGAAATAAGTTCACCAATGTGTTTATGAGTTTGTACAAATGCAATCGGAAGAATTACTACTATATTTGAAAGAGGTCACGAGTTTAAAATTTGAAAGTGATATTTTAAAGCACGCGGCGGATAGTAATGATTTAACACCCAGACCCACACAGTTCTAAAGAGTCAGGATTGGTTTAATTTGAGAGCCGGAATAAACTTTGGGTCCCATTGGAAAGTTTGTCGGAAATACCATCTGGGACTTGGACTGAGAAATTGAAATATAATCTAGCGAGATCGGAGACACAAATCAGACTGCATTTTCAGCAAACGTCAAGTAACAACTCCCATTAGCCGGAGAGAAGGATCGCACAAAGAATTCCTGAAATAAAAGTGACAGATCGAAGTATTTACGCGTCTTTATAATTTAAAAGAGAACCCGCAATTTTAAATACCATACTTGAAACGCGAGGAATCAGAGCACCCGTCATAAGAGGAATACTAAAATTTCTCCGAGCAAGTGTTCGAAGCATCGAATCAAAGTTGATGTGTCCATTCATCTGTGCCAGGAGATTGTGTTCCCAAGAAATTTGGGCAGAGTGTAAATATTTATTTTGCCAAGTGCATTTTGACGTGTTTGTACTTGCTAAGTGGTTATACAATGCATTGGAGGCTGACAACCTCAGTATATGAAAATTGTATGTTCATAAACCTCTAAATCAAGCACTAGTGTTTGCTTTATGCTTGTTCGCTTAGGAAAGCAAAAGCAGAAGTGACCCCAGATTCCGAATGGAGCAGTGAGGATTGATGATTGCATCATATGTGTATATAGTGTATTGTATCATTTTGTGAGATATATGTAACTTATTAATTGTAATTCAGGCACCAGCCATTACGTTCGCGCTGTCCAGACACATTTTCCCCATTAAAGTAACCACCAGAATAACGTTGATTTATAAACGTATTCCCTAAGTGTGTATGACTAAAAAAATATGGATGAAAGTGACTTTAGAGGGTTTTAAAATTGTCTTCACTGAGACTTAATTGGTCACTGATGGTTATTGTCCGTTGCTTGCGCCTGTTACACAAAACGTAACTCGCTGAGTACTGCAATGGGTCGTTGTCAGGTATTTTGTGATGAAGATTCTTCTTTAGAGGCGTCAAGATGAACTTCACTCCTAATGTAAAGGAGGGCGTCTTCACAACGTGTCCAATGTATTTAGTTGGTGTCGAACCCAGCTTCTTGAATCACAAGATAGTAGCGAAGATTCTTATTTCAGTTTGGTTTGGTACTAAGAACCGTCTTGTAGCTTCGAACCACGAACTTTAGGAAAAATAAAAGAACAAATGCCTCTGTAATGTACATTTGTGGGCTGCAGATTAACAGGCGCATTGTCTCGCTGACCATCCACCAATGTTATCCTCTCTGAATAATTATTGCTCAAATATCGGACACACAACACACCCACCGTCCTTGTCAGGACGAACGAGGAATGAAGAAGAAGGATAAAAAAAAAGCTAACCCTAATAACACTTTAGTGAAAAAAGTAAAGACATTTTTAACTGTATTTCTTTCGTATATGTGTTAAATACTAATTGATTTTTAAATTTTGTATATGCTACTTTACAAATCCATTGTTGATTCAGTTCTTATAGCTAAGATAGCGCATGTATGATCTAAAATCTGTAGTACATATACAGATAGTTACATACATAGAGCCAAAAACACTTATAACAGGAATTTTGCTGGAATAAATTAGCGGAGGGCTCTAATAAGCCAAACAATTGCTTAAAACTTCACAAACGGTGCCGGATCAGATATAAGTTAAAAGTGCTCTGCCCTATGCAGCATAGTTCTTGACTTCTGAATTATCTTGTCAAGACTCCAATGACATAGAAGCATCATTGTCATTCTATCTACATCTCTGCTAAAAGTAATCTTGTGCGAAGGTAGACACCTTTGAAGACCCATGTTAGATACTTTTGAGATTTGGCCACTAGTGGACCAGTACTGCAGATCAAAGGATAGGGAAAATCCCGTGACAAGCCCCCTAACAAGACCAGTACGAAATAAAGTAAAACGTCTTCTTCGCAGTACAAATTATGTGCCTGAAGGTCATCGCGGATATAAAAACAGGACGCAGGACTACATTAGCTTTATTATCATATTCAGACATCGTTTACTCAACACCGTGATTTGACAGATCAGACACGAAGTGAGAAGTGCTATAGAATCATATGAAGGTTATCTTACAACAACAGAGATGCGGAGCTGACATGGTTTGGCTACTGTGATAAACGAGCGCCAAGGCCTTATCGGTCTACATTTTCCTACATCTTTCTTATTTTATTTTCTCAAACATGGTGCTTTTTCCTCCCAGATTTGCTATTTCATCGTTTTTGACATCGGTGGTAAAATAAATTATTTTGGTTGAGTCCACTTACCTGGCATCATCTTTTGAAATCCACATTGCCTCGTGGTAAATCTGGTGAAACACATCTGGTTTCATCAAAATGAGACATCTGGGCATGCTACAATTTATGTAGACTATTGTTAACTTTGGAGCGAGCGCGGCTGACACAAAAGCTTAGTCTCTGTATTGCTCGGCCGCTGTCCATTCAAGCGACGGGTCACCACATGAGGACAATGGCGCAGGGAGACGCTCAGCTTGGCCAGGTGAAGAAGTTTTCTCATGCTGTTTAAACCAACGCCATGTAATACAATAGGCACCGTAACAAAGTAACTTGTTAGCGTGCTGGCGACAATGGTAATAGGTAACAAAGGCCGCCGCCAGCACGCGGATCGATAGACACACAGAGAGTGATATGACAGTTGTAAGGCGGGGAAAACTTTTGCATTGACAAGCCAATTATCTCAACAACTGTTTGTAAGGCAAGCCCCGCAACAAAAAGTTGGTTTCCAATTGTTCCACCCACTTTAGACTGACAGGGGACAAGAAAGATCATAGGAATGAGTGACCAGAACGACTCTTAGGTATTAATTGTATGGGCGGAGTTCTACGTCACCAGGTCCACGGGACCCACATTTGACTTTTAGAGATATAATATATCGCAAAGCTCGTTAGATAGAGGAGTCCAGTTTTTCCACATTGTTGTGCAAAGAAAAATCACTAACGCATAGCCTGCAATTAATGCAGTGTGGATACATATTTCTTATCTGTGTGTATTGTGTTTTTAAAGGATTTTGCAAAGGGAAAAGACGGTTAGTAGATCTTAAACAGAGTGTTAATACTTTTTTTATTATTCTTTATGTATCTTAACCTCACATCTAAATATGCGAAAGATAGTTTTTCAATTAATTCTTCTCATAAATTATTAATACAATCAGATTTTCCTCTAGGATGATAGGCTGATAGAAAGTAATTAATAGTTCATACTTCACCTTCATCTAGCTTGTTGAATCATCATCATAGTCTTCCAAATGCACGATATATTTAAGATCATTAGAATCGAAATCATAGAGATCAATAGTGAGAAGTAGAATAAATGAAAGTCAACCAGTATATAGTAAGTGTGAAATCTTACGAAGACTTTTGTGTGTCTTCAGTCCATCAGAAGTCTGAGTCTACACGCTACGTGCCTGACGTCTAACAAAAAATAAGTTATAAAAAACGGACATTTGGCAAGCAGAATTCGCCAAAGGACATTCTTTGTTCCTCACTTAAGAAGGAATATTTCTCGCCCACACTCAAGAAGGTGGACGCAGCATTTGTCGTCAGGTGCACACAAGTTCGATGCATAGTTATAACAAATTTAAATCACTAGAAAGCTTACTACAGGAGTCAAGCTAAAGCTCACAGTTGATTACTCATTTCAAGTTCAGCTCCATCGGATGCATACTATCTGAAGTCAAGCTAAAGAGCTCAAAAGTTGAATCTCATATTTATACCTAAGTCGCGTCAAAATTGGAATGCAGTCAGCGACCCATAGCTGACTGCTTGCGTCATGGTCAGCGAACCAGAGCTGACCAAAACACTACTCCCCCACCAAGTGGTGATCCTGGAAACAGGTTGCATCACTGCAGTCTGGCTGAGAGAGTAGGGATCAAAGAGAGAAGGCAAACCCGGTCCCCAAAAATGCCGTGCTGAAGTCGGATGTGTCGGCCGAAAGGCGCAAAAATCGCAGCTACGTCGTAAACAGACACTACGCAACCAACGTCCTTTTCAGGACGAACGAGGAAGAAGGAAGAAGAAGAAGATATTTATACCAAGGGCAACACACTCTTAAGCGCATTCTATGAAGCAGACTTTAAAGTATATTTTATGAATCACGATTACATACGCAAGATAATGAGTCTACATATCACTAACAGTTGGTGAAGATATCCAGTCTGGAAAGTACCGTCCGGAGATTAGACAACAGACCTTTTCAAACGACAACTATTAACTGTTGATCAGTGCTACAGAGATATACTCAAACTTTACACAAGCTCATTCTTAATTAATTACTACTTTATTAACTTACTTACTTACTTAGTCGTTCCCCTTCTACCGTGAGATGTAGAGGTTTGGAAGAGAGAGCGTCAGACTATCCTATCGGCTGTCTTCCTCCTGGCCTGGTTAACTACAATATTAATATCTCATCTGTGTGTTTTGTGTGAATCGTATTTTACCATCATCACGTTCTAACCAGTATTAACACCAGATGTGTAGATATTTAGTTAATAAACCCAATAATCGTTTGATCATTATCTAGTTTGTTAGTGTATCACTCGTACTGTCGGTGTTCGATATTTACATATACGGAAATGTCTACACTCAGATGAGGTTGGAGGCTTTTTCTGTTACGGAATCTAAGGGCAGAAACTAAGGTCGTGGGGAAACATAACTCTTTCCATACTTACTAGAAAACACTGTCCAGTGGAAAGCATTCGCATTCCTTTCTTCTTGTCCCTATCTCGAATAGGTCTTTATTCTTTCTTAACGAGCCAATTTCTAGAGGCCTTCTACCTAATATCTCATAGGCTATTCCTGGAAAAAAACTACTGTCGTAGTTGCCCCAATACTACCACACAACAATTGGTGGCTCGTCCGGGTTTAGTGAACACGGATTTAGAAGAGAGATAAATCACATTTTCTTCCCTGCCAAACAGTTGCGACAATTGCTAAATATTTTGGAATTTTGAGAGATTACCTCTAAGACTTTTACTATATTTTGTCTACTTCGTAGTGGGAATAATTAATATCTCAAAAGCACGAGTGATACTTTAAAAAAAAATTAAGTATCAAACTGATAGCGTAAACAATTTAGAGAACATAAAACACGGTAGGAAATTGGGAACAATTTTTTTTCTTTTTTCCGTAACTGCTGGACACAATTTTTGTTCTTCGTAAATACGTGGTTAAATTTTCTTATCTAGACAGGGCTAGATAATCGGTTATCTAAATTGTTCATAATGCGCTCAGTGAGTGAATTATTTTAATACCTATTTGAGCTTGTTTACTATTTTAAACCTAGCTCATTTTAAAGAGATAACAATTTGTGTGAGTTAAATAATTGTTTTCCGAGGTAACAGCCAATTTTGGCCTTCACAAACCCGTACTGCATATCATGGCAGACGCGGCAAAAATTAGAGATAGTTTAATGGAGGCAGTGCGTGAATTCGGGTAAAGCGGGAAAGAGCTGATGATATTTGTAAGCGAGGAGACTGATAAACTTCATCCAAGAGAGAAGGATATAAAGAAACTTGCAATGGAGGAGGCCAATGCAGAAGCAGCGGAGAGGAAATAGAAAGCCGCAGCAGAAGCAGCGCAACGAAAGCCGCAGCAGAAGCACCAGAGCGGAAAACCGAAGCCGCAGAGCGGAAAGCCGCAGCATAAGCATCGGAGCGAGAGAGAGACAGGGAGCATGCACTTAAAATGAAGCAACTGATAATCCAGAGAAGACCCCTCAGATGGAACTTGAAACTTTCCCAGGGCCTAAGAGGAGCAGCTTACGAGGTTTTTAAGAAACTTCCGGCCGGAGAGCAAGATGACTGTCATCCACTGACAAAAGCTCTCTTGGTGAGATACAAACTTGAATCAGAAGCTTTCCGAAAAAAAATTTCGAGGTTCTAAGAATGAGGCCGGAGAGCCCTTCTCAAGTTCGCAGCCCGTATTGAAGACTACCTAGTGAAGTTGTGTACACCGAGAAACTTCACCTAGGACTATGGCCGGTTGAAAGAGCTGATTGTGATAGAGAAACTAAGGGACTATATGTCGGTGGAAATGCGTAGATTTCTCACTGAAAACGGCGCTGACCGGTTAGAAACTATTCTTACTCTGGCAGAGCGATTCTAAATTGCTCTAATGGAATCTCAAGGAGCCAGGAAGAAGTTTCCGGATCAGGCGCCAAACGACCAGCTCACTCACAACCAGACTAACAAGCATTATTAGAAAGATGCCACGCGATAGAATTTTTAAATGTAATATTTTAAAACACGCGGGGGTATTATGATTTAAACACCCCTATCAATTTAGTGCAAAAGAGATTGGATTGGTGTAAAGTGAGAGCCTGATTACACAATGGTTCTCATTGACAAATTCGTCGGAATACAATCTAGAATTTTGAACTGAGAATTGGAAATATAATCTAGCAAAATTGGAGTCACAGATCAGACTGCATCGCCCTTTCATGCTAGCAATTCACCAGAGCCAAAAAGAGATGGAGCGGACAAAGGATTCCACAATTATAAGGGAGAGATCAGAAAAAAGTAAACCCGAATTTATAAATTACACGACAGGAAATTTAGAGGACCAGCATCAAAGTATGTGGGCAACTTAAAAACGTAAAAAAGTAGACCCGCATTTATAAATATCAAGACTAGAAACCTAAGGAATCAGATCACCAGTCATAAGAGGAATACAACATTTCCAGACCAAGTGACTCGAAAGCATCTAAAATAAGTTGCTTGTGTCCATTCTAAACTGTGCCAGGAAATTGTGTTCCCAAAAGTTGCTTTTGGTTAGTGGAACGAAGCTATCAGACGGTTCGTAGAACGAAGCAACTAGACTGTTCGTAGAACAAAAGCTATCAGACTGTGAAGTGTCATCATTACTGAAGAACTGTCGAAAGCACGGATGCAGTAGTCATCGATGCTAAGCTAAGTGCTTAACAAAAGGCAACCGCAAAGAACATTAACATTCCTCTATCCAGTCTCTATGAAGATAACACTTTCATCTAACATTCACCACCATTTCAACCTGTGAAAACTAATTGATTATTAAATTTGTTACATGTTCTTTTAAAACACAACTATCATAATTGATTCGGCTATTATATGTATGAAAGCAAACGTATGTGCAATACTCTTTAATATATATTTACAGTTAGACATATATTTACATATGTAGAGCTAATTCTTAGAAAAGAATTTCGCTAGATTTACACCAGCTGGGGGCTTGAATGGACTAAAACCTTTGCTTAATTCTTCATAAAAGGCGGCGAACCGATATAAGAACAATTGCCCGGCCAATACAGCATTGTTCTCGACTTCGCAAATATCTTATGAAAACTCCCTTGGGATAGAAGCGACATTACTCTTCTATCTACAACACTGCCAAGAGTAATCTTGTGCGAAGGTAGACAACTTTGACGACCTATTTTAGATACTTTTGGGTTTTGGCCCCTGTTGGACCACTACTGCAGAACTAAGGGGAGGCAATCCGTCACAGGCTACCACGACACATATGGGAAACCAAAAGCCAGGGATGAAGATCTCCAGGACGACCAAGAATTCGCAAGGAGAACAACATTAGACAATCCCTGATGTACCGAGAACTGGACTGACACCAGGCCAAAAGATATACATCTTACTGGATAACATGGCGCTCCCTCTGGCTAACCTCTACACACCAAGGTAGAAGAGGTTTGTTTGTTTTGTTTTAAGGACTATCTACATTGTACACGGAAAACTCCATCAGTGGTCCGATCTCTTCCTTTAACTCACAAGGAGAATCTCGGCACAGTGCACGAAATCCAAAGCATCGGCGAGCATCATAATGTATGTATACAGGACTCACACATTCTATAAATATTTTTGTATCG
Source organism: Oreohelix idahoensis (assembly GCA_024509875.1). Taxonomy (NCBI): domain Eukaryota; kingdom Metazoa; phylum Mollusca; class Gastropoda; order Stylommatophora; family Oreohelicidae; genus Oreohelix; species Oreohelix idahoensis. The sequence continues at coordinate 43,208 of JAMPIV010009806.1, forward strand.
GGTAGGTTTTCTTAACTGTGTAAACTCTGGCACGGCAGCGGCCGTATCGCCTACTCTTTACAATTTCCTTCTGCCGAGTAATTTTTAACGTGCAAAACTTGCACACAGGACCTACTATTTTTTCGCCCTGATCCAATAAGGCTAGAAATCCGATCTCACTACTCTGGAAATCAGAGGGGCGTAAAACATTATTAGTACAAAGTGGTTATGAAAATCAAGGCCTTAAATCCCACCCCCTGCAGCCCCAAGTAGAACAATCCCAACTAAGATGGTATGGCCATGTCTGCAGAATGGGGGAAGATCGGCTAACACGACAAGCATGGCAAACAAAGAGCCAGGGACACAGAACCCCAGGACGACCCAGAGTCCGCTGGGAGGACAACATTAGACAATCTTTGAAGGACCGAGGACTAGAATGGAACCAGGCCAGGAGGAAGACAGCCGATAGGATAGTCTGGCGCTCTCTCTCTCTTCCAAACCTCTACACCTCACGGTAGAAGGGAAACGACTACGTAAGTAAGGTTTTGAAAAAAAATTCCACCTGTACTGGGAAACGACCGCTGGGAACCGACCCAGGTGTCTTTAGAACTAGATGCGGACGCCATTCCTCTTAGCCACTCCGGTCCCTGGGATAGGAAAGAACCGACCAAGTAAGAAAATGTGTTTAAAGGATTGTCGAAGTGCGCTATTTGGCGCCGATGAAACATTTCGATGTGCACATCTGCGACTGCAAACAACAGTATGAACAAGTGATTATCATTAAAAGTAGCAAAAGATATAAGTGTTCACTTCTTTAACTTGAGCATGAAACTCAATATTATTTAAAGTATTTTTATTCTAAACATGGTAAACACAAGTTTTTTTTAACAACTTAACAACTGCACTAATAAATAAAAGAGATTTTTGTGTGCTTTACATAAATATGTGTACTGAATTGATAAAAATTAAATAAAAAATGATAATCTGTTATTTAGTTTGATATTTTATTAATAGTTTAATTGTTCCCCTTTGGAAGTAAATTGGATGGTTTCCCCTAACTTTATTATCCCTTCTCCTTAAAGTATCATATGGTTAAGTTGTTTTTTTTCCTTTTTTTTCTCACTTATTTCCGACATTGGACATCACGTCAAAACCTGACAAGAGGTGTGATCTCTCGGTAATAAGTCGGGGTATATTGTGTACATTTTTATAACATTTTGACCGCTGGACTGTTATCTCTGTCCTTTTCTTTTTAAATTTAGCGGGAAGGGAGGGGGGAGGGGAGGATCACTTTTATTAACCATGTAAAGGTTTATTTCTGTGAAGGACTGCTAGCTGGATGTTTGGTCGTCACGTCATAAGTTTATTCAAGTGTTGCTGCTTATTCCATCAATATACTTATTTATTTATATTTTCTAAGTGTAATGATTTTACCTCTATATCTATTATTGCTAGTGTACCGACGTGTCGTTATAAGTACTACTAGCTGAAATGAAGATCCATGTGTGTTTTTCGTTTCCTTTTGGGTCTACCGATAGTGTGGTCTTCCTTAACTCCAGCTGATTTATGACGTCATCAATGACGATTTGATGAATGGTGTCTAAAATAGCAATAATTAATTTTTTTTTGATTGTTTATTGTTTGACTGTGTTGATTTATTTTATATGTCAGCGATAAATTGTTTCTCTTCTTCTACGGTTTTGGTTCGTTGTTGGTGGACGGTCTGCTTTATTTTTCGAAATATTAATAATTTAACAAAACATATCTGAAAGAGTTGCAATTCTCCTCCAGTCAGACCATCCGTAGTTCTGTGAGTATTACTAATCTATTCCAGTTAGATCGTCTGTAGCTCAATCAACATTACAGATATGTCCCAGTTATCTCAGCCCATCTGCAGTTCTGTCAACATTACAAATCTGTCCCCGGCATTCATCTGTAGTTCTGTAAACATTAGAAAATCTGTCCCAGTTATCTAATCCCATCTGTAGTTCTGTTAACAATATAAATATGTCCATGTTAGCTCACATCATCTGTAGTTCCGTCAACATTACAAATCTGTCCCCGGCATTCATCTGTAGTTCTGTAAACATTAGAAAATCTGTCCCAGTTATCTCATCCCATCTGTAGTTCTGTTAACAATATAAATATGTCCATGTTAGCTCACATCATCTGTAGTTCCGTCAACATTACAAATCTGTCCCCGGCATTCATCTGTAGTTCTATCAACATTACAAATATGTCGCAGTTATCTCACCCCATCTGTAGTTCTGTCAACAATATAAATCTGTCCCAGTAAGCTTAGCTTCACTGTAGTTATATCAACATTACAAATCTGTCCCAGTTAGCTCACCCCATCTTTAGTTCCGTCAACAATATAAATCTGTCCCAGTAAGCTCAGCTCAACTGTAGTTATGTCAACATTACAAATCTGTCCCAGTAAGCTCACCCCATCTGTAGTTTCGTCAACAATATAAATCTGTCCCAGTAAGCTCAGCTCAGCTGTAGTTATGTCAACATTACAAATCTGTCCCAGTAAGCTCACCCCATCTGTAGTTCCGTCAACAATATAAATCTGTTCCAGTAAGCTCAGCTCAACTGTAGTTATGTGAACATTAAAAATCTGTCCCAGTTAGCTCAGCTCATCTGTAGTTATGTCAACATTACAAATCTGTCCCAGTTAGCTCAGCTCATCTGTAGTTCCGTAAAGATTGTGAGGAATCAGTTGTGCAATTTTATAACGTTCATCCTCTCCGGCAGTATCACTTCTTTTCATCATTTTCTTAAAAGATCGTCCTATTCTTTGACATATTTTATGCACCTACATTTTGCTCTAGCCGCTCCCAGACCTGTGTACCTTTCGCCTTGTGAATCGTCGTAACCTAATTAGGCAAGTCCGCGAATAATTTATCACCTAAGTCGTCTAATCACCTTTGATAAAGTCGATCTTTATTTACACAAGATGATAAAGCACGATCGATGAAAAGAAAGCCATAGTGTCTGTCTGAGAAATCCGTCTGAGGGATTTACCCAAACACAGGTGATAAGACATAATCGTTTCCGCTGGCCATCGTTATATAAATATTACCGATAATGTGTCTTTGGAGACAATATTGTGGGAAAGCATCTAAGCAGGAAATGTTCACAGATTTGTTTGTGAGTTTGCAGAACGATGCAATCGGAAGTATTACTTTCTAATTAGAAAGTGGCCGCGCGTTGGAATTTTAAAATTTGATATTTCAAAATACGCGGGGGATATAATGATTTAACACCCCGACAATTTAGTTCTAAAGAGTTTACCATTGGCTTAATGTGAGTGCTGGAACAGATTTTGACTTTCATTGGCAAATTCGTCGGAATCTGGGATTTAAACTGAGACATGGAAATATAATCTAGCGAAATCGGAGTCACAAATCAGACTGCATCGCCACGTCAAGCTAGCAATTCACCAGAGCCAGAGAGAACGATCGGACAAAGGTTTCAAAAATTAAAATTATGAGTGACAGATCGAAGTATTTGGGCAACTTTGAAACCCGCAGTTGTAAATACCAAACTGGAAACTTAAAGGACCAGGACAGAGTATTTGGGCAACTTTAAAACTTAAAAGTAAATATGCATTTTTAAATACAAAGACTGGGGACCTAAAGCATCAAATCACCCGTCATAAGAGAAAAAATTAACATTTCCGAGACCAAGTGATTCGAAAGCATCAGCTTGCTGTGTCTGTTTTAACTGTGCCAGTAGATTGTGTTCCAAAAGTTACTTTTGGGTAAGTGTAAACATTTATTTTACCATGTGAATTTGACATGTTTTCCTCTTTAAGTGGTTATTTATGAGGCTGGCAACCTCAACATATGAAAATAGTATATTCATAAACCATTACAGCAAGCGCTGGTGTTTGGTATTTGCAAAAACTCGAAAGCATCTGCAACCCAATACTTCGAATGGAGCAGTGATGAATGATGATTATGTCACATGTGCCTAAAATGAATAATATCATTTTGTGACATATATGTACCTTGTTAATTGTAAGTTGGGCTAATCATTGCAGTCACGCTGTCCAAGCACATACTATTCCAGTTCAATAACCAGAAGAATAACGGTAATTTCTAATCGTATTGAGGACATAATCAAAGAGTTATACTGTGTATACTCAGGGAGAATTTTTATTTAAAGACGCTAACATTTGTAGCTGGACAGCGAGACAACGCGTCTGTTAATTTGCAACGTATAAATGTACTTTGCTTAGGCATTTGTTTTTTTTATTTTGTCTAAAGTTCCTGGAACGAAGCTATGAGACTGTACATGGTACGAAGCTGCAAATCTAAAGTTCCTACGCCACTAGCTGTGAGTTAACAGCAGGGAATCAACACTAACCGCCTACATTGGACGAGTTGTGTAGAGAAGATCCCGCATCACAGAATCCTTGTCGAAATCATGGCTGCAGGACTCACTTAGACCAGCTAAGTTTATTAAGGAAACAGCAAGAGAACAATTGTTTTTATAAAATCCTCAACCCAGGTCTCAGTGAAAACAATTTTATTTACATCTAAAATTCACCATCATTCCATCGCTAACTTAACCTGTCAAGACTATTTCATTGTGTAATATGTTACATGTTATTTAAAAACAAAACAATCGTAGTTGATTCAGTTATTATCGGTATGAAAGAAAACGAATGAACAATACTCTTTAATATATATAGATCTAGACACGTATCTACATCTATAGAGAAAATACTTATAAACGAATTTCGCTGGATTTACACCAGCTGGTGGCTTGAACGGGCTAAAAGGATCCCGTTACACGCCCACAGAGTCTTATTGGGAATATGGTGTTATGCCCACGTTTTCTTGACCATCGGCACATTAGGGGTGACGTGGTCAGAATCACGCCGGTCACATTAACCTTCCCAGAGTTACTCTGGAACCAAATTCATGGGGCTGGGTCGAACGGGCTAAAACAATTGCTTAATGCTTTACAAAAGGCGACGGATCAGATATACGTTAATAGTGCTCTGCCCTATGCAGCATTGTTCTTAACTTCTGAAAACATCTTATGAATCTACCTTGAGATAGAAGCGTCATTATTCTTCTATCTAGAACTCTGCCAAAAGTAATCTTGTGCGAAGGTAGACACCTTTGATGACCCATATTTGTTACTCTTGAGTGTTGGCCATTGGTAGACACCTATTGCAGAGCTAAGGGAAGGCTATCCGTAACAAACATTACACATCTGTTATTGTTATTGTTAATCAGATTCGACTTCACTGCACTCCGGGCAAATCCATAAGTTATCAGTCTCCCTCAGCAAATGTCGAAGAGTATGAATGCTAATTGCACCTGTAGTACACTGGTTGTACCAGCGACGGATGCCTCGCGTACATTTCTACAAGTTCCACGTTTGATGCCAAACTCCAACAGCCTCAGCCTTGTTGATTCATCCATTGCATTGTCGTTATCCAGCAGGCGATCATTAATAGCCCTTAGTATCTCTCCCTTAGCCATGTCCTGTGTCCCCACCATGGGTGCTCTCGAGGCCAGTCTGCCAATTCTCTCATTGCCACATGCCCCTGCATGACCAGGACAGTAGATCCACACCAGTTCTTTAAGACGTGAGGCTTCTATTTTCATTTCCTACCGCAGCCATCCATTCTGAAATTTCCGAAGAATGGCTTGAGAGTCTGACAATGTAACTGCCCCGGTTGATGGAGTTTCAGACAGCCAAATCAGTGATGCAGTAACTGCCTCTACCTCCATTCTCATGCTGGAGGTTGTTGTCTTAAAGGCTCCACTCTGTTCAGCGACGACCCTGCCCTTTTATTCTCGCAGAGAAGCCCCATCCTGATTTATCACGACGAACTACAGACCCATTAGTGTACACAATGGCGTCATCATCCCCCATATGATTACTTATCAACTGATCAATCTCCAACTCTGCTTTTCCATTGCTCCAAGATCTTTACTCTCTGCCAGAGCAAATGATGACCTGGTGGTAGTTTATCCAGGTCTCCCCTGACTTACGCCACTCTTCCCCTTTGGATACATTTTCATCCCTGGTCACCTGACTAATCGTAGCCTCTGCCTGTGCTATCCTTGACATCCCCCTCTTGATTCTTGCTCCTTTCATGTCAGCCACATTCTCGTGTCTTTTGTCGGTGGTTACTCGCATATAGGCTTTTGCCTGGGCGGTCGGATATCTAATAGACAGCAATCCGAGCGCGTATCTCATTGTCACAATGGGGGTATCACGCGTACATCCCAAAACTACTCGCATCCCTTCATTTTGAATGCGTTCCAGCCATAGTTTTTAAAGCTGCCAGTCCTCGCTTGCTCTTCCCTATGATCAGTTCGACATAATACTTGAATGATAGCCCACGATCAAACGTTACTCCCAGATATTTATTCTGTCTTGCCTGTCAATGTTCTGCCCACTGAAAGTGATGTCTGCAAGGTCTGCTTTCACTATGAAGTTGTTGAAAGAGCACCACATCACACAGGCCTTGTTGGGATTGACCCCTGATCCGCTTCCCATACACACATTTAGAAACCGCCTCTAGTGTCTCGTGTATTTCTTGAACCATTTCCTGTCTGTCTGAGCCAGTTCTGTACTTGAGTATGTCATCTGCGATAGTTAATGTTCGTCCCAGTCCTGGTATTTACATTCTGGTCGGTCTCTCCATTTTGTTTGTTTGGTTTTTCTTGGGGGGGAGGGGGGGGGGAATGCCTCAAAAAATGAGAAGCTATGGTTACCTCCAACTGTAAAAGGTCAGAGTTCAGCGATGGATGCAAGACTTATTCTACAGCACATGTAAAACTGACTAATTGTGATGTGGCAAGGGTAAACATATTAGTCATTAATACTAAGCCAAAGAGGGTTTAAATGAAGTACAGCGGACACTCTGTTCGATAGGGCCTTAATAAAAAGAATTCAGAGACGCAGTAAACAGGGGTAAGAGTTAGGTTTAGGGGTTGAAATGAAGAACACATGGCCGTAAGTTCGATAGGGCCTTAAAATATAATTCAGAGACGCATTAAGTAGGGGTAATGCTTACGTTTAGGTATCCTAAACCAAACGCTAACGACGTTGGCGACTTACTGGGATGACTTCAAAGAAGACGGCTCACTGAGATTCATTTCAACCAGGTTTAAATATCATAAGCCTAACCCTAATCCCTAATGCTTACGACGCTGGCTACTTACTGGAATGATATCAAAGAAGGCGGCCCACTGTGCTTCATTTCAACCACCAGGGAGTTACAAGAACTATATATTAGTAGATGTAGCAGGGGAAGCAACTGATGGTTTAAACTAGGACAGTTAGGTATAAGCAGTAAGATAAAGGCAAGAAGGTTGTCCGAGGAAGGTGCAAATAAAACCTCCAGAAGAAGGCTAGATTAGTGACTAGAGTTCACGGTGCACGCTCTTAGGGGCAGTTAAGAAAAGAGACATTCGAGAAGCGCCAGTTAGACAGGCAGGTCGCTCGAACCTAGGTAACGGTTGTGCAAGGTGAACCAGCCATCTTGACAGACATATGCTTGCTCATAGAAGTTTGCTAGCTTGATGATCTATGGTGGACAGACTCAGCGGCATCATAAAGTAGAAGATCATAACTACAATAAGCAGACAAGTAAAGAAAGAATTTATGAAGGAAATTCGTTACCAAGAGAATTTATCATCTTGACGAGGAATGAAGATATTCTATATTTGTCCTCATAAGACGAATCACTTTTTTCGATTTTTTTTTCACACCCATCTATAGTTTAATTGTAAGAGCTTTAGTTAGAATCTTATAGTCAGTGTTTAGAAGCTATATGGGCCTGTACTATTTTAGTAGTTTTCTATCTGTTTTTTCTTTTGGTAAGAGTATTATGTATGACTGATTCAAACTTACGAGAAGTTCGCCCATCTGAAAAGCATCCTCGAAGACTTTAATTCATAGTGGTCCGAGCACGGGAAAAAAGAATGTATACAATTCTGCTGTAAGGCCATCCGGACCTGGTGCTTTGTCTCGGTGCAGTGTGTTTTATGCCTCTCGCAAATTTTCGAGCGTTAGTGCTTAGTCTAAATATTTACTGTCATGTTCTGTGAGAGGCTTTGTGTAGTGCAGAAAAAGTCTGCTCTTGTTTCTTCTTTGGCATAAGCTGTTTATAGAACTCCAATATTGTCTGACATATGTTTGTATTGTTCGTTTGCAATTGTCCATTTATATCTAGTATTTGGCGAATCTGTTTATTTTGTTAAATGTTCTGTTCTTTTGCCAGGTACTGTTTTTTGGAGTCTCTTGTGTTGTATACAACTTTGTTCTCAGCATTGCACCTTTATATGTGTGATGTTTATGTTGTTCTAACTGATCTTGCAACGTCTGGATAACCAAGTTAGTTTTGTCTATTTGTTTTGTCCGTTTGATTGCTTGTTCTAATATCTTTTCTTGTGTTTTTTGATGGCCTGTGTATGTAAGTGGTCGGGGCTTGTGTCCTATCTCTTATGGTATTTTTTAGTAAGACCCAAAATCCTGCAATAGTTTATTCAGGAGTCTGTTCTGTGTATCCTAATATGAACTGTGTTATTTGTTTTGTGAAAAAAAATCATGTTTAAGTAAACTGTTATTAAACTTCCAATGCGGGGATCTTTTAGATGTTGTAATGGGTGGCCTTATACCTAACACTGTATCAACAGGTTTATGGTCTGTGACGTCAAGAGCGCAATTAATATGTTGTGCTTGATGTATCCTGTAAATATCTGATGTATATATCCTATCTATGCTAGATGCTCGTCGTAAATACGGGTGTGTCTTATCTTCAGAAAGTTCCCTTTTTTTCTAATTACCCCTTCTGGGACTCAAAGTGAGGTCTATTGACTTTATTTAGAAGATTGTTTGAATTGAGTGTGATCCCGGCCCTGGCTAAGACAGTTTGATCTTAGCCAAAAAATTTTTTTTTATTAAAGTGAAATTTATTTGCTTCCTTTTCAATGTACAAATCGTGTATATTTTACAAAGTGAAATACATGGAAAGTACATGGAAAAGTTTTCAATTTAAAATCATGAGCATTTTACACAAAGGAAACATGATAAAAAGGTTACATGGCAACATCAAAACTCCTCTGTTCTCGCAAGTACTTTTGTACACATGCAAACCCAAGTGATAGAATTTATGTGTTTGTGACAAGGGCTTTGGTATGTATAAATCCCGAGAAACAAATGTGAGAAGAAAAAGAAACAGGATGTGTAGTATTGGTGCACGTATGTCTAACCATATACATACATATTCTAAGAAACCCATATTCAGTACATTCCTTTAGATACTAATATTAATGAAGGCTTCTTAGTATGACATACTTTGGGAGAAGAGCGATAAATAAAAATCGCACGCGTGCACGCACACGGTGAAAAGAACAGTAGGACTGTATTCTGAAGATAAGCCGGTACAAGCTGGTTTTCGGAAACAATGAAGCCTTGGATGCTTCATTTGGACAGTTTGGCTGACAGGACAAAGGACACTTGAAAATTTTGTCTGGGCGAGGTATTGAATGCCCCCGGGTTGAAAGTATAGTGGCCAATTGTGTGCTGGCAAGTTGAGCACACAGCCTTGAGCCATAAAGGCGGCTAGGCACTCCGAATTTCGAGAAAGGTACAAGGGGTAGTTTGTAATCATGTTCCCTAAAGCATATCCAATTTGAAATTCCAAAACACGTTCAATTTACAACATACAACAAAATACATTAAAAAACTGTAAATACAAGGTGAGGAAAGTAAAATACTAAAGTTGGGTATTTCTGTACATTCGTGTAAAATTGACTGTGTTCATTAATAATTTCAAGGTAAAATGGAGGGAGGGGGGGAGGGGGGGGGGGGGGGAAAGTTGAAAACATTCTTATTTTCCGTCCAAAATGTGACGCGTACTCGTATTTGTTTTTTTTTTTTTTGTTTTTTTGTTTTAAGTGAACTTTATTTTCATTATTTGCAATTTTACATAACCGTGTACATGTTACAAAAATGGAAAACATTGAAAATACATTTTAAATAATTCATATGAACACTCGTACCTCACTTCCATCTGCACACTTAAACAGTAAATATAAATAATTAAACATTTCAATTTACAAAACTATGTGCATTTACAAACAAAGAATGTGATAAGTATAAATTATAAATTACATATAAAATAACACTCGTGCGTATTCAACCTTTCATTTGCACATTTAAATGTTCAATCTTCAGGGTTAAAACATTTTAAACGAAATAGGGGAATAGAAAGAGATGAATTTTAGTCACCCAGAAACTTCATATGACAAAGGGTTTATATATATATTGTTTATAGTGGTTCAAAATTTCGGGCTCTTTTGGATTCTGAAGTAACTTCAGTGTCCAGTCTGGCTGCTGGAACAAAGAAACACTTGGAAAATATTGCCTGGGCTTGGTGTTTAAAGCCTCGCCCTCCTCACGCCCCTCCCCTCCCAGGTAGAGGGAGAGTGGCCATTGTGTGCTGCATAACGCTTCTCTCTTGGCTAGGCGGGTTTCAGCCACCAAAGTGGTGGTTGATTACACTCAGCCTTGAGCAGCCTTAAGGTGGATAGACACACTGGCGACGAAAGAGATTAAAATTAAGAGGCGTGGTTCCTAGCTTCCATTCCAAATCTCGAGACACGCAAATTTTATAACAAGGAATATGAAACAAAAAAAAAGACCACATGTCCCAACACAAGAAGACCCAATGACAAAATGTGTCACTGTAGTGATCTTCTGTGTTCTCACACAAACGACCTAATGACACATGAATGTCACTGTACTGGTCCCTGTGTCTAGATACATGATCCTAGCCAAAGGCCAGATATTAGGCCTATTTTTGTTCCTCGCATGAGGTCGCATATTTTTTCCTAGCATGAGGTCGCATTGGCACCCGCCCCAAACCCGGCTCTGGTCAAGACCACATGTTCCAACACAAGAAGACCCAATGACAAAATGTGTCACTGTAGTGATCTTCTGTGTTCTCACACAAACGACCTAATGACACATGAATGTCACTGTACTGGTCCCTGTGTCTAGATACATGATCCTAGCCAAAGGCCAGATATTAGGCCTATTTTTGTTCCTCGCATGAGGTCGCATATTTTTTCCTAGCATGAGGTCGCATTGGCACCCGCCCCAAACCCGGCTCTGGTCAAGACCACATGTTCCAACACAAGAAGATCCAATGACAAAATGTGTCACTGTAGTGATCTTCTTTGTTCTCACACAAAGGACCTAATGATACATGAATGTCACTGTACTGGTCCCTGTGTCTAGACACATGATCCTAGCCAAAGGCCAGATAATTTTTTTTTTCTCGCATGAGGTTGCATATTTTTTCCTCGCATGAGGTTGCATTGCACCCACCCCAAACCCGGCTCTGGTCAAGATCACATGTCCCAACACAAGAAGACCCAATGACAAACTGTGTCACTGTAGTGATCCTCTGTGTTCTCACACAAGGGAAATAATGACACATGAATGTCACTGTACCGGTCCCAGTGTCTGACACATGATCCTAGCCAAAGGCCAGATATTTTTTTTGTTCCTCGCTTGAGGTCGCATTGTCCCCTGCCCATACCCGGCTCTGGTCAAGACCACATGTCCCAACACAAGAAGACCCAATGATAAACTGTGTCACTGTAGTGATCCTCTGTGTTCTCACACAAGGGACCTAATGACACATGAATGTCTTTTTTTTTTTTTCTCGCTTGAGGTCGCATATTTTTTCCTCGCATGAGGTCGCATTAGCCCCGCCCCAAACCTGCTGTGGTCAAGACCACATGTCCCAACACTAGAAGACCCAGTGACAAAATGTGTCACCTAGTGATCCTCTGTGTTCTCACACAAGGGACCTAATGACACATGAATGTCACTGTACCGGTCCCCGTGTCTAGACACATGATCCTATCCAAAGGCCAGATATTAGGGTGTTGGGTTTCACAGCGTTATTTGCGCTGTAGACAAGGTTCAGATGAACGGTGATTTGGGTTTGATGAAATAAAAGAGTATGAGGAAATGGTTTCGAAAATTTGAGTGGTCTAGAAAATAGGCTATTTGTCTTAAAGATGGGAGATAAAGGGTTGTATACCTAAGCTTAGAGGGACAGGGAGAGAAAACTTTAAATCAATGCTAATGAAAACAAGGCTGATTTACACTTAAATAGTTTCTATGAGTACACAGTTATGGTGTAGAGAATTTGCATATCATGATTGTTCTAGTAAGACTTAGAGAAGGGACTGTATTATTAAAGCAAAAACCTCCAAGGGAGACAACAAATAATTAACGCCCCTTACAGGTTTGTGAGTTGGGAAGAAAAACAAACGCACGAAAAAAAAAAATGAAAAGGGTGTAAACAGTTACGGAACAAAGCTCACTGAGTTGCCGGCGTGAAATTAAGCGTAAGTTTGTGAATAGGAACAGGACAGACCAATCGGATTGACTGAAAAACAAGAACGGATCATGGGACAATGATTTGAATGACAAAAGAAATTAGTCCGGTCTGTGTAACCAAAGTGGCAAGATGTGTATTGCCGGGCTCTCAAGAAGTGAATTCTGTGGGTGACATAAGTTTGCACAGAACAAATAGATAGCTTTAGACTGATTCGCGGTAGCAATTCAGAGGACTAGAGTGAACTGTGTTTTACAATATAGGGCTAGCTCCTAGGTGTGATAGTAGGAAACTGTGACAAGTATTTGGATTCTGTATAATTACGGTAAGATGACTTTTGACTTTTATTATTCATAAACTATATGAAGAGAGACATGTTTCAGAAATACGGTCAACGTATTATCAGAGGGTAATGACGCTCACATTTAAGGGAGGGTGCAACAAAAGAGAACATTGAAGCAAAGGAACGATTAAAAATGCCAAGTGGATAACTTTTATTAGCAGATAGCCAGGATGGGCTGTTATATAAAGGAGATGAAGCTTAGCTCTTTAAGTCCCAAGCAAAAAGCCGGGTTTGGCCCAAACAAAAACGGGCACCACAGTGCTTTTTTACTGTTGTTGTTGTTTGGAAAAAATATATTTTTTAATGTTCATATGCATAAATACGAGTTATTTAAAATTTAAAATGAAAGTACTTCCTTTTGGAAATGACGTTTTGGGTTGTTAACATTGGAACAGAGCTCTAGACTGGAGCAAAAAATCCGAAGCCACTTAAATGGCTCCTGGGCCAAATAGGTCTAAACCCTGAGCCATTATAGTGGCTTTTGGGGCTTAAAGAGTTAGTCATAGACTAAGATAAATAAGCAAGGGTTTTTGCAACACACTGACATCCATGAGATAAATCATGCGCTCTCTCACGTCAGCGTAAGTATCAATGCTGCCACAAAAGTACCTGACATTGTTTGATTTGCAAATATAAACTTTGATTTGATTATGATGTAATTAATAGAGATAAGCCTGACCAGGTTGATAAAGGAGAGAACTAGTATACAAGGACTTAGGGAGGCTTTAGCAAGAGTCCTGAGGATATAGTAAGAAAAGGAGGATAAAATGTTAACAGACTGTAATATATATATAAGCCAGAGTCTGCAGAAGAGGTAATAAGTATACCTTTTAGACCTAGATTGAATCAGAGTCTGGATGTATAGATTGAAAATGGAGATTTATGTCATATGCGCTCTGTTGGAAAATTGTGGATCTTGTATCATGTAAATAAAACTCTTTTCATTTGGAATACCATCACACCAGTTGGTTTGTTTTATTAAGGTTGTGGGGTGGGTGCGTGAATAAGGTATAAACTCTTATCTATATATATGGAAATACTGCTATACGAAGTAGTCACTGTCTAATAACAACAAAGAGAGAAGAACGAGTCCAGGGTAATAAAAGAAACGAACCATAACTCATCCAGGAATCGACAACTCTGGCGGTGATGCCCAGTCAATAAGAGATAGTTCTTACTTGGAAGATGAGTCAATAAAGTATACTGACAACTTGAACATACAACAACTAGGCCTGCCATCTGTCACCTAGTTTACCTTAAAAGAAGACCCTGCGCTGTCACACTTGCATAAAAACGTATCACAACCAGCCCCACAGCCAAAAGATGTTAACATTTATCACATTAATTTTTTTATCTATTACAAAGATAAAGCCAGTCCTATGTCAGAGATTTCAATAGGGAAATGAAGTGTTAGAAGCTTCACCATGAAAGGTTCAGCTTTTAAAAAGTTATGTGACCCGTTCCATTCCTCGATGCCTTTTCCTTTCATACCTCAGGAGTACAGTCGAGCGTCCATTTATAGCTGGGTAAACTTGAATGTGCCACCGTCAGGATTAAGCCCCAAATCCAGGTAGTTGTGCCACAGAGGAAAGCGCTCTGACTGCTTGGCCAGTCAAACACTCACTTTATCTGTTTGTGTAATGTCATTGTATTATATTGTAGTGCTATTCATCATTATGATCAGGAAAAAAACTATCATTGAAAAACACAGTTCTTGGGAAAAGAGATTTGCTAGACCAATTAACTCATGAAGTTACATAGGCCTAAGTTTACCTATAATCTATAGACTATGTGACATAACAGCCATCTCAAGAACTGAAGTCAGACGACAATAACGTTGAAATATGGATAAAATGGAACGAATGAATACGACTAACGTCACTAACAGATTAATTAATGTGTCATAAAGAAAACAATATTTGGTACATAACAACATTTTTAGTAAAGAAATAAAAAAAAATTTGTATCAGAATACATTCAAACGAATTAGTCAACAAACAGTTTTATTCTTGGTACAGTTTCTGAAAGAGACACCTCTCATATCATGTTAGACTTCAGTTTGTTTGTTTGTTTTCTTGCTTGGGATTAGATTTAAAACTCGTCGTTCTCTCTTCATTCCACAACTTTGTTTCTCACTTATACTACTACGTTTGGAATATTTCAGTTGGATTATATACAGTGTGGCCCAAAAGTCAGGATTCATAGAGAATTCGGCAGCTACTCCACTTTGTGAGAATTACTATCTTCCGTACATGAGAACAATCTATGTGCATTCATCTACCGCTAATGTCGAATCCATATTGGCACTGAAAAAACTTATTATGAAAGTTAGAAGACAGAAAAAATGTATATAAGACGATTGCTTATATTTCCAGACGTTTGGCCCACCTCAAAGTTATTTACCAAATACTCTGCGTAACCCTGCCAAATGTTTCTCTATCCCAGGAACACCTGCTCTACAGGTACTTAAAATCCCATATGTCCGATACGTAAGTCTATGCTATCTATTCTGACGTCTATTTATTGTATTAACTGTGACTTTCTGGCATGAAGTTTGTAGAGCTAAGTAGAACATTCCGCCAGTTCTAGAGAAACAAATAATATGCTTGTATGCAGCATTGTCACCTTAATGAATATGGGCTACTTTCTAAATCATGTAAGTAGAAAATCAATTTATCCAAGTTAGAACAACACAGTATCTTAGAAGACATGAATGTAATAGCTGTCGTGTCAAACATCTCTTGGTGTTTGGAGGACCCATCTGTAAATTATGAAAGTCACTAAAAAAAGTTGTCATAGATCCAAAAACAAAAACTTCATTACGAATGTGTTTTTCTGTAACTGATGTCTCTTTTCATTGTCAAATTTATATCTGTGCGTATTTACAATAGAGCTGGTCGTAGACCCAATTTCTGTGATGTTTTGTAATACAGTTTGTTCAGACCCGAGTGGAACAGTCCCAGTTACAACGGTTTGGTCACACCTGCAGATTTGGAGAAGAACGGCTATGTGACAAAACGTTTGTACATGTACTTTTGAGCCCGTCTCTCACTGCTTCATCCGCTTTTTATTTGGCTTATTTTATGCACCTTCATTCATATTTTTGCTATGAAGCCGCTCCCAGACGTGTTTACGTTTTGAAGGTGAATCGTACTAATATTAGGTTGATTACACAGGTCAGCGGTAATACGTTTATCACTTGAGTCGCCTAGCAACCTTTGATAGGAGTCAAACTCTATGGACACAATATGGTCTCGTACGATAGATCAATAGAACGCCATATTGTCTGCCAGAGAAAGCCGTCTGAGGCATGGGTGAAATTACAGGTGATAATTAGATAATCGCTTGCGCGGGAACATCATTGTGTAATTATTATAGATGACCTAGAAGAGGAGACAATCTGGGCAAAAAGTATTAGTCAAGACTGAGTGCACCGATAGTGGTTATGAGTTTAGCATAAAGATGCAAGTTGAAGTATTACAGCATTATTAGAAAGAGGTCACGCGATGGATGTTTTAAATGTAATATTTTAAAACACGCGGGGGTATTATGATTTGAGTGCCCCTACTAATTTAGTGCAAAAGAGATTGGATTGGTGTAAAGTGAGAGCCGAAATACACAATGGTTCACATTGACAAATTTGTCGGAATTACAATCTGGAATTTTGAACTGAGAATTGGAAATAAAATCTAGCAAAATCGGAGTCACAGATCAGACTACATCGCCCTGTCATGCTAGCAATTCACCAGAGCCAAAAAGAGATGGAGCGGACAAAGGATTGTACAATTATTAGTGAGAGATCAGAGTATTTGGGCAACTTTAAAACTTAAAAAGTAAACCTGCATTTATAAATACAAAGACAGGAAACGTAGAGGACCGGGATCGAAGTATGTGGGCAACTTAAAAAATTAAAAATACTCGCACTTATAAATACAAAGACAGGAAACTTAGAGGAACAGGATCGAAGTATGTGGGCAACTTAAAAACTTAAAAATGTAGACCCGCATTTATAAATATCAAGACTGGAGACCTAAGGAATCAGATCACCAGTCATAAGAGGAATACAACATTTCCAGACCAAGTGATTCGAAAGCATCTAACCAAAGTTGCTTTTGTCCATTCTTAACTGTGCCAGGAAATTATGTTCCCAAAAGTTCTTTTGGTAAGAGGAACGAAGCTATCAGACGGTTCGTAGAACGGAGCTATTAGACTGTTCGTAGAACAAAGCTATCAGACACTGAAGTGTCATCATTACCGAAGAACTGTTGAAACCACGGATGCAGTAGTCATCGATGCTAAGATAAGTGCTTAACAAAAGGCAACAGCAAAGAACATTAACATTCCTCTATCCAGTCTCTATGAAGATAACACTTTCATCAAAAATTCACCACCATTTCAACCTGTGAAAACTAATTGATTATTAAATAAGTTACATGTTATTTTAAAACACACCAATCATAATTGATTCGGCTATTATATGTATGAAAGCAAACGTATGTGCAAGACTCTTTAATTTATATTTACACTTAGACATATATTTACATATATAGAGCTAATTCTTAAAAAAGAATTTCGATAGATTTACACCAGCTGGGGGCTTGAACGGGCTAAAACCTTTGCTTAATTCTTCATAAAAGGCTGTGAACCGATATAAGTTAACAATTGCCCTGCCAATACAGCATTGTTCTTGACTTCGCAAATATCTTATGAAAACTCCCTTGGGATAGAAGCGACATTACTCTTCTATCTACAACACTGCCAAGAATAATCTTGTGCGAAGGTAGACAACTTTGACGACCTATTTTAGACACTTTTGAGTTATGGCCCCTGTTGGACCACTACTGCAGAACTAAGGGGAGGCAATCCGTCACAGGCTACCACGACACATATGGGAAACCAAAAGCCAGGGATGAAGATCTCCAGGAAGACCAAGAATTCGCAAGGAAAACAACATTAGACAATCCCTGATGGACCGAGGACTAGACTGACACCAGGCCAAAAGATATACATCTTACTGGATAACATGGCGCTCCCTCTGGCTAACCTCTACACACCAAGGTAGAAGAGGTTTGTTTGTTTTGTTTTAAGGACTATCTACATTGCACACGGAAAACTCCATCAGTGGTCAGATCTCCTCCTTTAGCTCACAAGGAGAATCTCGCCACAGTGCACGAAATATAAAGCATCGGCGAGCATCCCAATGTGTGTATACAGGAATCACACACTCTATAAATATTTTTGTATCGGGTAGGTTTTCTTAATTGTATAAACTCTGGCACGGCAGCGGCCGTATGGCCTACTCTTTACGATTTCCTTCTGCCGAGTAATTTTATCGTGCGAAACGTGCACAAAGGATCTACTATTTTTTCGCCCTGATCCAATAAGGCTAGTCATCAGATCTCAATACTCAGGGAATCAGACGGGAGTAAAACATTATTAGTACAAAGTGGTTATGAAAAGCTAGGCCTTAAATCCCACACCTTGCAGATCCAAGTAGAACAGTCCCAACTAAAATATGGCCATGTCTGCAGAATGGGAGAAGATCGGCTACCACGACAAGCATGGGAAACAAAGAGCCAGAGATACAGACCCCCTGGACGACCCAGAGTCCGCTGGGAGGACAACATTAGACAATCTTTGAAGGACCGAGAACTAGAATGGAACCAGGCCAGGAGGAAGACAGCCGACAGGATAGTCTGGTGCTCTCTCTTCCAAGGTAAGGTTCTGAAAATATTCCATAAATAATATTCCCTGTACTGGGAACCGACCCAGGTGTCTTTAGAACTAGATGCGGACGCCATTCCTCTTAACCACTCCGGTCCCCGGGATAGGAGAGAACCGACCAAGTAAGAAAATGTGTTTAAAGGATTGTCGAAGTGCGCTATTTGGCGCCTATGAAACATTTCGATGTGCACATCTGTGAATGCATGAGAGGATTGCTATTAACAATTATCATTAAAAGTGGCAGAAGATATAAGTGTTCACTTCTTTAACTATCGCATCAAACTCCATAATATTTAAAGTGTATTTTTTTCTAAACAGGTTAAACACAAGCTTTTTAACAACTTAACAAATGTACTAATAAAAATAAGAGATTCATTTGTATTTTACATAAACATGTGTACTGATATGTTAAAAAATTAATAAAAAATTATAATCTGTTATTTAGTTTGAAATTTTATTAATAGTTGAATTCTTCCCCTTTAGAAGTGAATTGGATGGTATCTGTTGCGCACATATTCTTTTGTATGGAATTGTGTAACGCACGAATTACTTCAGTGAGGCATACAATTCATCCTGTATGTCTATTTAATATGGAAAAATATATATTTGTATTTATTGAGTGTACGAAAATGCTTCCCTTTGTAAAGCTAGATAATCCATGATTGGTTTATACTTTTGATTATGTGGATGATCTACCTTGAATATTGATTTTGCGTATGAATACAGAATTTATGTCATTTCTCATTTGTTAGGGCTAGAAAATAGATTGATTTTGCTTAGAATGTTTATGGCCTGAATTCATATGTATTACTTGTCTAGTGCAAGAAGATTCAGTCTTATATTGTATATCTTCGTATGTTTACGTCGGACTATATTCTTTGAGCCGAACTCTGGGGCAGGTATTCGTTGTCCTACGGAGGCGTACAGAGTCTCGACAAAGCCGGCTGCGAATGGCCGTGTGTATTTTTTGGGCTGGTCCTTTTAAAGGTTGAAAAGTGATTTGTGAATGATTTTTCAGAAGGAGGTAGTGTCTCTGCGAGATTCTATTGTCAGAGTTTCTCCTCATGCACTTTATTATTAATTCGGACTCCAGGTAATACCAGACCCTTCTTTTTGATGATCTCTATTTGGTTAGACCTAGATGGACATGGTGTTTCGAGCATCGTTGGTCGTTTATATATACAGTTGAAGATGACAGGTTTCCCAACAGAGCTTATGTCTACATGAAGCAACCTTAGTAATGTGGAACTGTAGGGAAACTCTATGAAATTATTGATATTCAAATTGTGAATTAACTTTGGCTTATCATTATCCTTCCTCTGGGTGAGTGAGCAAAACTCAGGAAGGTAGCCATCTTGTATTCTTGTCATCGTTATGGATCACTGTCAAGAGAACAGTATATCAAACTTATTATCGGACAGTGATATGGAGATCTTATTAATATGAAAACCCCTATCGTGGTTTAACTTTGTTACATAAACATTTGATATATGCCGCTGGAGAACTTAGCCAAGGAAAAAGGTTCGTCCAGTGAACTCTTTATATGTTTACACACCCACACCCACTGATGTGTTCAGTCAGGGGATATGGCAATAGTCTGCCAGAACATTGAATGATTACCTTATATCGCCCATCATATTTGAATGCTGCATGAAATATGATCTACTATTCAAATGCCTAGTGATGTACATGTCAACATGTTCCTATGACTATGTTCCGTGCTGTCCAGATGTGTGCATCCGTATTAAACTCTGTGAAATGTCAGCTGTAGTTCCAGTCATCATTGACTTGCATAAGAGTGTGTGAGTGTAGTTTTATCAAGTGGTCAAATGCACAGAACCATTCCACCATTCACGTTACCGGACACTCCCACTCTGTGTCAACATGACCGGTTGATTCAATTATGCAGTGGTAACCCAAAGAAGACCTTCTTCACTGATGACCAGTACACGACCCCGAATATATTGAACCTTTTCAGTATCCCCTAACTTCATTATCTCTGATCATTGAAGTATCATATGGTTAATTTTTTTATTTTTTTATTTTTTTTTTTAACTTATTTCCGAGATTGGACATCACGTCAAAACCTGACAAGAGGTGTGATCTATCGGTTATAAGTCGGGAATATTGTGTACATTTTTATAAAATTTTGACCGCAGGCTGTTATCTCTGTCCTTTTCTTTGTAAATTTAGCGGGGTGGAGGACACTTTTATTAACCATGTAAAGGTTTTTTTCTGTGAAGAACTACTAGCTGGATGTTTGGTCGTCACGTCATAAGTTTATTCAAGTGTTGCTGCTTATTCCATCAATATACTTATTTATTTATATTTTCTAAGTGTAATGATTTAACTTCTATATCTATTATTGCTAGTGTACCGACGTGTCGTTATAAGTACTACTAGCTGAAATGAAGATACATGCGTGTGTTTTGTTTCCTTTTGGGTCTACCGATAATGTGGTCTTCCTTAACTCCGGCTGATTTATGACTTAATGAATGCCGATTTGATAAATGGTGTCTAAAATAGCAATAAGTAATTCTTTTTCTTTGATTGTTTGACTGTGTTGATTTATTTCATATGTCAGTGATAAACTGTCTCTCTTGTTCTACGGTATTGGTTCGTTGTTGGTGGACGGTCTGCTTTATTTTTCTAAATATTAATATTTTAACAAATCGTATCTGAAAGAGTTGCAATTCTCCTCCAGTCAGACCATCCGTAGTTCTATGAGTATTACTAATCTATTCCAGTTAGATCGTCTGTAGATCTGTCAACATAACAGATCTGTCCCAGTTATCTCAGCCCATCTGTAATTCTGTCAGCATTACAAATGTGTCCCAGGATGATCATCTGTACTTCTGTAAACATTAGAAAATCTGTCCCAGTTATCTCATCCCATCTGTAGTTCTGTTAAACAATATAAATATGCCCAAGTTAGCTCACATCATCTGTAGTTCCGTCAACATAACAAATCTGTCCCCGGTATTCATCTGTAGTTCTATCAACATTACAAATATGTCGCAGTTATCTCACCCAATCTGTAGTTCCGTCAACAATATAAATATGTCCCAGTAAGCTCAGCTCAACTGTAGTTATGTCAACATTACAAATCTGTCCCAGTTAGCTCAGCTCATCTGTAGTTCCGTAAAGATTGTGAGGAATCAGTTGTGCACTTTTATAACGTTCATCCTCTCTGGCAGTATCACTTCTTTTCTTCATGTTCTTAACCGATCGTCCTATTCTTTGACATATATTATGCACCTACATTTTGCCCTAGCCGCTCCCAGACTTGTGTACGTTTCGTAATGTGAATCGTCGTAACCTAATTAGGCAAGTCAGCGAATAATTTATCTCCTAAGTCGTCTAGTCACATTTGATAAAGTCGATCTTTATTGACACAAGATGGTAGAGCACGATCGATGAAAAGAAAGCCATATTGTCTGTCTGAGAAATCCGTCTGAGGGATTTACCCAATCATAGGTGATAAGACGTAATCGTTTCCGCTGGCCCATCGTTGTATACATATTACCGATAATGTGTCTGTGGAGACAATATTGTGGGAAAGCATCTAAACAGGAAATGTTCACTGATTTGTTTGTGAGTTTGCAGAACGATGCAATCGGAAGTATTACTTTCTAATTAGAAAGGGTCACGCGTTGGAATTTTAAAATTTGATATTTCAAAACACGCGGGGGATGTAATGATTTAACACCCCGACAATTTAGTTCTAAAGAGTTTTCCATTGGCTTAATGTGAGAGCTGGAACAGACTTTGACTTTCATAGGCAAATTCGTCTGAATTTCAATCTGGGATTTGAACTGAGAAATGGAAATATAATCTAGCGAAATCGGAGTCAAAAATCAGACTGCATCGCCACGTCAAGCTAGCAATTCACCAGAGCCAGAGAGAACGATCGGACAAAGGTTTCCAAAATTAAATTTATGAGTGACAGATCGAAGTATTTGGGCAACATTGAAACCCGCAGTTGTAAATACCAAACTGGAAACTTAAAGGACCAGGACAGAGTATTAGGGCAACTTTAAAACTTAAAAGTAAACACGCATTTTTATATACAAAGACTGGGGACCTAAAGAATCAAATCACCCGTCATAAGAGAAAAATTAAAATTTCCCAGACCAAGTGATTCGAAAGCATCAACTTGTTGTGTCTATTTTAACTGTGCCAGGAGATTGTGTTCCCAAAAGTTACTTTTGTGTAAGTGAAAACATTTATTTCACTATGTGAATTTGACATGTTTTCCTTGTTAAGTGGTTATATATGAGGCTGGCAACCTCAACGTATGAAAATAGTATATTTATAAACCATTATAGCAAGCGCTGGTGTTTGGTTTTTGCTAAAACTCGAAAGCAGCCGCAAACCCAGACTTCTAATGCAGCAGTGATGAATGATGATTACGTCACCTGTGCCTAAAGTGTATAATGTCATTTTGTGACATATTTGTACCTTGTTAATTGTAAGTTGGGCTAATCATTGCAGTAACGCTGTCCAAGCACATATTATCCCATTTCAATAACCAGAAGAATAACGGTAATTTCTAATCATATTGATAACATAATCAAAGAGTTATACTGCGTATACTCAGGGAGAATATTTATTCAGAGAGGCTAACATTGGTAGCTGGACAGCGAGACAATGCGTCTGTTAATTTGCAACCCACAAATGTACTTTTCTTAGGCATTTGTTCTTTTTATTTTGTCTAAAGTTCCTGGAACGAAGCTATCACACTGTACATGGTACGAAGCTGCAAGTCTAACGTTCCTACGCCACTAGCTGTGAGTTAACAGCAGGAAATCAACACTAACCGCCTACATTGGACGAGTTGTGTAGAGAAGAGCCCGCATCACAGAATAATTGTCAAAATCATGGCTGCAGGACTCACTTAGACCAGTTAAGTTTATTAAGGAAACAGCAATGGGACAATAATTTTTATAAAATCCTCAACCCAAGTCTCAGTGAAGACAATTTTATTTACATCTAAAATTCACCATCATTCCATCGCTAACTTAACCTGTCAAGACTAATTCATTTTGTAATATGTTACATGTTATTTAAAAACAAAACAATCGTAGTTGATTCAGTTATTATCGATATGAAAGAAAACGAATGAACAATACTCTTTAATATATACTTGTATATAGATCTAGACATGTATCTACATCTAAAGATCAAATACTTATAAAACAAATTTCGTTGGATTTACATCAGCTGGTGGCTTGAACGGGCTAAAAGGATCACGTTACACGCCCATTGAGTCATATTGGGAATATGTTCTTGGCACACTAGGGGTGATGTGGTCAGCATTACGCCAGCCGCATTAACCTTCCCAGAGTTGATCTGGAACCCAATTCATGGGCATGGGTCGAACGGGCTAAAATCATTGCTTAATGCTTTACAAAAGGCGACCTGATCAGATATAAGTTAACAGTGCTCTGCCCTATGTAGCATTGTTCTTAACTTCTGAAAACATCTTATGAATCTTTCTTGAGATAGAAGCGTCATTATCCTTCTATTTACAACTCTGCCAAAAGTAATCTTGTGCGAAGGTAGACACCAGTGAAGACCCATATTAGATACTCTTGAGTGTTGGCCATTGGTGGACACCTATTGCAGAGCTAAGGGAAGGCAATCCATGACAAACATTACACATCTGTTATTGTTATTGTTAATCAGATTCGACTTCACTGCACTCCGGGCAAATCCATAAGTCACCAGTCTCCCTCAGCACATGTCAAAGAGTATGAATGCTAATTGTACCTGTAGCACACGGGTTGTACCAACGACGGATGCATCCTCTCTCACGTCCATTTCTACAAGTCCCACGTTTGATGCCAAACTCCAACAGCCTCAGCCTTGTTGATTCATCCATTGCAGTGTCATTATCCAGCAGGCGATCATTAATAGCCCTTAGTATCTCTCCCTTAGCCATGTCCTGTGTCTCCACCATGGGTGCTCTCGAGGCCAGTCTGCCAACTCTCTCATTGTCACATGCCCCTGCATGATCATGGCAGTAGATCTACACCAGTTCTTCAAGACGTGAGGCTTCTATTTTCATTTCCATCCGCAGTCATCCATTCTAAAATTTCCTAAGCATGGCTTGAGAGACTGACAATGTAACTGCACCGGTTGATGGAGTTTCAGAGAGCCAAATCAGTGCTGCAGTAACTGCCTCTACCTCCATTCTCATGCTGGAGGTTGTTGTCATGTAGGCTCCACTCTGTTCAGCGACGACCCTGCCCTTTTATTCTCGCAGAGAAGCCCCATCCTGATTTCTCACGATGAACTACAGACCCATCAGTGTACACAATGGCGTCATCATTCCCATGATGATCACTTATCAAATGATCAATCTCCAACTCTGCTTTTCCATTGCTCCAAGATCTTTACTCTCTGCCAAGGCCAATGATGACCTGGTGGTAGTTTATCCAGGTCTCCCTGACTTACGTCACTCTTCGCCTTTGGATACATTTTCAACCCTGGTCACCTGACTAATCGTAGCCTCTGCCTGTGCTATCCTTTACATCCCCCTCTTGATTCTTGCTACTTTCATGTCAGCCAGATTCTCATGTAGGTGGTGTCTTTTGTTGGTGGTTACCCGCATAAATTTTTTTGCCTGGGCCGTCGCATATCTAATAGACAGCAATCCGAGCGCGTATCTCATTGTCACAATGGGGGTGTCACGCGTACATCCCAAAACTACTCGCATCCCTTCATTGTGAATGCGTTCCAGCCGTAGTTTTTATAGCTGCCAGTCCTCGCTTGCTCTTCCCTTTGATCAGTTCGACATAATACTGGAATGATAGCCCACGATCAAACGTTACTCCCAGATATTTATTCTGTCTTGCCTTTCAATGTTCTGCCCACTGAAAGTGATATCTGCAAGGTCTGCTTTCACTATGAAGTTGTTAAAAGAGCACCACATCACACATGCCTTGTTGGGATTGACCCCTGAACCGCTTCCCATACACACATTTAGAAACCACATCTATTGTCTCGTGTATGCCTTGAACCAGTTCCTGTCTGTCTAAGCCAGTTCTGTACAGATGCATGCGAAATCAACACCAATATTGAACCCTTAAGTCTAAGAAGAGAACGTTCAGCTGTGGAAACATACGAAAGGTATCTGAGAATGGACACAAAGAAGGAGAATAGGAAAATGATACAGCAGTGGTACCAAAAACACAGAATACAAAACACATCTTTTCTTAAATATGCAAAAGAAGCTAGCATCAAACACCATCTACCAGCAGTTAGAAAGCCAATGGTAACTATCAATAATGAGACACTTTGTTGGCAGGCAACTACTCCCACAGTAAGAACTGAACTCTCTGACTCCTCAGCAGACAAGAACACTCTAGTACCACTACTGAAAACCATCGCTTTAGAATCTATAGACTCATATCCACAAGACATCATCCATGTCGACACAGATGGATCTGCATTTAAAGCTACTACCAATGCTGGATATGGCGCAGTGATAAAATACCCCAACCTGCACCCAGAAGACCACCCTTCCATCGTTGGCCCTTGCGGAGAAATGTGTTCCAGCTATGATGCAGAAATAACCACTAGAAAAAGCTTTGTGCCGGATAATCTCAGACTTTGAAAGTGGCATCATTCCACCTGAGGATATCGTTATATTCTCAGACTCAAAATCAGCACTCCATGCCCTAGAAAGCAAAATGTCTCCTTATATAAAAAACATCTGTAGATTAATGAAGTTATACTCCAGTGGATCCCTAGGCATGTCGGAGTCCCAGGAAATGAAAAAGCCGATAAACTATCCAAAAGAGGAGCAGCACTGCCCCAGTTCCCATCAAGTACCACACTGCAAACCTGCCAACATATTCTGAAAAACAATTATAGGCAAGAATGGCTAAACCAGTGGGCTACCTCCCAGACAGGGCGTCCATTCTTCAAACATCAAGCTAAACCAAACCCTCAAGATCCAGTTAAACAACTGAAAAGAAGAGATCAGAGTCTAATTTTCCAGATGAGAACAGGCCATGCCCCCGTCAATAAACATTTAAATAGAATAGACCCACTACGTGAACCAAACTGTCGGCACTGCCACCACCATGAGGAATCAGTTGAACACCTGCTTTTACAGTGCCTAAGACTGACCTGAGACAACAGCTACTCCCATCTCAACCAACCATCCACAATACACTCTACACATCATCACAACAACCGAGGAAGTCTTGCACCTTTGTCAGAGAGGCAATGGGCTGTCAAGAGCTACCTGCTCACAGCTAAAGGGATTATATCATCATCATCATCATCATCGCACGCATTGTTGTTATGAATCTCATCATAAAGATCCAATCATTTTAAATCATGCAGATAGGGTGTGATGATTTCAAAAATATTCCACGTGAAATAAGGTGCGTTTAGCAAAAATTCACGTATTACCATATATGGACATATGGGGCCTTGCATACACTCTCACTGGCAAATCGATAAACACACATGACAACATATGTAAACTGTAATACTTATTACTTTATTAAAAAGTAATGTGGTCATAACAAGTCGGCCCGGAGCGATTATGTCACACTTGTCTGCCCACGTGTGTCACACAGACAGTAATCTCGTTATTTGTCGTATGGGTACGCAAAAACTCCGTGTTTGCCCAGCAAGTTAAAAAACGAGTTGCATATCAGCGGTTTAATCTAAACACGCCGCCGCTCATCTTATCTAGTTGCTTATCGCAGGCTGGGATAAACATTATTTGCAAGGAGTGTCACAAATGTTTAAACATACAAACTACTTACTCCTTAGCCAATAATGAGAAGAAATTGATACTTTTAAAAGTACATGTATAAAAATCAGTACAAAATATGTCTCTGATCCTGTCGGAGTGGAAACCAAGATCGTGAAGAGGTCGTCCATTTCGTCACAAACGTCAGCTGCGGATATTACATTGTGATCCAACTCAACAACGTGAAAGTGAGTCTCGTAAGGCTACAATATCGTGTGGCAAGAAAAGTTGGGAAAGGGGGGAGGAGGGGGGTTAGTGGTGTTGCGCCATCACAAGACTTGGCCCCACTATGACAAATATCTAGGGCCTCCTCTGTGGTTTTCCACCTTAACAATCTGGAAAAAACCCAAGATCACAACTCTCCCTTCACTCTTTCCCGCGCATAACACCCATTCATTATTGTTCTCTGGGACTGCCCTATCTTGTCCTCTCAGAGCCGTGACTGCTAACTAAACTTTAAATGATACTGCGTTTTGTGCGAAAACGCCGTATCTGCTTTTAATGTCTGTCATTCTTATATGTAGCATTATAGCACGTATAAATGCTAGTGAAGCCAGCCGGTCACAGGAGACCTCCCAGGATTATACTGGTGGACACATTATAAAAAGATTTCAAGATTGTTGGCGAGAGCGAAATATCGCGAAGAAATGGAGCAATCGAACCAGAAGAAAACAGAGATTTGAAGATTAGGAGAAAAGAACTAGAGAAAAAATACGAGGCAGACGCCATACCTCTTGACCACTCCGATCTCGAACACTTAATCACGTTTCATAACATTTCACATGTTTATACAACGGAACCCTAGCCAGCCGGATGTCTGAATGTTAAGTCTTTACACGCTGTGAACACAGTTCAGTGTTTGTATTCCCGCGCCAAATTCACCAAAGCTGACAAGCCGCGGATCTAAACGAAAGGAGGCAGTGTATTTTTGTTGCTATGGGCACTTCGTAGATATCAAAGTTATAGCTGTCTGTAGTTAGTCGCAGCCAGTTTAGACTTCTGATAGCTGTCTGTAGTTAGTCGCAGCCAGTTTAGACTTCTGATAGCTGTCTGTAGTTATTCCCAGATAGTTTAGACTTCTGATTGTTGTCTGTAGTTAGTCGTAGCCAGTTTAGACTTCTGATAGCTGTCTGTAGTTAATCGTAGCCAGTTTAGACTTTTGTATACAGTGGAATACATGGACATCACATTTTCCCTACCAGTAAGTACACTATTACATATAGATAGCTATCAATCATCATCATCATCATAGCCATTTGGTTAAAATGAAGAATAGTTGACTGTCTTGTTCGATACATTCTTAAAAAAAGAATTCAGAGACGCGGTAAAAAGCGGTAAGGTTTAGAGTTATGAATCCTAAATCTAACCATAAACGTAACGACATAGGTGAGAGACGTGGTAAAAAGCGATAAGGTTTAGAGTTATGAATCCTAAATCTAACATTAAACATAACGACATAGGTGAGAGACGCAGTAAAAAGCGGTAAGGTTTAGAGTTATGAATCCTAAATCTAACCTTAAACATAACGACATAGGTGAGAGACGCGGTAAAAAGCGGTAAGGTTTAGAGTTATGAATTTTAAATCTAACCATAAACATAACGACATAGGTGAGAGACGCAGTAAAAAGCGGTAAGGTTTAGAGTTATGAATCCTAAATCTAACCATAAACATAACGACATAGGTGACAGACGCGGTAAAATGCGGTAAGGTTTAGAGTTATGAATCCTAAATCTAACCATAAACATAATGTCATAGGTGACAGACGCGGTAAAAAGCGGTAAGGTTTAGAGTTATAAATCCTAAATCTAACCATAAAGATAACGACATAGGTGACAGACGCGGTAAAATGCGGTAAGGTTTAGAGTTATGAGTCCTAAATCTAACCTTAATAAGAAAATTGAACTCCTAGCAGTGCTATATTCATAACAGAGAACACAACTATTGTATAGTATGATCATTAGACTTCCAGAAAATATAAAACAATACAGCTACATAAAAACATGCTTCATTCACAAAATATACAAATTCAATGTGAGGTGCAGTGGCGTACTAAAGGGGGGAGGGGTGTGGTCCGCCCCGGGTGACAGCCAAGAAAGGAGTGACATTGGACACAATTATGATAGTACTTACTGTTAAAAATATGCTTGCAAGTGTTTTTCTTTATGGCAGGGAGTGCCAAAGGAAAGATCCGCACCGGGTGCCAAATATTTTATGATGGGCAGGAGAAAGAATAAGGCTACTACACCTTCTCGCATGTACTAAGAGACGATTAATATGATGAATAAAGAGACGAATGTCATGGATGGCACAGGCAGAGACAACGATCAAACAGGTGGCCACAGTCGACAATATATTCAAGGGGGATGAGTGGAGGATATAAGATGAGAACTAGATTAACTACCAGCATGTCATCATCAGTTTGGATCCGTGTAGTTGATGGAAGTCTTTGAGGAAAGTATTTACGATTAAGTGACATTTAACTGGGGCTGACAAGAGTACTGCTCCCTGTAGTTGATGGGAGTCTCTGAGGAAAATAATAACTATTAAGTGACATGTAACTGGGGCTGACAAGAGTAGTGCTCCCTGTAGTTGATGGGAGTCTCTGAGCAAAATATTAACTATTAAGTGACATTTAACTGGAGGTGACAAAAGTATCGCTCCCTGTAGTTGATTGGAGTCTCTGAGGAAAATATTAACTATTAAGTGACATGTAACTGGGGCTGACAAGAGTAGTGGTCCCTGTAGTTGATGGGAGTCTCTGAGGTAAATATTAACTATTAAGTGACATTTAACTGGGGTTGACAAGAGTAGTGGTCCCTGTAGTTGATGGGCGTCTCTGAGGAAAATATTAACTGCTAAGTGACATTTAACTGGGACTGACAAGAGTTATGGTCCCTGTAGTTGATGGAAGTCTCTGAACAGATATAAACAAAATAGAACTACCGTACCCTAAGGTGATGACGTACGTGTCAGGATGTGCACGAGGCTGGCAACCTCACCATGACACAGAAACCACACCCGAGTGTTGGTGCAGGCTTCCTGTAAAGGAACCAGGTACATTGATGGCTCTATGCTCCACGCTCTACAAGGTACATTGATAGCTCTATGCTCCAGCTCTACCAGGTACATTGATGGCTCTATGCTCCACGCTCTACAAGGTGGGCAAAAGGAAATAATGATGATGATGTTAATGAAATGTGTAGATGTTACATCTTAATGAGATGTGTAGATGTTACATCGTAATGAGATGTGTAGATGTTACATCTTAATGAGATGTGTAAATGTTACATCTTAATGAGATGTGTAGATGATACATCTTAATGAGATGTGTAGATGTTACATCTTAATGAGATGCATGGTTGTTACATGTTACACGCTCTGCAAGTGTGACCGAGCCGTGGACTGGTTACGGCATCAATTAATAATATGTGACATGAGTCACAGTGCCAATTAATAATATGTGACAGGCTTATATAACTAGGTGACAGATGGCAGGCCTAGTTATTTTACTATTCAGTCGATACTCTCTTTTATTGATATATCTACCAAGTAAGATGATCATTTATGTACTGGCCATCACCGCCAGAGATGACTATTCCTCGATGAGATAAGGTCCGTCTTTTTCTTTCAACCCGTGACTCGTTCTATCCCTTTTTTGTTGGTATTCAGTGACTACTTGGTTTAGTGGTTTCTTCCTTATTGCCAACACCCTGGTTTACATTCCCATTCAACAACTTTTTCAGATCTAGCACAACTTGTATGATATCCTTCAAAAACTGATTTTATTTATATAGTATCAATTCCATTTTACATCAAAAGGGCATATGGTATAAATCTCCGTTACCATCAATGCATACTGACCATGGTTCAATCACTATTTCATGTGCGTACACACAATTCTCTTCTTAGACTCTTATTTATATATAGTCCGCACAAATTTAATCCCCCGGTACTGCCTATATTCTCAGGTCTCTTCCTAGAGCCTCTCTAAGCCTTTGTGAGCTTATTATCTCCTGTCTTAACTCTGTCAGACTTAGCTCAAATAATTGCATTATAATCAGTTCATAGTTCATACCTGAAATCAACAATGTTAAATACATCTGCAGCGGCATCCATATACTTACGCCTGAGAGAGAGAGAGAGAGAGAGAGAGAGAGAGAGAGCGCATGAGTTATCTCACTAATATCGTTATCTGTCCCTGACAATGTCTCATACTTCATTAGTGCCAGAGCCCAGTGTGGCTATCAGATTCATCTTCTTATATATCTCCTTACTCCACTTTTACTTAGACAAAGTTATCCATTTGGTAGTTAATCTTATCTTTAGCAGCATTTCTATGTATCATGCGCTTACTTGATTGTAAGCGTCATTAACCTTGCAGTATCTCAGCTTGACTTCTGACATGTTTCCTGCTCATATACATTGTTTATGCAAAAATAAAAAGGGAAGAGCTTTCTTACCGTGATCAAACTGAATCCTCACAAAAATCACAGTCCCTACTATCCCTTCTCTATGCTAGCCCTATACTTTAATCACAGTTCATTCTAATCTCCAGAATTGCTACCGTTATTCAAGCTAAATCTATAAACTTGTTCAGGGAAAGCCTCTGTCACCCACAGCGTTCACTCTTGAGAGCCCGGCAAACACACTCTTGCCGCTTTGGTTACTCAGACCGGACTGACTGCTTCGTTCTCCAAATCGTTGTCCCCTCATCCGTTTTTGTTTTTCAGTTAAAATGATTAGTCCGACTCATTTTCACTCACCGACTACAAGCTGACGCTTATTTCCACGCAGGCAACTCAGTGAACCGTCTTCTGCAATTTTTTTCTAAACTCCACTCATTCTTTTCTCGAGCGTTTTTCCTCTTCTCAGCTCACTAAACCTACAAGGGGCTTTAATTCTTCGTGGTCTCTCTTTGAGGTTTTTACCTTAACATTATACTCCCTTCTTTAAGACTTACTAGAAAAATCATCATATGCTAATTTTCTTAACTATAGCTGTGAACTCACAAAACCTGTTTAAGTCTAATTCAGCCTTGTTTTCACTAACCGTGATTTAACGTGTTTCCTCCCTTTCTACAAAAGCATCGCTGTACAACATTTTATCTCCCTTCTACTAAGACAAATAGTCCGCTTCCCAGACCATTCAAATTTCCTAAACCATTTTTCCATACTCTTTTGCTTTATTAAAACCGAATCACTGTTCATCTAAACCTTGCCCAAAGCACAAATAATGCCCTAGGCAAACCCAACGGTGACAGTGGTTTTTTTTCTCACGGATTAATTTCGCACGGATTGCTGTGGTTTTGTGAGTTTGTGCTGTAGCAGCGGTCTCCCCTTGTGCGGGAACCTTTGTGTGTGTGTGTTTTTTTTTTTCTGTGGATATTTCTTTTTTTTCCAAAATGGAAGTACAGGATATTACTTTAAACATGGAAGACGCCCTGGAAGGCGGGTCGTTGCACAGACCCGGGACCTTAGTCCTAACAACATCCGGGCCACAAGCCGCAAGAGCCTCTTACTCGCTGATGACGAGCATTTTAGCTGGACCAGCAGGGGTGGGCTCAAATAACATTGCAGCCCTTTACAGATTCTCAGACCCTCTAAAATGGTATGCGACCCTGACGACGTCAGCTCATATAACGCACTATCAGAAGCTTCATGGGAAGAAATTCGAATGGGATAATCCCAAGATGTCTATAATCATAGAACATCAAGAGAAAGAAAAGTCCAAGGGGGTGCTACACTGGCTACCCCCAACGATAAAAAAGGACGCTGTTCTGCAAATCGTCACATCCATTACGGGCGACAAAGAAGCCGACGCTTTTCAGTTAAAGAACGCCACTGACAAGTGGGCCTTCATGAGTAACCCGACCAGAAACATCCCGCACTATGTCAACATGAGACTACAGTCGCAGGGACACGAGACAAACGTAAAAATGTATGTGACAATGACCGGTAGACGAACGCCTTGCGCGATTTGTGGTTTGGACAGTCATTGGGTTAACCAATGCCCAAAAAGGAAACCGCAAGTAGCAACCTCAGTTACAGTTCCGGACAAAGTACAACCTACAAAATTAGCACCATCAACATCAGCTGCACCTTTAATACAAAACAACCCCCAGATAACCAATGACGCACCACAAGACACAAACGACGTGGATTTACCCGAATCTGACCCAGAAGATATGAACAATGACAAATTTACACTTTTTGTAAACAAGAGGAAACAGAAGAAAGAGAAGTCGAAACAGACTAAAGTCAAAAGAAGAATTACGCAGATGTCCCCTCAGTCCACTCTGGGTGACACCAATATGACCACTGACATAAACAACAAGCATGACAGCAGCACAAGTGATTGTGACACAGATACACCACTCCGAGGTGGTGCCCCCTCTTCCTGGGCAGCGATGGCTACAGAGGATTACTATGACCCAGTGTTATCAATAGACCTGGGGAGTAACTCACCGGGACAGGACTTAACCTTCTGAAAATGGAAAAAAACTCTTTCAGAAGCGCGTCGCACGTACACAGACGACCCAGAGTTACAGAAGGGAAACTCGTGATGCTTAAAGACGTTAAGAACTGTGTAACTAAAATAATACATATAAATATGAATTCAAGGACAGATAGAGATACAAGATACATAATGGATACATATATGTGCAAATGGAGATACACAAGTATGTATTTACAATGCTATAATTCTCTTCCTTTTCAAGACATCCTTTCCCTTTGTAGTATCTTGATACTATTTTACTTTTCTGCCTTTTGGTTTTTCATATCCTTTTCATCACATAACCACACCCTTTCCTCCAAAAGTCCTTTTTGTCAATTTTCATCCTGTGATCCGTGTTCCAAGTCTCGGGCCTTTCTTTTCTTGAGTGGCATTTTTTTCCTCACCCATCAACCTTATTCCTTACCCACACGGATGCTTAAGTACCTTTCCTCTTTCCTAGAACTGACTGCACCTGCTCTATGCAGTAACAAGGGAACTGCATATTTTTGTCTTGTCTATTTTTGCTTTATTTTATGTAAACGTTTAATAATGTTTAATGTTGGGTTTTTTCATGGCGCACACAGTTTTACACCCCAACACTACGCCCTTTAGTTTAACCTTGTTGTCTTTAAACATAAATGGTTTAACAAATAAACTAAACTCTCTGGAAATACTAATTAAAAAATACCAACCCGATTTTGTTTTTCTGCAAGAAATCAGAGTTATTTCAAACTTCCGTGCTAAACAAATTACAACAAAATTAGGCTTAAGAAATGGGTGGTTTAGTATAGGGACATCACACACAGGTGTAGCGATCTTACAAGTATCAGAAGACTGGGAAACAACACACCATAACACGGACACTAGCGGTAGATTAGTTTGTGTCCAAATTAAAAATAAACAAAGCGAACAAGACACATACACATTGGTCAATGTATACGCTCCCAGTCAAAGGGCAAGCCAGCCAACCTTTTATGGAGAGCTCTCTGATTTTTTGTCACCACAATACAAAGGAGGGAACTTAATTTTAGGACGGGATTTTAATTGTGTCACGTCTGACCTGGATCGTGCTGGTCGAACCTTACAAAAATAGAACACATATATGAATAATAATCAGACATCTCCGTGGAAGATATTACAAACTATTTTAGATGAGCATGGTCTAAAGGATACATTTAGAAGTGTTGAACGAAATAATAGATCGTACACTTTCATAGATAAGACATACCCAGGCTTACGACGAGCTTCTAGGATAGATAGGATATATACATCAGAAATTTACAAGGTACAGAAAACACAACATATTAACAGCACACTCGATTTCACAGACCATAAAGCAGTTTATACAGTGTTACGTATAGGGACGCCCATTATAACATCTAAAAGATCTCCACATTGGAAGTTTAATAACAGTTTACTTAAACATGATTTCTTCACAAAGGAAATAACGCAGCTCATATTAGGATACACAGAACAGATCCCTGAACAAAATATTGCAGGATATTGGGACCTATTAAAAAACACCATAAAAGACAGGACACAGGTCCTGGCAACCTGCATACACAGGACATCCAAAACACAAGAAAAGATATTAGAACAAGCTATCAAACTGACAAAAAAGATAGACAAAACTGACCCGGTTATTCAGATGTTACAGGACCAGTTAGAACAGCATAAACAACACATATACAAAGGTGCAATGCTGAGAACGAAGTTATACACAACACAAGAGACTCCAAACAAACAGTATTTGGCAATAGAACAGAACGTTCAACAAAATAAGCAGATTCGCTAAATACAAGATAACAATGGACAATTGCAAACAAACAACACAAACATATGTCAGACCATCTTGGAATTTTATAAACATTTATACACCAAAGAAGAAACAAGAACAGACACGCAAAAAAAATTTTTAAAGTACACAAAATCTCTTACAGAACAAGAAAATAAAAATTTAGACCAAGTTATAACACTCGAAAATTTGAGAGAGGCAGTAAACACAATAAACAGAGATAAGACCCCTGGCCCAGATGGCCTTACATCAGAATTCTATATTTTCTTTTTTCCCGTTCTTGGACCACTAATAATGAAAGTTTTTGAGGAAGCCTTTCAGAAGGGCGAACTTCCTGAAAGTTTAAACCAGTCGTACATAGTACTCTTACCAAAAGAAAAAAACAGATAGGAAACTACTAAAAAACTATAGACCCATATCACTTCTAAACACTGATTACAAGATTTTAACTAAAACTTTAACTAATAAACTGAAATCATTCATGCATATCCTAACTCATGACGACCAACAGAACAGCGTGCCGCAGAGAAATATTAGGTGGGTTTGAAAAAAAATCGAAAAAAGGTGATTCGTCTTACGAGGACAAAAGACAAAGAAAATAGTCTACGTTACGGCCACAAGGCCTTCGTCAGGAAAGGAAAGAAAGTGAAGTCTAGATAGGACACATAAAAAACTTAATAAAATAATAAAATAAAAACTGGGTACTTCCCTGAAGGCAAGAACCGAAATTCGCTGTCTTGTTGAAGAGCGCGTGGCTGAACAGAAAGCGACTTCCGCCGCCGGGTGTACACAATACATACTGAAAAACTAAAAAACGAAACCGGACAATAAACTACCCAACGGGATAAAAGTGGGGACTGGAAATAGAAGAGGACAGAATGAGTGGGAGATAAATAAATATGAAATTAAAAAATGTATATGGCATACAAATAGAAGAATAGGATAAGAGTGGAAAGAGTCAAATAGAGCAAGAGAGGAAAGGGTGACCTCAGACAAAGGTGTGAAAAGTGTTGAGACCGGCTGGTTTTAGACACCCCATGCGGTGTATAAGACGGTTCTCAAGCTGTTCTCGGCTGGCAGTGTCAGAGGAGCAGGATCGGATCGCTGTGACCTGGATGTCGATGGGACCATGGTGGTCAGGACCATTGAAGTGTATGGCAACTGGTGTGGACTTTTGCTGAGCGATGTCATTTAAGTGCTGGCTGAATCTGTCCCCAAGTCGTTTGCCTGTTTGGCCAATATAAGTTTTGCAGCAACGTTTACATATGATCGTATAAATGACATTGCGCGATTCACACGTGAAGCTACTAGTGATGGTGTACGTAGCCTTAGGAAAGGACACCTTCTGGGTTGAGGTGACATACTTGCACGTGTTGCATCTTGTCCGACCACAGGGTAGTGTGCCAAAGTGAGTGGCATTCTCCTTTGGGAGACGGCTGTGAACAAGAAGATCCTTCAAGTTCTTGTCACGTCTATATGCCACCAAAGGTGCTTCACTGAATACTTCTTGGGTCACAGGCTCTGCTTGGAGGATAGGGAGGTGGCGGAAAAGGATCTGTTTGACAGTAGTACTATGAGGGTGATGGGTCAAGATTAATTTGACTCTATCCGAAGTGGATTTATGGTGAGGTATGAGGGCCTCCTGACGACAGATGGGGAGCACACGTTGGAGAGCAGAGGTGAGAACATGTTCTGGATAAAGTCTGTTACGGAAGAAATCCAACATCTCATTTGCTCGTAAGTGGAAGTCATCGTCGTCTTGGCATAAACGGCGGAGGCGGAGAAGTTGTGAAAAAGGAAGGGAGTCACGACAGGCCCGAGGATGAGAAGAGGTATACAGGAGGTAGCTGTGGGCATCTGTCGGCTTGTAGTATACTGAGGTATTAAGGCCGGAGGGCGTGATAGAAATAGTAATGTCAAGGAAGTTGACAGAAACTGTGGAGACGAGGGAGGTGAACTTAATGGTGGGGTGAAAGTGGTTCACAAAGTCGATGAAGCGGTGTAAATCAGTCTCAGACATATCTGTGAGACCTATGCCATCATCGATATATCTGCGGTAAAACCCAGGGAAAGGACCGGAGTATTGTAGCCATATCTGATGCTCCAAGTGGCCCATGAATAGACAGGCATAGCTGGGACCCATCTTCGTTCCCATGGCAACACCACTAATTTGGTCAAAAAATTGACCATTGAATTCAAAGGAATTCAGGTTAAGGACCAGTTCAGCAAGACGGAGAAGGGTGTCAGTGGATATAGAAGGGCAAGTGCGCTGATCCAGAAAAAACCGAAGAGCTCGGAGACCATCAGAGTGGGGAATAGAGGTATACAGAGAGCAGACGTCTAGCAAGAAAAGACGGTAGGAGCGGTCTGCTGGGAGTCGGATAGAGGAGAAAGTAGTAAGAGCGTGATTGGTGTCTTTGATGAAGGAGGGAAGACTCTCAACGATAGGCTGGAAAATGCTGTCGAGGAAGTCAGAAATGTGTTCAGTAGGACAAGAACAGGCTGAGACAATAGGTCTTCCAGGGTTTTCGATCTTGTGAATTTTGGGGAGCATGTAGAATACAGGCTTGCCCAAAGAGCTGTCATGAATCCTAAGACGAGATGCCCCGGGAGGAAGATCATTACTATTGATAAGCTGTTTAATGGTGTTGTGTACAATGCGATTGTTAGAGACAGTCGCATCGCTGGTCCTAGACCTGTAAAAAGAGCCATTGGTCAACTGGTTTTTACCTTCACTTAGGTACAAGTCTTTCTGCCAGACGACAATGGCTCCTCCCTTGTCAGCCGGTTTGATGACAATGTCGTCTCTACGGCGAAGAAGGGAGAGAGCACTAGACTCTGCCGAAGTGAGATTGGAATAATGCAATCTACGAGGGCGGAGCTGCTGAATGTCATGGATGGTGTTCTTGATATACAGGTCCAGGGCATGAGAGGCTCCTTTCTATTCTATGATACGCACCACTATCCACACACTGAACCGGCAGCTGCATGAGTTCCTTTCCACGTCTAAACACCATAAACTATCCCGTCTCATCCCTACCCCCAAAGCTACCCCTCCATCCTCCACTCCATCATGCGCTCAGGTAGTCTGCATCCCCCCAGATCTACCCCTCTCTGAGGAAGAGCGCTCTGTTCTTAGTAAGGGCTTAAAATTTGTTCCTCTTCGTCCGACCCTAGACCAATACAATCTCCTCCAGGATGTTCATCGGTTTCACCGTCGCATGAGGCTGAAGCTCCATTTTAGAGAGGAAGACAGCACTCCGCAGTCTCAGGCTGAATCCGACATCTTTGCACGCTTTTCTGACTCTACTAAACCTCCCTTTACACCTAAACCTGGAGCCTCTCATGCCCTGGACCTGTATATCAAGAACACCATCCATGACATTCAGCAGCTCCGCCCTCGTAGATTGCATTATTCCAATCTCACTTCGGCAGAGTCTAGTGCTCTCTCCCTTCTTCGCCGTAGAGACGACATTGTCATCAAACCGGCTGACAAGGGAGGAGCCATTGTCGTCTGGCAGAAAGACTTGTACCTAAGTGAAGGTAAAAACCAGTTGACCAATGGCTCTTTTTACAGGTCTAGGACCAGCGATGCGACTGTCTCTAACAATCGCATTGTACACAACACCATTAAACAGCTTATCAATAGTAATGATCTTCCTCCCGGGGCATCTCGTCTTAGGATTCATGACAGCTCTTTGGGCAAGCCTGTATTCTACATGCTCCCCAAAATTCACAAGATCGAAAACCCTGGAAGACCTATTGTCTCAGCCTGTTCTTGTCCTACTGAACACATTTCTGACTTCCTCGACAGCATTTTCCAGCCTATCGTTGAGAGTCTTCCCTCCTTCATCAAAGACACCAATCACGCTCTTACTACTTTCTCCTCTATCCGACTCCCAGCAGACCGCTCCTACCGTCTTTTCTTGCTAGACGTCTGCTCTCTGTATACCTCTATTCCCCACTCTGATGGTCTCCGAGCTCTTCGGTTTTTTCTGGATCAGCGCACTTGCCCTTCTATATCCACTGACACCCTTCTCCGTCTTGCTGAACTGGTCCTTAACCTGAATTCCTTTGAATTCAATGGTCAATTTTTTGACCAAATTAGTGGTGTTGCCATGGGAACGAAGATGGGTCCCAGCTATGCCTGTCTATTCATGGGCCACTTGGAGCATCAGATATGGCTACAATACTCCGGTCCTTTCCCTGGGTTTTACCGCAGATATATCGATGATGGCATAGGTCTCACAGATATGTCTGAGACTGATTTACACCGCTTCATCGACTTTGTGAACCACTTTCACCCCACCATTAAGTTCACCTCCCTCGTCTCCACAGTTTCTGTCAACTTCCTTGACATTACTATTTCTATCACGCCCTCCGGCCTTAATACCTCAGTATACTACAAGCCGACAGATGCCCACAGCTACCTCCTGTATACCTCTTCTCATCCTCGGGCCTGTCGTGACTCCCTTCCTTTTTCACAACTTCTCCGCCTCCGCCGTTTATGCCAAGACGACGATGACTTCCACTTACGAGCAAATGAGATGTTGGATTTCTTCCGTAACAGACTTTATCCAGAACATGTTCTCACCTCTGCTCTCCAACGTGTGCTCCCCATCTGTCGTCAGGAGGCCCTCATACCTCACCATAAATCCACTTCGGATAGAGTCAAATTAATCTTGACCCATCACCCTCATAGTACTACTGTCAAACAGATCCTTTTCCGCCACCTCCCTATCCTCCAAGCAGAGCCTGTGACCCAAGAAGTATTCAGTGAAGCACCTTTGGTGGCATATAGACGTGACAAGAACTTGAAGGATCTTCTTGTTCACAGCCGTCTCCCAAAGGAGAATGCCACTCACTTTGGCACACTACCCTGTGGTCGGACAAGATGCAACACGTGCAAGTATGTCACCTCAACCCAGAAGGTGTCCTTTCCTAAGGCTACGTACACCATCACTAGTAGCTTCACGTGTGAATCGCGCAATGTCATTTATACGATCATATGTAAACGTTGCTGCAAAACTTATATTGGCCAAACAGGCAAACGACTTGGGGACAGATTCAGCCAGCACTTAAATGACATCGCTCAGCAAAAGTCCACACCAGTTGCCATACACTTCAATGGTCCTGACCACCATGGTCCCATCGACATCCAGGTCACAGCAATCCGATCCTGCTCCTCTGACACTGCCAGCCGAGAACAGCTTGAGAACCGTCTTATACACCGCATGGGGTGTCTAAAACCAGCCGGTC
Source organism: Oreohelix idahoensis (assembly GCA_024509875.1). Classification (NCBI taxonomy): domain Eukaryota; kingdom Metazoa; phylum Mollusca; class Gastropoda; order Stylommatophora; family Oreohelicidae; genus Oreohelix; species Oreohelix idahoensis. The sequence goes on from JAMPIV010009806.1 coordinate 83,977, forward strand.
TCAACACTTTTCACACCTTTGTCTGAGGTCACCCTTTCCTCTCTTGCTCTATTTGACTCTTTCCACTCTTATCCTATTCTTCTATTTGTATGCCATATACATTTTTTTATTTCATATTTATTTATCTCCCACTCATTCTGTCCTCTTCTATTTCCAGTCCCCACTTTTATCCCGTTGGGTAGTTTATTGTCCGGTTTCGTTTTTTAGTTTTTCAGTATGTATTGTGTACACCCGGCGGCGGAAGTCGCTTTCTGTTCAGCCACGCGCTCTTCAACAAGACAGCGAATTTCGGTTCTTGCCTTCAGGGAAGTACCCAGTTTTTATTTTATTATTTTATTAAGTTTTTTATGTGTCCTATCTAGACTTCACTTTCTTTCCTTTCCTGACGAAGGCCTTGTGGCCGTAACGTAGACTATTTTCTTTGTCTTTTGTCCTCGTAAGACGAATCACCTTTTTTCGATTTTTTTTCAAACCCACCCATTGTATTCCACGTCTTACCGCAGTTCCCCTCAACTTCCTAGAGAAATATTAGCAAACATACACACTTTTTAGAGACCTGATTAACTACGCGGCAGACAAGCAGCACGAGGCCGCTATTTTATCGTTGGACCAAGAAAAAGCCTTCGACAGGGTATCCCATTCCTTTTTGCACAAAACACTGCTTGCTTGTAATGTAGGGCCATATTTTAGGAAATGGATAGAAATTATATATAAAACACCCGAAAGTAGACTTTTAATAAATCACACAATCACAGAACCTTTTATTCTCACTAGGTCAGTCAGGCAAGGCTGTCCACTCTCGCCTTTGCTATATGTACTGTCAATAGAACCCGTGTTAGAGAAAATTAGACAAGACACAAACATCACGGGGGTTTTCATTCCAGGACAAGGTCAAAGGAAATTAGCCGCGTACGCGGACGATACGATTTTTTCCCAACCAAAATTTCCTCTATTCAAAATATTTTAAATACCTTTAATGAGTTTGGACGAGCCAGTGAAGCAAAACTAAACATTCAGAAATCAAAGTTAGTGGGAATAGGTAAATGGAGAAACAGATCAGATTTCCCTTTCCAGTTGCTACAAGTAAATGAAATAAAAATTTACGGTATTACATACACTGCCACACCAACACAAAGGAATACAGAGGTGTGGAAAAAGTTGTTAGAGAAAATAAAAAACAGACTAGAAAGATATAAATATAAAACTACTACAATTTTTGGAAGATCGGTTTTAATCAACACTTTTATTTTACCTAAATTGATTCACATAGCAAATGTTCAAACCATTCCTCAAGAAATTATTACACAAATAAACAAACTCATAAGAACTTTCTTATTCCGCAACACCTTACACTGTATAAAGCATAAAACGTTAATACAACCCAAAGATAGAGGGGGAGTATCTTTACAAGATATAGCAACTAAAATAAAAGCTTTAAGAATCAAGTACATAGGAGAAATAGTAAAAAATCCTGAACAATACCCTTTGGCTCATTATTATATTGGTCTGAGATTATCTAACGTGTGCCGTTACAAAAACAATCAACCTCATTACTTTGGCACTTTACCGCGGTTCTACAAACAATGCATACAAAGCATACAAGGAAATACACCTTTATTACAACAAAATACACGCTCCATTTACAGAAGTCTTATTAGTGCACAAGAACCCTCATTAGTGACAAGGATAAAACGTGGGTATAACTATTTTATAACTGATTACCAACCTATTTTTAAGAGCCTACACGAGTTACCACTTGCTCCACCCGCAAAGGAAGTCACGTTTAGATTATTATATAACATGACACCTATTAGGCAAAGACTTGTTGCACAGTGGAAGAACCTCCCAAAATGCAAATTATGTAATACCAATACACAGGAAACAGAAGATCATTTGTTTTTTTACTGTAGTACAGTCACTTCTACAATAGAAATTTTGAAAAAGGAATTGATGGTCTACTTTCCACGCAGTATAGACATGTATAGAGCTATCATGCTGAATTCCCTACCAAAGTGCACACAACAAGTAGAACTGAAACTTTTGAGCCTGATAGTGGAATTTAAATATTTAGTCTGGATTTGTAGGAACTGCGCGGTGTTTGAAAGAAAACAGTACAACGCCCACTTATTCTCAAAATTATTCTTACAAAAAACACAATATATTAAAAGTTGAAGGGATTGAGGGGGGGAAAGAGGGGGGGGGGGGGGGGGGGGTGGAAAAAGGGGGGGGGGGGGGGGGAGCAGGAAACTAATTTCAACCCAGATTTTGACTGTACATATGTTTAAAAAATTATAGCCATGTTTTGGCTTTCTGGATGCAAGTTCAATGTATAATTGAAGATTTTTTTGGGAAAATTTTCTTTCAAGTGTGCCAGTGAGTGAGAGTACGCGTGGTTTTTATATGTTATACAATTTGCGGGTTCTTGTAAATTCTAAAAGGAATTTAAAAAAGGAAAAATGAAAGTGTGAGCAAGTGTAAGCTTTTTTATACATATGTAAAATACTATGAACTGTTTAGGAATTTGAATTAACTATAAATCCTTTTTTTAATTTTCTTAAAATTTTTTATTTTTATTTTTATTTTTCTTTAATCCTTTATTATATTATTTTATTATAATTTATTTAAATAATTTGTTTAACTTTATTTGGGAGAGTGCGAATGAGGCTTTATATGTAATATACAATGTATTTGCCTGGTATTTCATGCAATGTACCCGTTTTGTAAAGTTGAAGAACGATAAATAAAAGTGTTTATAAAAAAAAAAAAAAGGCGACAGTGGTTTTTTTTCTCACGGATTAATTTCGCACGGATTGCTGTGGTTTTGTGAGTTTGTGCTGTAGCAGCGGTCTCCCCTTGTGCGGGAACCTTTGTGTGTGTGTTTTTTTTTTCTTCTGTGGATATTTCTTTTTTTTCAAAATGGAAGTACAGGATATTACTTTAAACATGGAAGACGCCCTGGAAGCCGGGTCGTTGCACAGACCCGGGACCTTAGTCCTAACAACATCCGGGTACAAGCCGCAAGAGCCTCTTACTCGCTGATGACGAGCATTTTAGCTGGACCAGCAGGGGTGGGCTCAAATAACATTGCAACCGTTTACAGATTCTCAGACCCTCTAAAATGGTATGCGACCCTGACGACGTCAGCTCACATAACGCACTACCAGAAGCTTCATGGGAAAAAATTTGAATGGGATAATCCCAGGATGTCTATAATCATACAACATCAAGAAAAGGAGAAGTCCAAGGGGGTGCTACATTGGCTACCCCCAACGATAAAAAAGGACGCTGTTCTACAAATCGTCACATCCATTACGGGCGACAAAGAAGCCGAAGCCTTTCAGTTAAAGAACGCCACAGACAAGTGGGCCTTCATGAGTAACCCGACCAGAAACATCCCGCACTATGTCAACATGAGACTACAGTCGCAGGGACATGAGACAAACGTAAAAGTTTCTGTCACAATGACCGGCAGACGAACGCCTTGCGCGATTTGTGGTTTGGACAGTCATTGGGTTAACCAATGCCCAAAAAGGAAACCGCAAGTAGCAACCACAGTTACAGTTCCGGACAAAGTAGAACCCACAAAATCAGCACCATCAACCTCAGCTTTACCTTTAATACAAAACAACCCCCATATAACCAATGACGCACCACAAGACACAAACAACGTGAATTTACCCGAATCTGACCCAGAAGATATGAACAATGACAAATTTACACTTTTTGTAAACAAGAGGAAACAGAAGAAAGAGAAGTCGAAACAGATTAAAGTAAAAAGAAGAATTACGCAGATGTCCCCTCAGTCCACTCTGGGTGACACCAATATGACCACTGACATAAACAACACGCATGACAGCAGCACAAGTGATTGTGACACAGACACACCACTCCGAGGTGGTGCCCCCTCTTCCTGGGCAGCGATGGCTACAGAGGATTACTATGACCCAGTGTTATCAATAGACCTGGGGAGTAACTCACCGGGACAGGACTTAACCTTCTGAAAATGGAAAAAAACTCTTTCACAAGCGCGTCGCACGTACACAGACGACCCAGAGTTACAGAAGGGAAACTCGTGATGTTTAAAGACTTTAAGAACTGTGTAACTAAAATAATACATATAAATATGAATTCAAGGACAGATAGAGATACAAGATACATAGTGGATACATATATGTGCAAATGGAGATACACAAGTATGTATTTACAATGCTATAATTCTCTTCCTTTTCAAGACATCCTTTCCCTTTGTAGTATCTTGATACTTACTTCCTTTTCTGCCCTTTGGTTTTTTCCTTTCTTTTTCATTACATAACAACACCCTTTCCTCCAATAGTCCCTTTTGTCAATTATCATCCTATAATCCGTGTCCCAAGTCTCGGGCCTTTCTTTTCTTGAGTGGCTTTTTTCTCTACATCCATCATCCTTATCCCTTACCCACACAGATGCTCAAGTACCTTTCCTCTTTCCTAGAACTGACTGCACCTGCTCTATGCAGTAACAAGGGAACTGCATATTTTTGTTTAATTTTATGTAAATGTTTAAAGGAATAATGTTTGGGTTTTTTTCATGGCGCACACAGTTTTACACCCCAACACTACGCCTTTTAGTTTAACCTTGTTGTCTTTAAACATAAATGGTTTAACAAATAAACTAAACTCTCTGGAAATACTAATTAAAAAATACCAACCCGATTTTGTTTTTCTGCAAGAAACCAGAGTTATTTTAAACTTCCGTGCTAAACAAATTAAAACAAAATTAGGCTTAAGAAACGGGTGGTTTAGTATAGGGACATCACACACAGGTGTAGCAATCTTACAAGTATCAGAAGACTGGGAAACAACACACCATAACACGGACACTAGCGGTAGATTAGTTTGTGTCCAAATTAAAAATAAACAAAGCGAACAAGACACATACACATTGGTCAATGTATACGCTCCCAGTCAAAGGGTAAGCCAGCCAGCCTTTTATGGAGAGCTCTCTGATTTTTTTGTCACCACAATACAAAGGAGGGAACTTAATTTTAGGAGGGGATTTTAATTGTGTCACGTCTGACCTGGATCGTGCTGGTCGAACCTTACAAAAACTGAACACGTATGTGAATAAGAATCAGACATCTCCGTGGAAGATATTACAAACTATTTTAGATGAGCATGGTCTAAAGGATACCTTTAGAAGTGTTGAACCAAATAATAGATCGTACACTTTTATAGATAAGACACACCCAGGCTTACGACGAGCATCTAGGATAAATAGGATATATATATATATCAGAAATTTACAAGGTACAGGAAACAAAACATATTAACAGCACACTTGACTTCACGGAACATAAAGCAGTGTATACAGTATTAGGTATAGGGACGCCCATTATAACATCTAAAAGGTCTCCACATTGGAAGTTTAATAATAGTTTACTTAAACATGATTTCTTCACAAAGGAAATAACGCAGCTCATATTAGGATACACAGAACAGATCCCTGAACAAAATATTGCAGGATATTGGGACCTTTTAAAAAACACCATAAAAGACAGGACACAGGTCCTGGCAACCTACATACACAGGACATCCAAAACACAAGAAAAGATATTAGAACAAGCTATCAAACTGACAAAAAAGATAGACAAAACTGACCCGGTTATGCAGATGTTACAGGACCAGTTAAAACAGCATAAACAACACATATACAAAGGTGCAATGCTGAGAACGAAGTTATACACAACACAAGAGACTCCAAACAAACAGTACTTGGCAATAGAACAGAACGTTCAACAAAATAAGCAGATTCGCCAAATACAAGATAATAATGGACAATTGCAAATGAACTACACAAACATATGTCAGACCATCTTGGAATTTTACAAACATTTATACACCAAAGAAGGAACAAGAACAGACATGCAAAATAATTTTCTAAAGTACACAAAGCCTCTTACAGAACAAGAAAATAAAAATTTAGACCAAGTTCTAACACTCGAAAATTTGAGGGAGGCAGTAAACACACTAAACAGAGATAAGACCCCTGGCCCAGATGGCCTTACATCAGAATTCTATATTTTCTTTTTTCCCGTTCTCGGACCACTATTAATGAAAGTTTTTGAGGAAGCCTTTCAGAAAGGCGAACTTCCTGAAAGTTTAAACCAGTCGTACATAGTACTCTTACCAAAAGAAAAAACAGATAGGAAACTAAAAAAAAATTATAGACCAATATCACTTCTAAACACTGACTACAAAATTTTAACTAAAACTCTAACTAATAAATTGAAACCATTCATGCATATCCTAACTCATGACGACCAACAGAACAGCGTGCCGCAGAGGAATATTAGCAAACATACACACTTTTTTAGAGACCTGATTAACTACGCGTCAGACAAACAGCACGAGGCAGCTATTTTATCGTTGGACCAAGAAAAAGCCTTCGACAGGGTATCCCATTCTTTTTTGCACAAAACTCTGCTTGCTTGTAATGTAGGGCCATACTTTAGGAAATGGATAGAAATTATATACAAAACACCCGAAAGTAGACTTTTAATAAATCACACAATCACAGTGTCGTGAAATATTCTAATCCACATATATAAATTATCAGGTGAATGTAAAGCCTAACACATAAATTCAATAAAAGGAAAGAAGAATGGTAAAGAACAGTGCTGTCACAATGACTGTACTCGAAATCCCCCTTGTTTTCTACTTCGTCTGTAAATTGTAACGTTTCACGTTGATAGTAAAAGCCTACTGCTTCAATACCCGCTTTCTACGATAAAACATGTGCTGCATTTCTAAGAAAAACCTTGAGATACGCAGGGTGACCTAGATTTAAAATTCCATTCATGTCTTTTTATACACTACGTTACCTAAAACGAAAGACAGATGGACTAAAGATAGAAAGAAGGGAGGGCTGAAAGCAGGGACGCAGGCAATACTACCACAGTCGCGCGATACACAATTACTACCATCACGCGTGTAAGGCAACAAGCACTAGCTTTTTTTTCAAATCGACAGTGAAAAAAAAAACACTACATACACGTGAGTTAGTTTTTAAAAACTTACAAAACGCTTATTAGGAATCATGACATTCTACTGTTTTATGTCTAAAATCCTGACATTAGTCTGACAGTACAGCAGGACAGGTGGCGGTTCTAAACATAAAAAAATAAAAAAAACTACACGACTATCCTGGAAAATGCATATTTTGAACGCAGCCACTTAGCTCCTTTAAATTTGTATATTTGGGTTCCTTAGGACTTGCTGACAAAGAATATGTTAAACGTTACGCAAATAGTCTAGGAATTACCAAATTATAGCCAAAAGAAATAGTGAGGGATGTCAGACAACACCCAAATCAGAATCGCTCAGTGGCAGATTTTCACCCCACCATTGTACGGGAAATGGGTCTCCATGTTAAATCCGATTTGATTGGAGCGCAATAAATGTAAGGCTAAACACGATTAGTCGGGCTATAAATACTATCTTTCGTTGTCAGGGGAAACGGGAGTAGGAGTACTTTTTTTCAAACGATTGGGTAGACATGGCACGATTGGTTAGACCTGCCAATATAGTCAATTAGAGGCGTCAGGTCACCGCCACATTTGCAAATAAACTTACTACAGAACCAGTGCGTTGAGCACCAGTGCATATTTTTCTAAATAAAAGCCTGGGACATCGGCAGATCGAAATTGTGTTATATTCAGTGCCAGTCAACGTAATTCTGTATTATTTCCATGAATTGTGGTAAGCTTGAAATATTTGATATCTTTTAATGAAAATTGAATGTAAATTGATAATTTATGTCTGTATATATGTGTGGTTCAGTAGCGAACATGAGGTAAAGCCTCTATAGTGCTCCAGCCTGAACAGAAGGTGTCGGAGGAAAGTAAAACTACATGGAATTGCCAAACAGTACACTGACACCTAGCTTATTGACTAGAAAGAAATAATGCTGGAATTGCAGAGGCGTAGTAATCATTAGGGAGGAATATACTGGTGTAAATTATTTCAGATGAAGCTGACAGTTGGCCTACCGCTCTGAACTCAGTGTTTGTTATGTATTGTGCTCAGTGTAGAAATAGAGTATAAATTAGTTCTGAAGTAGGAGGTACAACCTTCTTGTTTCAGGGACCGTGGTCCAAAAATTATTGAGCAGCACCTGGTCAGAGCTTTGCTGAATCCAGAGGCGGATAGCATACTCCTTGGTCCATATAGCAAACAGTGAGGTGTCTCCAGAACACAGGGGAGCAATCGAGCAGAGGAGTCTTTTCCTGCCGCCATCACGAAAGATAAGCCTATGTGGCCAGCGGAGCTCAACATTATGTAACCCCATCTTAAACTGACATTGTATAAAAATAAGAGGGGAAATTAACTGTTTTAATGCCAGGAACTGAGAACATCTCCAATACTAGTTTCAACAGAAACAAACACTTGAAGTCATGATGACAAATACCAACATAGCTTGAAAAACAAAACCAGTATTACCTCATAGTACCACTACACAACTGACACACATAAGATAATATTAATAAAATATGTCACTACAAGATTCATATTGATAAATTCTGTACATATAACTTGTAATTAAAATTGATTGTGATTCCTGGTTCACTTTGTATGTGAATCAGGACACATATATATTAATGAAAAGTACTTAATACATATTGATATTTGAAAATTTACCAGTGACTCATTTAAGATAGTCTCATAGAGTGTTATATGTATGTGAGTGTCAAACTGTTGTCAAGTGTGGTGGAATAAATTAAATTGTTTATCTGTCTGTTATTGTTGTGACTTACACTTCATCATTTACAGAACCCTAGACATTCAACGTAGTCATCACAATATTCCAGAATAATTCTGACTGAGGTATAAATATGTGGTAGCAAGTAAGGTCATCTGTAATACACTACACTTATTAGATACAGATACCTTCACAGCTGATCTCAGTCAGTACACTAAGTCCCCTATAAATATTTATAATATCCCACTTTACCACATATATTGGGGTCTCGCTCTCGGGATTTTGAATCTTTCCCTATTAAAAACATTGGGGGTAATTCACTTCAGGGAATAAATAGAAATTAAAAAAGTATCCTTGGGTGAAAATAAATAAGGTTGAGCTCTCAGTGCCTGTAGTGTCCTTAGATAATTATTGAAAGATTGAATTGTTTACATTTACATGTTAGACAATGGCCGACTTGGCAAAATTTCGATCTGCTGCTGTACAGACTGCGAAAGAGTTAGTAATGGACGGACAAATTATGATTGCTTATGTCACGGCTGAATGTGACAAATATATTGAACGGGAAGAAAGAAGATTAGAAAAAGAGGCCGAAAGAAAGTTAGAGGCTGAGACTAAGAGGCTGCAATTTGAGGCTGAGGCTGAGGCTAAGAGGTTGCAGATTGAGGCTGAGGCTAAGAGGTTGCAGATTGAGGCTGAGGCTAAGAGGTTGCAGATTGAGGCTGACAAAGAGGCTAAAGCATTGGAGGCAGAAAGAGAAGACAAAAGATTAGCTGCAGAAAGGGAAGCCGAAGAAAGAAGATTGACTGCAGAGAGGGAAGCAGAAAAGGAGGAGAAGAGATTACAAAGGGAACATGAGTTACGACTAAGGGAGTTTGAGTTTCAAGGCCATGCTCCTGAAAATGGTGCCAGTCCCTTTACCTCTGATGCCACTGCTAGTCAGGGAACCTCAACCTCAGCTATTAATTTTCATTTAGATCATTTCGTTGAGAAAGACGATGATATTGAGAGCTATCTAAATAGATATGAACTATTAGCTACCACATATGGGTTAGAGAGAGAAAGGTGGAGCTTAAAGTTATCTCAAGGTCTTCGTGGGGCAGCTTATGAAGTTTTTGCCAAAATGAGCAGAGGTGATCAGGAAAATTATGACATGCTAAAGCAGGCTCTTTTGTTAAGATATGAAAAGAACGCAGAATTTTATAGGAAAAAATTTAGGAATGCTAAACTACTGTCAGGTGAAACCTATCACCAGTTCTCTGCACGGTTAGAGACATACTTGGAGAAATGGACTTCTCTGGGGAAAACCCAAGATCTTAAGGAAATGGTCCTTATAGAACAATTAAGAGAGTCCATGGCTCCAGACCTGAGAAAGTTTCTCATGGAACAAGGTGCAGAGAGGCTGGGTGAGTTGTTAAATGTTGCTGAAAGGTATCAAGCAGCTCAGGCAGAGGTATCAGGTAATAAGAAGAAACAGGTGGATAATTTTAGGGCACCACAGAACTTTAATAAATTTGATCCTAGAGATCAAAACAAAGGTAAGCACCAGTTTGATAGGCCACGGTATGACAATAAAAATAAAACTCCACAATTCGATGAAAGGAAATATGATGAAAGAAAATCTTTCAACCAAGGGAAAAGGTGGTGTAAGAATTGTCAGATGAACAATCATGACACTGACCATTGTAGAAGGAAAACTGTGTATATGGCCACCCTTCAGGTCAGGTCGACCTCAAGACAGGAGGAGGATATTATGTTAGATACCACTCCAGAGGAGATGAGGAAGGCACAGGTAGGGATAAAACCCTCAAGCCTTGTTTCAGGAAATTGTCAACTTGTCATACAACTCCAGGCAAGGGAGATTTTTACATGAAAAACAAGTTGATGTATAGGAAGACTGGAGCTAGATCCAAAGTTCAGGGACAGCTGGTACTTCCTAAAAGATATAGGGCAGACTTAATAAGGAGCCTACATGTGAAACCAGATGGGGACCATGAAAAAATAGGTACCATCATCCAAAAGGTGGCTCACAATTATTATTGGCCCAAAGCAAGATGGGACATTGCGAATTTTGTAGAAAGGTGTAGAATAGCACATGAGGGAACACCCACAAGTGGGAACATGGATCAGGACCTGGACACGCCACGGGGCAAAATTAGGCCTGATAATAAAAAGAAAAATAAATTTGATAAAGTGGACCAAAGGGAATGGGAAGCCCCTTTTCACGGACAAGCTTCACTTAACTGTTTTACAATGGCCACTATGCGGAGAGTGCAAAAAGATGTCTTACCCCAGGATAAGCCGAAAATCCCTCAATCGGACTTAAACAAACTGGAGGAAGAAGATGTAGAGAGGAAATCTCTCATCAAGAATTTTAAGTGGGGAGACAGCCCCAAGAGAAGAATTGGTAGCGGTCGTTTTGTGCATGATACTTTTGGGAAGAAAAATCATCACTATAGCGCTTCAAGTGGAAGAGACCATACCGGTGCATGGACAAATAGGTCAACAAAATTAAAGGTCCATATGTAACGCTGTTAAGAACGTGGACTGATGAAAAAGCAGAGGAAAATATTACATCCTCATACCAATATGTGAATGAGCTGACCACTCGTTTAAAAACTGGCTGGAAACTTGCCAATGAAAATTTGAAACAAGCCAGGAAGAAACATGCTGCCTATTATAACCGGAAAGCTAAAGACAGAGATTTGGCTGTGGGAGAGAAGGTACTGCTTCTTCTACCCCGTAGTCAGAATAAGTTACAAATTGGATGGCAAGGTCCATATACAGTTCTAGAGAAGGTGTCTAGAACCAATTATAAGATAGATAAGAAGGGGAAAGAAAAAATCTATCATGTGAATCTCCTGAAGAAATATTTGGAAAGAGAACATCAGGAAGAGACACACTTGTTGACCTTGTCCATTGCCATGGAGATGAAAAAGGAACCACTTTCATCATTTGAATATCCATTACACCCCTGTGAGACAGCGGCACAGGTGAAAATCAGTACAAATTTAACGAAAACTCAGAAAGAGAGAGTGCAACAGGTTCTAGATACTCATACAGAGGTGTTAACAGACCGACCTGGGCATACAAACTTATTGGAATATGATATGAAACTGATAGACCACACACCTGTCTGTATGAAACCCTATTCGATTCCTTTTGCTAAGGAGAAAGCTTTGAAGGAAGAGATAGACTATTTGTTGAAGGAAGGAATTATTTCGCACAGTGAATCTTCGTATAGTTCCGGTGTTGTACTCTTAAGGAAGCCCTCTGGAGAACATAGACTCTGTATAGATTACAGGAGACTGAATGCTATTACAGAAGGACAGGTGGATCCATTGCCGGATACAAATCAGTTGTTTGCCAGGCTAAATAAAGCTAAATATTTCTCAAAAGTGGATCTGAGTAAAGGATACTATCAGATTCCAGTAAAACCTGAGATCAGACAAAATTGTTGGATGTAAACAATTCGGAGGAACGTAATGAATCCCTGAGTTGCATCTTTGATTGAGGATATTCCGAATGTTTCATACAGGCTAATAAGAAGATTATGGGATCCACTACGAAAACTCTGCTATCACCAGGTATATGTTATCTCCTCATAACGTACATTTTGAGGAAAATCTAATGTTCTCTGGACATGTCCTTGCGCAGACTCAGAGAAGAGAAATGGTGAATACGGGTTGTGAAGCAGCATTAAGACAAGCAGTCACACTTGCGGCTGTTCAGTAACATAACCGAAAAATATTATTGGTTGTAGAGGTCTGAGGCAGATTTCATGAGTAGTGCTTACTCTGAATGGACCCAACTACATAAAACCATGATAGCACAACAGCAGAGTAAAGTCAAGTTGACTTACCTTTATCTATGTGTATATAGAATAAAGGACTGACATAAGATGTCTGTTTTAAGAGGGGAGATGTCGTGAAATATTCTAATCCACATATATAAATTATCAGGTAAATGTAAAGCCTAACACATAAATTCAATAACAGGAAAGAAGAATGGTAAAGAACAGTGCTGTCACAATGACTGTACTCGAAATCCCCCTTGTTTTCTACTTCGTCTGCAAATTGTAACGTTTCACGTTGATAGTAAAAGCCTACTGCTTCAATACCCGCTTTCTACGATAAAACATGTGCTGCATTTCTAAGAAAAACCTTGAGATACGCAGGTTGACCTAGATTTAAAATTCCATTCATGTCTTTTTATACACTACGTTACCTAAAACGAAAGACAGATGGACTAAAGATAGAAAGAAGGGAGGGCTGAAAGCAGGGACGCAGGCAATACTACCACAGTCGCGCGATACACAATTACTACCATCACGCGTGTAAGGCCACAAGCACTAGCTTTTTTTTTCAAATCGATGGTGAAAAAAAAAACACTACACACACGAGAGTTAGTTTTTAAAAACTTACAAAACGCTTATTAGGAATCATGACATTCTACTGTTTTATGTCTAAAATCCTGACATTAGTCTGACAGTACAGCAGGACAGGTGGCGGTTCTAAACATAAAAAATAAAAAAAAAACTACACGACTATCCTAGAAAATGCATATTTTGAACGCAGCCACTTAGCTCCTTTAAATTTGTATATTTGGGTTCCTTAGGACTTGCTGACAAAGAATATGTTAAACGTTACGCAAATAGTCTAGGAATTACCAAATTATAGCCAAAAGAAATAGTGAGGGATGTCAGACAACACCCAAATCAGAATCGCTCAGTGGCAGATTTTCACCCCACCATTGTACGGGAAATGGGTCTCCATGTTAAATCCGATTTGATTGGAGCGCAATAAATGTAAGGCTAAACACGATTAGTCGGGCTATAAATACTATCTTTCGTTGTCAGGGGAAACGGGAGTAGGAGTACTTTTTTTCAAACGATTGGGTAGACATGGCACGATTGGTTAGACCTGCCAATATAGTCAATTAGAGGCGTCAGGTCACCACCACATTTGCAAATAAACTTACTACAGAACCAGTGCGTTGAGCACCAGTGCATATTTTTCTAAATAAAAGCCTGGGACATCGGCAGATCGAAATTGTGTTATATTCAGTGCCAGTCAACGTAATTCTGTATTATTTCCATGAATTGTGGTAAGCTTGAAATATTTGATATCTTTTAATGAAAATTGAATGTAAATTGATAATTTATGTCTGTATATATGTGTGGTTCAGTAGCGAACATGAGGTAAAGCCTCTATAGTGCTCCAGCCTGAACAGAAGGTGTCGGAGGAAAGTAAAACTACATGGAATTGCCAAACAGTACACTGACACCTAGCTTATTGACTAGAAAGAAATAATGCTGGAATTGCAGAGGCGTAGTAATCATTAGGGAGGAATATACTGGTGTAAATTATTTCAGATGAAGCTGACAGTTGGCCTACCGCTCTGAACTCAGTGTTTGTTATGTATTGTGCTCAGTGCAGAAATAGAGTATAAATTAGTTCTGAAGTAGGAGGTACAACCTTCTTGTTTCAGGGACCGTGGTCCAAAAGTTATTGAGCAGCACCTGGTCAGAGCTTTGCTGAATCCAGAGGCGGATAGCATACTCCTTGGTCCATATAGCAAACAGTGAGGTGTCTCCAGAACACAGGGGAGCAATCGAGCAGAGGAGTCTTTTCCTGCCGCCATCACGAAAGATAAGCCTATGTGGCCAGCGGAGCTCAATATTATGTAACCCAATCTTAAACTGACATTGTATAAAAATAAGAGGGGAAATTAATTGTTTTAATGCCAGGAACTGAGAACATCTCCAATACTAGTTCCAACAGAAACAAACACTTGAAGTCATGATGACAAATACCAACATAGCTTGAAAAACAAAACCAGTATTACCTCATAGTACCACTACACAACTGACACACATAAGATAATATTAATAAAATATGTCACTATAAGATTCATATTGATAAATTCTGTACATATAACTTGTAATTAAAATTGATTGTGATTCCTGGTTCACTTTGTATTTGAATCAGGACACATATATATTAATGAAAAGTACTTAATACATATTGATATTTGAAAATTTACCAGTGACTCATTTAAGATAGTCTCATAGAGTGTTATATGTATGTGAGTGTCAAACTGTTGTCAAGTGTGGTGGAATAAATTAAATTGTTTATCTGTCTGTTATTGTTGTGACTTACACTTCATCATTTACAAAACCCTAGACATTCAACGTAGTCATCACAATATTCCAGAATAATTCTGACTGAGGTATAAATATGTGGTAGCAAGTAAGGTCATCTGTAATACACTACACTTATTAGATACAGATACCTTCATAGCTGATCTCAGTCAGTACACTAAGTCCCCTATAAATATTTATAATATCCAACTTTACCACATACAGAACCATTTATTCTATCTAGGTCAGTCAGGCAAGGTTGTCCACTTTCGCCTTTGCTATATGTACTGTCAATAGAACCCGTGTTAGAGAAAATTAGACAAGACACAAACATCACGGGGGTTTTCATTCCAGGACAAGGTCAAAGAAAATTAGCCGTCTACGCGGACGATACGATATTTTTCCCAACCAAAATTTCATCTATTCAAAATATTTTAAACACCTTTAATGAGTTTGGACAAGCCAGTGAAGCAAAATTAAATATTCAAAAATCAAAGTTAATGGGAATAGGTAAATGGAGAAACAGATCAGATTTCCCTTTCCAGTTGCTACAAGTAAATGAAATAAAAATTTACGGTATTACATACACCGCCACTCCAACACAAAGGACTACAGAGGTATGGAAAAACTTGTTAGAGAAAATAAAAAACAGACTAGAAAGATATAAATACAAAACTACTACAATTTTCGGAAGATCGGTTTTAATCAACACTTTCATTCTACCTAAATTGATTTACATAGCAAATGTTCAAACCATTCCTCAAGAAATTATTACAGGAATAAACAAACTAATAAGAACTTTCTTATTTCGCAACACCTTACACTGTATAAAGCATAAAACGTTAATACAACCCAAAGATAGAGGGGGAGTATCTTTACAAGATATAGCAACTAAAATAAAAGCTTTAAGAATCAAGTACATAGGAGAAATAGTAAAAAATCCTGAACAATACCCTTTGGCTCATTATTATATTGGTCTGAGATTATCTAACGTGTGTCGTTTCAAAAACAATCAACCTCATTACTTTGGCACTTTACCACGGTTCTACAAACAATGCATACAAAGCATACAAGGGAACATACCTTTATTACAACAAAATACACGCTCTATTTACAGAAGTCTTATTAGTGTACAGGAGCCCTCATTAGTGACAAGGATAAAAAGTGGGTACAATTATTTTATAACTGATTACCAACCTATTTTTAAGAGCCTACACGAGTTACCACTTGCTCCACCCGCAAAGGAAGTCACTTTTAGATTATTATATAACATGACACCCATTAGGCAAAGACTTGTTGCACAGTGGAAAATCCTTCCAAAATGCAGATTATGTAATACCAATAAACAGGAGACAGAAGTTCATTTGTTTTTTTACTGTAGTACAGTTACCCCTACAATAGGAATTTTGAAAAGAGAATTGATGGTCTACTTTCCACGCATTATACACATGTATAAAGCTATCATGCTGAATTCCCTACCAACGTGCACACAACAAGTAGAACTGAAACTTTTGAGCCTGATAGTGGAATTTAAATATTTAGTCTGGATATGTAGAAACCGCGCGGTGTTCGAAGGGAAACAGTACAACGCCCATTTATTTTCAAAATTATTCTTACAAAAAACACAATATATCCAACGTTGAAGGGATTTCAACCCAGATTTTGACTGTACATATGTTTAAATAATTACAGCCATGGTTTGGCTTTCTGGATGCAAGTTTTAATGTGTATGTGAGGGGTTTTATTTGGGAACTTTCTTTCAAGTGAGCCAGTGAGTGAGAGTACGCGTGTTTTTTATATGCATTATACAATGTACGGGTTTTGTAAATTGTTATATCAAAAAAAAAAAAAAAAAACGGAACGAACGCAGGTATGTACGTGAATGTATATATTGGTATATAGGTGCAGATTCCAGGTTTTTTTTTTCTCTTTCTTCATGTTTCTTCTCAAATGGTTTAAAGCATTTCAGAGTGTCTAAACAGTAGCTTAGATGTACATATGAAAGTGTGAGCAAGTGTAAGTTTCTATATATAAAATACTAGGGACTTAACGGGATTTTGACTAGCTATAAACCATATTTATTTATTTTTTATTCTTTTTAAAATGAAATAAATTTTTTAATTCCTTTGTTTTTTTTATTAAATCTATATAAAATCTTAATTATTTATTTTATTTTTTAATTTTTTAAAATATATTCTTGTTCATCCAATTATTCTTTTTTTTTTAATCTGACTAAGTAAACCATGGGAATGAGAGTGCGCAAAAGGTTTCATATGTATATACAATGTATTTTTCTTGCATTTCGTGTAAAATGTACCTGTTGTTGTAAAATTGAAAGAATGGCAAATAAAAAATAAAAAAAAAAAGGTGACACACGTAGGGCAAAAGGAAATAATAATGGTGATGTTAGTGAGATGTGTAGATGTTACATCTTAATGAGATGCATGGTTGTTACATGTTACACGCTCTGCAAGGAGGGCAAAATGAAACAATGGTGATAATGATGTTAGTGAGATGTGTAGATGTTACATCTTAATTAGATGCATGGTTGTTACATGTTACACGCTCTACAAGGAAGGCAAACGGAAATAATAATGGTGATGTTAATGAGATGTGTAGATGTTACTTCTTAATGAGATGCATGGTTGTTACATGTTACTCGTTCTACAAGGTGGGTAAAAGGAAGTAATGAGGATGATGATGAAAGATTGTGCCGTTGCAAGGAACAATTACTTTATTTCAACTTAAATTCTAAGTTATAACTTTGTTAGTTTTCTGTCATATTATGATGTGGTTAACGTGTGTGTGCTTACGGCTGAAGAATGGAAAGATGTCTTTTGTGAAATATGAATTGGTTATTTTGTGTGCTTGTGTGTTAAGCTTGAATGAATACTGTTCATATCTGCAAGGTATGGCAATTTTTATATATTGTAAGTTGGCGTCTGGCTGCTGGCTACAGTGGTAAATAAAACATAGCTCGTTTGTATTATAGCGGGATTTGTATGTCTGTCTGCCTGCCTGATGCCTGCCAGCCTGTCTGTCTGCCTGCCTGCTGTCTGTCTATTTGATGTCTGTCGGCCTGCTTATCTGTCTGTTCATTCATCCATCTATTCATCTACCTATTTATCCACCCATCCATCAATGCAACCATCCATCCATCCGTCCGTATTGACATTTAATCTAAACCTGTTATGTCTCCAGGTGCAACGTGCAAACTGGCAGTCTGTCAAAGCAACAAAGAAAAAAGAATTGATAAAACAAAACCACCTTCAGTTTATTCTTAAACAGTTATCCTCCCTGTTATCTGCTGGTCCATGTGGTAAGTAAGAAACAGCTTGTTTGTATTAAAGAAGGATCTGTCTGTCTGTCAACTGTATCGCTGCCTGTCTGTCTACCTGATAGCTTGCTTGTCTGTCTGTTTGCCTGCCTTTCTGCTGCTTGCCTTATGTCTGTCTACCTGTCTGCCTACCTGCGTGCTTATCTGTCTGCCTGCTGCCTATCAGCTTGCTTGTTTTTATGTCTGGCTGTCTATCCATACATCCGTCTGTCTGTCTATCCATACATCCGTCTGTCTGTCTATCTATAAGAAGTAGCCATTGTAAGAATATGGATAATAATTAAACATTCTATGAAAGACCCGGCTTGTCTCTTCATAATCGTAACCGGATGCAAGACGCCATGAGTATTCTGGATCACATGTAGTATTTTGTTCTTGAGGGGTTACCTTCTTATTACACACTCGGTCACGTGTTACCGGGCTCAGAAATGGAGTAAAAGAATAGTAACACTCTAACCTGCTATACACGTCATCAAAGACAAAAGAGGAGGATTGGCATGGGACGGTTACCCCATCCTGTAGAATAGTGTTTCCCAAAGTGTGTTATGTATAACTCTGAGTGTACTCGACAGGAATTCAATGGGAAATAGGCAGATATTGTATCTTACTTTTATCATACTTTTGTTTTTAAGCTCAAGAAAACAAGTCATTCAAATTTAATGTATAAGAATGGTGTACTGTAGAAATACTAGTTACATACTTACTTAGTCATCCCTTGACCACCTTGGGATGTAGAGGTTTGCCACAGAGAGCACCATGCTATCCTATCAACGGTTTCCTTTTGGCCTAGTTCCAGTCTAGTAATCAGTTCTTCAGGGATTCTCTGATGTTGTCCTCCAAGAAAACTCAGGGTCATCCTGGAGGTCTGTATCCCTTTCTCTTGATTTCTCATATTTGTCATGGTAGCTGATCTTCTCCCATTCTGCAGACATAGCCAAACCATTTATAACCGTGACTGTTCAACTCAGATCTGCAGCAGCTGGGTTTCAAAGTCATGACATATCGTCTTGTTGCAGACCATTTCCCTTCTTGTTACCTCAACTATCTTTTTTCAGATTTCTATTTTCTTAGGTTCACAGCTGGCTTTTATAGGTTGTGGTTGTTGCCCATGACCTGTAGAAATACCCAAATGTTAATGTCAGGTTGACGTCACATTCTTGCTTTATAGGTTGTGGTTGTTGCACGCGACATTCTTGCTTTATAGGCAGTAGACTTGCCTTCATAGCACACTAGTAGGATAGTCAATATTATTGTTATTGTTGATCAGAATCAATTTCATTGCACGCCGGGTAAACCCATATGAGTACAGTTTCTGTAGTTTCTCGAAAAGCCAGTGTTAATATTTCTAACAAAGTTGTCACAAAACGGTTTGTGCGCTCTCATGTCCACTTCAGCAGGACTGCATTACATTCCTTTGACAGTGATATTTTGTTATTTTTCTTTATCCTGCCCTTATTTGTGAACACAGAAAACTCATCCGAATGTCAATAATTACATTACTTTCAAACTTCAATTCACGTTAATTCGCCGTCCCATCCCAGACGGACTAATTGGATCACACAAACGTGACGGTCCTACATTTTAGAGTAATCCTTTACAATTCCACAGAATAATGGACTTGCATATTGGAGGTGCGGATAAACAACGAAATGTCCAGACAAGACGGTCGAGTTGTGCCAAGTCATAGTCTGATAACGATAGTTGAATTACGTGGGATAGGCAAGTCAGATAATCCCCTAATCTGGGAGGACATGTTGAAGTGTTTGAAACGTAAATTGACTAAGTAATAATCGGATGTTTACATCCCATTTTTAGAAAAGTAACGTTTGAAATTTTACACTAGATGAGTCATGTAATATATTTTATCATAAATTTAAAAGTGCAGAAAACTTACAATATAATCTGACATTTCTTGCAAGTCTAGTACACTGTGAGAATCGCTTGCCGAGACGAAAACCAGACTGCCAGAAGTTATAATCAAGATTCGTATATCGGAACCGGCACCTACTGTTTGAGCAAATTTAAGTTCTTCAGAGATCAGAATAAACTCTACAATTTAACAGTGACCACAGGAATCTGAGGAATCTAAAACACGGAGTCATAGTGGTAATTCATTGTTAACATAACAACACCCCAGAACCGAGTAAGAGACCTAGTCAAGTGCCTTTATTCCTCTGAGCAAACAATCTGTGAGTCAAGATTGGCTTGGTGGTGCCAGTGAGCGTACTAATCTCTGGAACAAAGTGAGGGTAGAAGTGGCGTGACGACGAACAAGACACTATCATCAGAGGGTCGAAGACGCGAGACCAGCTTTGAGTTACTCCGTGATCTGACTTGGAACGTTCTGAGCATCTAATCTTGACCAGAGTCACGAGAACTCCAGCGACCTTCCTGAACAGAACCCAAAAACCCAGCGGAAGCAGAAACTACTATTTGCAGCTTTGTCAAACCTAATAGCTGCGAAGTGACTTTTTACATAAAACAACATACCATCAAACGATGATGTGAATTTTATATGTTAAAGATTATACAATTTTTTTAAACTGTAAAACTTAGTTGATTATTAAATCTGTTATTTGTAAATATACACATTTAACGTCGATTTAATCATTTCGAATGTACTGCATGTTAACTATTGTCCTGCCCAATGCAGCATTGTTCTTGACTTCTGAAATATGATATGAACACCCCCTTGAGATAGAAGCATCTTTATCCTTCTATCTACAACTCTGCCAAGAGTAATCTTGTGCGACGGTAGACACCTTTGAAGACCCATATTAGATACTCTTGAGTTTTAGCCACTATTGGACCACTACTTCAAAGCAGGAGAAGCAATTCCGTAACAAAAGTTAACAGTGCACAATAAAAATAAGGAAGAGAACGGTATACGTTATCTTTAAGAGAGTGTAGAATGTTTTTACTGATGTTTAATATGTGCTCTCAATTATCACACTTTTCTTTCTTTCTTCGTTATTTTCTGCTAAGTAGCAGATATTTGAGTATTGTCATTTTGCTTGACACTTTCTGTAGGTGATAATAATCACATTTGCTTGACGCTTCCCAGATTTGCTGAGATAATTACTCGCAGTCGCAAGGGAGCGGCACAGGTTGGCTAAGATTAGCACAAGATCTCGTGTACGCGGCGGAGACTTATGATATAAGCGTTTCCTGTCCTACATGTTATGACAAGAGTACTTTCTGAAAATGTGATGATGGTTACATGTTGAACACGCTGTTGTATGAGTTTACCGATCTCTCTGTAAGTTTGTACACAGGGGCATCGGGCATCTTATTACCACATATGGGAGAGTTGTCCTCTGCCTTACATTCAATAGTATCTGATGTCGAAATATTTTGAAAATACCCCATGACCCACATGTTTGAATATAATTGGAGTTTTTTTTATAGCTCATAACAAACAAAGGCGTGGGAAGGCAGGGAATATAATCTGACCATTTTCTCATGCTATTTCACTTGAGAAATCTCTAGCCACGATACCAGATTGCTACAGGAAAGAATTAGAATTCAGAATTCCTTCCTAAAATACCGGACAACTTTTATTTGAGTATTTGTCACGACTTACAATATAGCCCAGGAAATCTCTAACAATTTAAATAAGGAAACCGGGACTAAGGAAACTGAAGAACCACACACGAAGTCAGAGAGGGGATGTTAAACTCATACTGGCCAGTAGTTGTTAAATCACGTTTTATTTGTTAAATGCCGTGAATGTCCACCAGTTGATAAATGTAGATGTTGGGACTGGTGTAGTAAAGTGTAACGATTGTCAACTCATTAAACCCAGCACAGTTTTGGTCATACAGGTCATCTTGTCCTGGAACGTGATGAGGCTCCGACAAGAATGTGAGTGTAGACAATGAGTGTGTATATGAATGTCAGAACGCGAATGGTAGAATGATTCGATAGAGTTGACAGGTTGGTAGTACATCACTCATACTCACACGGTTCGAATTCAAGAAGTACTGGAACTACGGTGGTCTTTTTATAACATTTAATGAGACGCACACTTGGACAGTACGTGTATGGTTACAGGAACAAATGTCGACATAGACAGCATAATGTTGATCACAGGAATATCATCTTAAGTTAGCATTCATGCTTGGCAAATATCATAATGGAGCATTCGTAAATAAGCATTCAGAGTTCCATCATGTAAATCATTTGGCTTTAATGACTGGGCACGTCAGACCATAACCAATATATAGGAAGGCTTCTAGACCTAACCTCGTCTAGCGAATATCCCTTCACGTAAAGTTCAATATATATATTTTTCATAAAGATATAGGAATCCCAGACATGGGTTCTCACATGTAGCAGTGATCTCTTTGTTCATCGAGCGATAGTACAGGCATCTCTTTTTCTCACTCGATAAATACAAAGTATATGGATTTCAACATGGCTGTGCTTCTCTCGTGAGCTTCACTCACTATTGGATACAGACCAAAATTGGTCATTCGTTAAATGTCCTCATTTCTTCATAGCTTCTATCATAGAGGTAATTGAATAATATCATATAATCTAGTGCTGATACATAGGAATGTCATCTTCCTTTGAATAAATATTCTTTTCAAAAGTACCACTGTGCATCTGCTTATCGACAACGATGGCGAAGCCCAAGTTCATAATAAATTGTCATTTTACCTTTCTATGCGAAATATAACTTTGCCATTCCTTGGCAAAAGAGAATAAACACTGGGGTAAAGTACATACAACATGTCTAAACGACTATCACTTTTCCCCATCTACTTATAGATCACTTTTTCGGCGATAAGCCGGCTACAACAAAATTCAACATCCCGACAGGATGACAGCCATGAATCACACCCCCTGCTAGCGATACTTCCGCTGCATAGCCTTTGACCTCTTCTAGCGACAACCAACATAGTTCGACTTAGAAATGTAAAGATATCCATATATAAGACAGACTCGTCCTACTCATACAAACACTACGTATAAATTCAGGCCATAGATATACTGAAGCAAGAACAATCTATTCCTACCCAGCCAAAGAATAAATCGCAGTAGGCCTAGACTCGTCCGCGGAGTCCGATCGAAGATGACGGAACTCCTTTCAAGGGAAGTAACTCAAAAATGACTTCTCCTTAAGCACTTAAAAAGGAAATACTTTGTTTACAAAATATTTGCGAACATAATAAGTATATAAATGTATTATATTGCAAGATAGTAAAGATTGCACTTTACAGTCTTACCACACCTCCCGGGAAAAAAAAAATAATTTTTTTTTTTTTAAATACATCTAGGAGCAACGTAGAATAGGCTCACAACGCAAGAATACTGCGCAGATGAAAATATCAGGAATAACTATAATTCCTAATATGACCAGTGAGAATATATCTCAAAATCTGAGAGAAATTGTTTCTCTACGAATAAATGTTTCCAGCAAGGTGTGATGTACGTATAATACAATTCTGGTAATTATACAATGCATACCAAAAATTCACACTATAATCTTAAATTTATGATTTATGAAGAAACAATCATCAAAGAACAGCGGTGAATAAACATCAATAAACCGCTAAGTAGCGATACCATCATTCTATTATTAAATTACAAATGTGTATCTTAGTAAAGAAACAAAAAATAACTGTTGTAAAGTTATACATATTAAAAAAATCCAATATTTAACAGTTAAGTGGCATCATGTGGGCATCTGGACAGAATGTCCGCCATCACATTTTCTGAACCACGGATAGCTCGTACCGAGAAATGAAAAGGTTGAAGAGCGATTGCGTATCGAGTTGATCTCGAGCTCTTCAAGTTCTTACTTTGGATAGCCGTAAGAGCTTTTTTTGGTCAGTTTCCACTACGAAATGCGCGCCCAGAAGGAATCTTTGGAGTTTGAGAATTGACCAAACCATTGCCAATAATTCACGGTCTAAAACCGAGTAATTCCTTTCTGCAGCATTAAGTTTTCTGGATATATACATTACAGGATGCAGAGTTCCAGAGTACTCTTGCATTAGTGCCGCTCCAATCCCAGTGGATGAAGCGTCACTACGAAGAACAAATGTCTTATCTGTTGTAGGTAACACTAAAATAGGTGGTGATGAAAACATAGTTTTGATCTTCTCTAGTGAAGATTGGCATTCATGAGACCAGTGAACCATGTTAGGCGACCCTTTCTTTAATAGTGTAGAGAGAGGTGCCATGATAGAGGACAGATTCGGAATAAAACGTCCATAAAATTGTATGAGACCTAAAAGACTTCGCACTTGCTTTTTAGTCCTAGGGATAGAGATGTTAAGTATCTTAGTGATATTATGGTCTTCTGTCTTCAAGAAACCGTGACCTACTCGATGGCCTAAGAAAGCAATTTCGCTAAAGCCAATACAAGCTTTAGATGGTTTTGCTGTCAGGTTATACTCACGCAGAGTTGATAATAATTCAACTAACCCTGAATAGTGATCTTCCCAAGTATCGCTGAAAAGACAGATGTCGTCTAGATAAGCAATGACATCTGACCGATACGATAGGATTCGACGCATCATGCGTACAAATGTAGCTGGTGCGTTCATAAGGCCGAAAGGCATAAAATTCCATTGGAAAAGGCCTCTGGGAGTAGAGAAAGCGGTAAGAGGTTTGGCGCGTTCGGATAATGGAACTTGCCAATATCCTTTAGACAAATCAAGTTTAGTGAAAAAATGCGATTTAGAAAGACGAGTAAGTAGCTCTTCTAGTAAAGGCATAGGTTCAGCATCGAACTTCGTAACTTGATTCAATTTGCGATAGTCAACGCAAAGACGTATGTTATTGTCTTTTTTTTCGAACAATAACCATCGGCGAAGAATATGCAGAAGTGGATGGTTCGATTATTTGTAAATCTATCATTTCATCCAACTCCTTTTCAACCTGTGTTTGGAAATGTATAGGGATAGGATAAGGTCTAACCCTAATTGGAGTATGTTCAGTTAGAACAATGTCATGCTCAATGACATGAGTTTGTCCAGGGATGTCAGTGAGGACATCCTGAAATGTTTGTAACATAGACGAAACTTGTCGCCGTTCTCCTAGAGACAAATCAGGAGAAACAGTAACGTCTTTCCATGATTCACTAGAATGAAGTGGGATCATTGGAAGCGGAAGATTAACATCCGAAAAACTTGTTTCCTCATCCTGTATTACAGACAGTGATGAGTAATGACCATGTTTGACATGAGAATCGTCCGTTGCCTGGAAAATAGGCTGTAGATAGTCAGGACGTTCATGGAACTCCGTAAGCATATTGATGTGGAAGGTTTTATGCTTCCCGTTAATATCGACGATGTAGTCAACATCTGAAATTTTCGATATTATATCGTACGGACCTTTCCAACTAATAAGGAGTCTATTTTCACGACAAGGTAGCAAAACAAATGCTTTGTCACCAGGACAAAGTTGTCGTAAAGTTCTCTTCTTATTAGCAAATTGTCTTGCCTTCTGCTTAGCAAATTCGAAGAGGACGTTGCCAATTTGCATGCTTCGATAATCTTTTGTCTCAGCGCGATGACATACTCGTAAGAAGATTTTGTGTCATCGTCAATATTGTCAGCTGTTATAAGATCATGCAGCAAAGACATTGGGCCGCGCGGTCGCGCGCCAAAGACAAGTTCAAAGGGAGAAAACCCTGTATGTTCATTGGGGACCTCTCTGTACGCGAAGAGGGCCGCGGGTAAAACCCTATCCCAATCTTGAGGATGATCCTCAGTTATCTTCCCTAATAAGTTCTTAAGTGTTCTATTTAGTCGCTCGACCATCCCATTGGACATAGGATGATAGATGCTACTCAAAGATCTCTCTATCTGTAGAGTAGACATTACTTGAGACATGGTATCCGATATCAGTTGGGTGCCATGATCTGATAATATTTCTCCGGGGAATCCCAGCCGAGAAAATATAAGCCAAAGAGCATCTGCAATGTCAGCGGTAGTAATGCTCTTTAGAGGGATAGCCTCTGGCCAACGTGTGCACATGTCTACACACGTTAAGATAAACTGATGTCCTCTAGCAGATTTGATCTTGAATGGACCAATGATGTCTATCGCCATTTTCTGGAATGGACGAATAGGAATATCTGCAGCCTGAATAGGCGCAGCATGACGAGGACCTTTGGATTTGACTTCTTGACATACTTTACAGGATCGACAATAGATCCGTATGTCCTTGTTCACAAAAGGCCAAAAGAAAGCCGCAAGAACTCTTGACTTTGTACGGGAAAAACCCATGTGACCAGCACACTGAGAGTCGTGTGCATGTTGTAAGATCTTAACTCTCAAATTCTTGGGTACAAGAATCTGAGAATGACTTGACTTAGTGGAGTCTTGCACCATACGTACAAGTACGCCATTCTTCATTGTAATCCAAGATTTACAATTTGAATCTTTATTCGGATCACCTTTCGTTACAAGAGTGAAGAATTTCTTAAGAGTCGGATCTTCTTCTTGTTGTTTTATAAACGAGTCACGAGAAATTACCAAGGGATCATCTTGGTTTGCACTTCATTATCTTCAACAGATGAAGTTTCAGGCATATTGAGAGCTTGAGCTCTAGTGACTACCGCATTAGCAGATTGCATATTTTGATTTTCCCAAACGGAAATTTGCTCCGGAGTGCATTCTTTGACTCCGTGAATGCGACCGATGATAAGATCAGCGATCGGATTCGGCAAAAGACATGCGTGTACATCTCCTGTGAAGAAAGGAGTAGCAATCCTAATGATAGCGGTAGAGTATTTCTCTATGGTGCCGCCAAATGTTACGCATTTGACTACTTTGCCTGTAGAATGAGAAGGATCTATGAGTGACTGCCTAACCCCAATAGTTGTGCATCCAGAATCAAAAAGTACTGAGACTGGATTGTCATTTACTAAACCTTTGTGTAAGACAAGAGAACCTCTCCCATCATGCGCGATTGACGCAGGAAGAGCGGGAAGAGGATGGCCACAGCTTAAAGTAGACACTGTGGTTGGCTCAAATAATGTTTTGCATTGGGGGCACTGAGATGCTCTCCCAAAATCAAAAGCGGCACATGCCATATTATTAGAGTCATCATTATCTTTATTTTGTTTATAGGCTTCGTGGGACTCTTGCTGTGCAGAGTTCGCCTGGTAATGAGCTTTATGTTTTTTGAATTGTGCTCTACCTCTGTTATTATTGCCTCTGTACTTATCATTGTTTCCACTATTATAACCCCTACTCGGGTTTGAATCATAGCTCCTTTGGTTACTATCATCATATTCATTATAATGAGTATCTCTGTAATTATGATCTTGTTGTCTCCATGAAGGAAAACTTGGATAGTTTCTAGAATGACTTCCTTTGCGAAAGTTCCTGTAATTATGACCACCCCTGAATCGAGGGCTGTCAGCTCTTCTCCAGGTATTCGAAGAAGAACCCTGAAATGATTGGTTACCTTGGTTCTGATAACTGTAATAGTTACCTTTTTTATTAAACCTATTTTGAGGTCCTTGGAATTTGTGAGAGTGATTAGGGTTGTATGGTGTTGCAGAAGCAACTGGCATACCTTCTTTAACCTTACTGTTGCTAATAGCTACGTCCGGATGTGCAGTGACGTATTGGGTACAATACTGTTCCATTTCTTTTAGAGACTTAGGTTTACGCTCATGTAAGAATTCGAGGAAAGGTTTATTTATACTTGACATAATCTTGTCTCTGAGTATCAAGTCCATAAGTGCTTCATAAGTCTTTTCTGTTTTGGATAGCTCAATCCAACGATCAAATGTAAGACGTGTCCTTGCAATGAATTCTGAGAATTCTACACCTGCCTCAGGCACCATTGTCTTAAACAACTTCCGATAACCCTCTTCAGACAACTGATACTTCTTTAATAAGGCTGCCCTAATAACATCATAGTTATCTTTGTCAGCCTCTTCAACCAAACTTAAACTAGTCAGAGAATCACCTTTCAGATTTTCTGATAACTGGTTAGCATATTGTGATTTGTCCACATTATGGGCTCGACACGAGCGTTCAAATCTATTTAGCCAGAATGTTATGTCATCACTGGAAGGGTTGAACGCTGGTACCTTGACCTTGTAAGTAAAGGGTTTACCATTACCACCAGATGTTTGATTACCATCACTTATGTTTGTTAACTTTAACTTTTCTAACTCAAATGCTAAAAGTTCTTTTTTGTGTTCATGTTCTCTTATTGCTTTTTTCTCTTGAGCTTCAGCTTCTCTTTGTAATCTTTTCTCTTCTGCAGCAGCTTGTAATTTTTTCTCTTCTGCAGCAGCTTGTAATTTTTTCTCTTCAGCAGCAGCTTGTAATTTTTTCTCTTCAGCAGCAGCCTCATCTTTTCTTTTCTCTTTTTCCATTTCCATCTGGAATCTTTTTTCATCAGTCTGTATCTGCAATTTCTTTTGTTCATCCTCTCTTTGTAATTTTTTTTCCTCAGCTGCTAATTTCTTTTCTTCAATCAATGCTTTTCTTTCTTCAGCAGCAGCAGCAAGTTTTCTCTCTTCTGCAGCCAATGCTTTGTCATATTGAGCAACTGCCCATTCTTCTAATTGCTGACCAGTCTTATCAAGAGCCTTGCCTTGTGTGATAAAATAATCTAATGTAGACATCTTGTCTAATAAGATCAGTAATTTGCAAAAGTAAATAAATTCACTTTCTTAGTCTTAATCAAAGACCTTGTATGATAACTTTGTAACCTGTGGAAAATAGTACTTAACTATCCCAATCACTGTGGGAAACAAGCCTTACAAAGGTCTTGTATAAATCCTTATATAATAACAGCTATAAGTTGCTGGTTCACTCTATAATATAAGTGCAGTGCACTAGAAATAGTGTTTTATATCATCAACTGTGTACCTTTAGTAATAGCAATTAACTATCAGTTGATTCTTGTACATCAATTTATATGATCAACTATATTTTAAATAGTGTATGTCGATCAGGCATAAACCAAAACAGTTATACAGAAGAACATGAAAACATTTGCGGAAATGAAATAAATCAAATGGGAAAAACAATAAAAGATAAACCGCAAGAGGATAACAAATACAAATAACGCCACAGTATATAAATATAAATTGAGAATAGAACTGAAAGATAGAATAGGGTAGACCAACAAATTACAAACAAATCAAAACAAACTAAAGAACAGAGGAATATTACAAAAACAACAATGAGTACAGTCTTCACAGCTAACACTAATAGCAACAGATGTCGCAGCAAATTTTCAATCAAGAAAATTGCACCTATAGAAACGCACCCATCAGACCCTCTATTACGTGGGATACTCTGTTGTGTGACACCGCCCAACCAAAACAACAACCCGCTGGATACAAACAAATATCACATATAAATATTTAAACATAAATACATAAATGCATAAATAGTATGGCAATATGATGTAAATAGAGTGTTGCAGAAAGAATGTGTTGTAAAGAAGGCTCAGTTACACTGCCTAATAGTACAGTACTGTGGTACTTTATTAAACAAATACTTCTGGTCTAATTATTTTAAATTCAACACAGAAATAGAAGCTCCATCGTTGATGTGAATGATAACAATCGATGTAGGACTTCTCAGTTCAATAACATTTCCTTTCGCAAACACTGTCAAATATTCTCCAGTCCTGATGTGTAATGTTCTATGTTTCAACCAAGCTTGCCGTGTAACACTGTCAGTTGTATGGCAAATGTCCAACGAACCAAATGTCAACAAACGCTGACCTAGTTACTGCATACTGTCAACAGGACAGGTCACGCTGACATCACTGTAGAGTTGTACTGTTGATGTATTTGTGTGTCGTAACAGACCCCAAGGAACGTCTGGTCTCAGTAGTTTACTTCTCAATATGGTCACTGTGCAGGTTGACCCAGGAAGCTGGCACACCAGTTGTTAAATCCATACTGGCCAGTAGTTGTTAAATCACGTTTTCTTTGTTAAAATGCCGTGAATGTCCACCAGTTGATAAATGTAGATGTTGGGACTGGTGTAGTAAAGTGTAACGATTGTCAACTCATTAAACCCAGCACAGTTTTGGTCATACAGGTCATCTTGTCCTGGAACGTGATGAGGCTCCGACAAGAATGTGAGTGTAGACAATGAGTGTGTATATGAATGTCAGAACGCGAATGGTAGAATGATTCGATAGAGTTGACAGGTTGGTAGTACATCACTCATACTCACACTGTTCGAATTCAAGAAGTACTGGAACTACGGTGGTCTTTTTATAACATTTAATGAGACGCACACTTGGACAGTACGTGTATGGTTACAGGAACAAATGTCGACATAGACAGCATAATGTTGATCACAGGAATATCATCTTAAGTTAGCATTCATGCTTGGCAAATATCATAATGGAGCATTCGTAAATAAGCATTCAGAGTTCCATCATGTAAATCATTTGGCTTTACTGACTGGGCACGTCAGACCATAACCAATATATAGGAAGGCTCCTAGACCTAACCTCGTCTAGCGAATATCCCTTCACGTAAAGTTCAATATATATATTTTTCATAAAGATATAGGAATCCCAGACATGGGTTCTCACATGTAGCAGTGATCTCTTGGTTCATCGAGCGATAGTACAGGCATCCCTTTTTCTCACTCGATAAATACAAAGTATATGGATTTCAACATGGCTGTGCTTCTCTCGTGAGCTTCACTCACTATTGGATACAGACCAAAATTGGTCATTCGTTAAATGTCCTCATTTCTTCATAGCTTCTATCATAGAGGTAATTGAATAATATCATATAATCTAGTGCTGATACATAGGAATGTCATCTTCCTTTGAATAAATATTCTTTCCAAAAGTACCACTGTGCATCTGCTTATCGACAACGATGGCGAAGCCCAAGTTCATAATAAATTGTGGTTTTACCTTTCTATGCGAAATATAACTTTGCCATTCCTTGGCAAAAGAGAATAAACACTGGGGTAAAGTACATACAACATGTCTAAACGACTATCACTTTTCCCCATCTACTTATAGATCACTTTTTCGGCGATAAGCCGGCTACAACAAAATTCGACATCCCGACAGGATGACAGCCATGAATCACAACCCCTGCTAGCGATACTTCCGCTGCATAGCCTTTGACCTTTTCTAGCGACAACCAACATAGTTCGACTTAGAAATGTAAAGATATCCATATATAAGACAGACTCGTCCTACTCATACAAACACTACGTATAAATTCAGGCCATAGATATACTGAAGCAAGAACAATCTATTCCTACCCAGCCAAAGAATAAATCGCAGTAGGCCTAGACTCGTCCGCGGAGTCCGATCGAAGATGACGGAACTCCTTTCAAGGGAAGTAACTCAAAAATGACTTCTCCTTAAGCACTTAAAAAGGAAATACTTTGTTTACAAAATATTTGCGAACATAATAAGTATATAAATGTATTATATTGCAAGATAGTAAAGATTGCACTTTACAGGGGACTTATTAAATTAACGACACCCTATACGCATGTAAGAGGCCGATTCAAGTCTCTTTTATTCATCTGATCAAAACGTCTGTGAGCCAGGATTGGCGAAAGTTGTGATTTACATTTCATATTTTATCACTATCATGTGAACTAACATAGATTATATATACACGGTATATATATATATATATATATATATATATATATATATATATATATATATATATATATATATATATATATATATATATATATATATATATATATTATATATATATATATATATATATATATATATATATATATATATATATATATATATATATATATATATTATATATATATATATATATATATATATATATATATATATATATATATATATATATATATATATATATATATATATATATATATATATATATATATATATATATATATATATATATATATATATATATATATATATATATATATATATATATATATATATACACGGTATATATTACCATGTGAATTTAATATGTGGAACTCGCTTGTGGATAACAAAGTCATTTGAGGCTGGCAACGTCAGCGTATAGAATAGTGAGTCATGAACCCACAGTGCACGGGCTGGTGATTGATTTATTGATAATTTCGTAAATAGAACTAAAAGCATAAAGTAGTTCCAGGTTCCATACGGAGCAGGGAGGGAAAGATGAAAGAAAAGATGTACATTCTAAGTATAATACTTACAATTTGAAAGCAGTGTAAATGTCCATATAAACATATTCACTTTAAAATTAATGTAAGTTTTCAAGCTTTAAACCAGTGTAAATGTCTATACGACAATATTCATTTTAAAGTAATGGAAGTTTCAAACTTTTCAATCAGTGTAAACATAAATGAAGACATATTCAATTTATGTGGTGAACACTTTTCAATCAGTGGAGATGTATATGTAAAAAGACTATATCTGTATTTTTAACCTTTTCATTCAAATATCAAGTAACTATGAAAGCTACCCCTAATATAAAATTATCACCCCTGGTGGTTAGGCTAGTCATAACCAAGACACGCTAAGCAGAGCACAGAAAAAAAAATAAGAGACAGAGACAGAAGAATTAGAATCAAAATGTTTGAGTGACAGTTGAATTTTACATACATGAAGAATTTAGAAGGGAGATAAATCTCGACAGCAGTAGTCGTTTTCCGGTCGTGAAAGCCCTAACATCTAGAGACAGCTAGTTAACACTGAGGTAGTAAGGAAGAATGAACGCCCTAACATCTAGAGACAGCTAGTTAACACTGAGGCAGTAAAGAAGAATGACCACCCTAACATCTAGAGACAGCTAGTAAACACTGAGGTAGTAAGGAATAATGAACGCCCTAACATCTAGAGACAGCTAGTAAACACTGAGGCAGTAAGGAAGAATGACCGCCCTAACATCTAGAGACAGCTAGTTAACACTGAGGCAGTAAGGAAGAATGACCGCCCTAACATCTAGAGACAGCTAGTAAACACTGAGGCAGTAAGGAAGAATGAACGCCCTAACATCTAGAGACAGCTAGTTAACACTGAGGCAGTAAGGAAGAATGAACGCCCTAACATCTAGAGACAGCTAGTTAACACTGAGGCAGTAAGGAAGAATGAACGCCCTAACATCTAGAGACAGCTAGTTAACACTGAGGCAGTAAGGAAGAATGACCGCCCTAACATCTAGAGACAGCTAGTAAACACTGAGGCAGTAAGGAAGAATGACCGCCCTAACATCTAGAGACAGCTAGTTAACACTGAGGCAGTAAGGAAGAATGAACGCCCTAACATCTAGAGACAGCTAGTTAACACTGAGGCAGTAAGGAAGAATGAACGCCCTAACATCTAGAGACAGCTAGTTAACACTGAGGCAGTAAGGAAGAATGAACGCCCTAACATCTAGAGACAGCTAGTTAACACTGAGGCAGTAAGGAAGAATGACCGCCCTAACATCTAGAGACAGCTAGTAAACACTGAGGCAGTAAGGAAGAATGACCGCCCTAACATCTAGAGACAGCTAGTTAACACTGAGGCAGTAAGGAAGAATGACCGCCCTAACATCTAGAGACAGCTAGTTATTACTGAGGCAGTAAGGAAGAATGACCGCCCTAACATCTAGAGACAGCTAGTTAACACTGAGGCAGTAAGGAAGAATGACCGCCCTAACATCTAGAGACAGCTAGTTAACACTGAGGCAGTAAGGAAGAATGAACGCCCTAACATCTAGAGACAGCTAGTTAACACTGAGGCAGTAAGGAAGAATGACCGCCCTAACATCTAGAGACAGCTAGTAAACACTGAGGCAGTAAGGAAGAATGACCGCCCTAACATCTAGAGACAGCTAGTTAACACTGAGGCAGTAAGGAAGAATGAACGCCCTAACATCTAGAGACAGCTAGTTAACACTGAGGCAGTAAGGTAGAATGAACGCCCTAACATCTAGAGACAGCTAGTAAACACTGAGGCAGTAAGGAAGAATGACCGCCCTAACATCTAGAGACAGCTAGTTAACACTGAGGCAGTAAGGAAGAATGAACGCCCTAACATCTAGAGACAGCTAGTAAACACTGAGGCAGTAAGGAAGAATGACCGCCCTAACATATAGAGACAGCTAGTTAACACTGAGACAGTAAGGAAGAATGAACGCCCTAACATCTAGAGACAGCTAGTTAACACTGAGGCAGTAAGGAAGAATGAACGTCCTAACATCTAGAAACAGCTAGTTAACACTGAGACAGTAAGGAAGAATGAACCCCCTAACATCTAGAGACAGCTAGTTAACACTGAGACAGTAAGGAAGAATGAACGCCCTAACATCTAGAAACAGCTAGTTAACACTGAGACAGTAAGGAAGAATGAACGCCCTAACATCTAGAGACAGCTAGTTAACACTGAGACAGTAAGGAAGAATGAACGTCCTAACATCTAGAGACAGCTAGTAAACACTGAGGCAGTAAGGAAGAATGAGAGAGTAAGACATTGAGAAAATAATTGAGACTAAATTTATGCTGTACAAGGTTGACCAACCTCAAGGGAAGTTTGGACTCATTATTTCACACCAGCCACGTTACATGTAAATAAACGTCTTCATATTTTCAACTGCTGTCGGCGTCAAGTTACTCATCTAGTGTTGATATCAATCGTCAGCTGTCTGCTTGAACTGTTGTTGTTTTGCATCAAGTAAGAAATGACTTTTATACCATCAACCAAGGCCTGCCTACTGTTGGGGTAGTGATACCAACCACTATACAACATCATCAGCAATGCACGGCCACACATACATGTGGCTGGCAACCACATCATGTTTATTTAATTGGTACAGAAACCACCACTGGAAGATCACATGCATGTTTTAATGTAGGCTGTCTGCAAGGTGACCAGCTGTAGTTGTGGATTTATGCTCCATTGGGCGCTTTAGGAAACATGAATACATAACTCTTACATAATCAGGAAATATATCACACATTACTTAACTCTTACACAATCAGGAAATATATCACCCCTTACATAACTCTTTCATAATCAATAAATATATCACACATTACATAACATTTACATAATCAGGAAATATATCACACATTACTTAACTCTTACATAATCACTAAATATATCATACATTAAATAACTCGGACACAATCAGGAAATATATCACCCATTAAATAACTCTTACATAATCAATAAATATATCACACATTACAAAACTCGTATATAATCAGGAAATGTATCACCCATTACATAACTCTTACATAATCACTAAATATATCACACATTACAAAACTCGTACATAATCAGAAAATATATCACACATTACAAATAACCCACTGACATAACCGACTGATCCAGGCACATGGTTAATATTTGAAATTGATGCCCTGCTTTGAAACGTTGCAAACACCGAACCAAATAATATGACGTAAAAGTAATGACGTATTTTTTGTTTAAGATTTTGATACCAATCACCTTGCCACGGGTAGCAAGAATTCTAGCCATTGGACACTTTCACATTCCAGTATTCAGTTTTTCTTCATTTATTTACTTATTTATTTATTTGGTTTAAGCAAATCCAAACTCCTCGTTAAGAGATAACCCTTGACCATAAATACAAATCAATATTTAAAAAATGTGTTTTTCTTTTATAATAACACGGAAGCAGAAAACTATTGATAGAAATACAAAAAAGCAATTGTCATATTAATGAACAGCACTAGTTAGTGCTGATGAAACATGTTGTTGTGCACTTTTACGACTGGATAAAAAGAGCTGTAAAAAATTGTTATTGAGAGTAGTAGAACAGCTAAGTGCTCAATACTTTAAAATGTGCATTAAGTTGAAAATCTTTTAATTTTTTTTAACTTGTGCATAGAAAAAAAAACAATATTAAAAAGAAGAACAATTACAAATACTGTACCTGAAACAAAATGTTATGACAAATGCAATAGTTTATAATAAATTTATACAAGTTACAAAATATGAACATCTTTTACTCAGTCTGATATCTTTTTCAGAATCTAATTGTTTCCCTTGGAAAGCAAACACGCTACCTCCCCTAACTAGTCATTGATGACGGGGAGAGAATTATGTAAAATATTAAGTTGTCCGTGACAAGTGTCAATTGTTTCTTCCCTCGCTCCAGTGTTTCTATCATTTATTACTTCATCCTGAAGGCGTTGTAATTATACAATCCAGATGTGTTTGTAATATTTCTTTGTTGCTCAAGTGACGGATTAGCCGCTGCTTACAGCATCACGTGGTTAAGTATCTTTTTACTTTATTTCCGATGTCCCGTCCAATCTGACCAGATGTGTGATCTTTCGCTTATAATTGGCGTATTTTGTTCTAATTGTTATTAAGTTTTGATCGCTAGACTGTCACCTATGTCGTTTTTTTATTTGTTTTATTTATTTGTTAGCATTGTTTTAAGCCCTGAAAAGGGCTAATCATGTAAAGGACCGTGAGCTGGGTTGTCTATAGTCGTCACGTCGTGCGTTTATTCTAGCATAGTTGCGTATTAAATGTGTGTATTTATTTATTTTTGCAAGTGTGTTTCTTTTATTTCTACAACTATTATTACAGATTTGACGGCAGCTCTAAATAGGACACGTCCTTAAAAGGTCAACTAGCAGAAAATTAGATGCATGTGTGTTTTTGGTTGGTTCAGTTTGTGTGTTTACCGCTTGTGTCCGCCGATAGTGTCATCTTTCTTAACTCCAGCTGATTTATGACTTTGTTGATGATGATTGGTCGTAGGACCTCTAAAACTGTAATGAGTTATTCGCTCATTACATTCTTCCATTGTCCTGTTTTATTTGATGTGTCAGTGATGATCTGTCTCTCTTGCTTTACGCTTTTGTTTCGTTGATGGAGAACTGAGTGCTTTCTTTTACTGCCTATATTTATATAACTGTCAGGTGTGTAGTCAGTTGTCGGAGTTGAGTTTTGGTGTGTAGTTCTTGTTTACTTGACTGTGTCTTTGTCGTCAATATATTTTTTGTCTTAATTTTTCGAATCTTTTGGCCGAATACCATCACCAACCAAGAACTGATTTCTCGGAGCAACCAAGAGGACATTCACACCATTATAACTGCTAGACGGTGGAGTTGACTTGGCCACGTCCTCAGAAGAGACCCTGATGCCATCAAAAGAACAGCTATGCTATGGACCCCTGGAGGAAAGCGAAATCGAGGCCAACCAAAAAGAACTTGGCGGAGAGGGCCAAGATGCAAAGAATGAACCAGAGCTGGGGCACTGCAAGAATGATGGCCACTGACAGAGTAAAGTAGCAGCAGTTTGTTGCTACCCTACAAGTCCCCATATTACTAGGTGGTCACAGCGACTATGGGTAGGGAGCACAGAGGCAAAAGAGGGTCAGAAGTGGGCCATAAGGAAAAATAAAGTTGAGAACGTCCTGCTTACACAAATACATTATCCCTTCTGCTAGCTCACATATGTCATAAACTACAACAACACAACAGGTAGTAACACAAATACATTATCCCTTCTGCTAGCTCACATATGTCATAAACTACAACAACACAACAGGTAGTAACACAAATACATTATCCCTTCTGCTAGCTCACATATGTCATAAACTACAACAACACAACAGGTAGTAATACAAATACATTATCCCTTCTGCTAGCTCACATATGTCATAAACTACAACAACACAACAGGTAGTAACACAAATACATTATCCCTTCTGCTAGCTCACATATGTCATAAACTCCAACAACACAAGTTAGTAACTCAACTAATAATTCAACTTAATCTAAACCATGGGTGGTCATCTAAGCAATCTCTAGGACCGTAATACTGGAGGACATCTCGACAACAGATTTACATTTTTACAACAACAACAAAAATGGTTATATATGATTATATGTCAAAGAAAACAGATTTATTATAACAAAATTAATGCCACTGGTATCTCACCTTCCTAGTAATGTTTTTGTAGCATCTCTATGGTAAACATATTTTTTAAGTATCTTTTCCCACCATTATTCAGTTATTCAGCTAAATGCGTATACAATTTCAGGTACGTAATTGCGGCCTTATAAAAAAGTATATAAAATAACTAAAACCATCAACGGAAAACGGGGTGCAAACAGTATTACGTTAGTAATAAATAAGCAAGGAAATTTCATCACCACAGCATAAGGGCAGGAAATACGATGGGCAGAGCACTTCACAGAAACACTGAGTAAGGAACCACCAGAGATGCAGCTGAATGTTCCTGAGGCTAAAATGATCTAGACGTAAATACAGACAGTCCGCGAAGGGAAGAAATAATCACAGCTATCAAAGGGTTAAAGAATGGAAAAGCTCCTGGTCACGACATTTAAATGCTGAATTATTTAAAACAGACCATGAACTAGCAGCAGAACTTTTAGCACCAGCATTTGCACAAGTATGGACAACAGTGACAACACCAAAGGAGTGGAATAAAGGAATAATTGTCAGTTTGTCCAAGAATGGCATTTTTACAGACTGCAACAACTGGAGAGGAATTACTTTTCTGTTAGTTTCCAGTAAAACACTAGGCAGGATAGATATCTCAACCAATTTCAAAAGCAGTAGACCATAAACTGAGGAAAGAACAAGCATGGTTCAAAAAGAAAAATGCGCATTTCATATATTCACCCTGTTGCATACATATTTTTGAATGCACAGATTACAAATGTCGATATGTCTATTTAATATGGAAAATATATTGTTGTATTTAATTGGGTACGAAAATGCTTTCTTTTGTAAAAATGACAGATAATCCATGTTTGATTTATACGTTTGATTATATGGATAATCTCCCTTGATATTGATCGGGCGTAAGAATACTTATATTTTGGCATTCATCGTTTGTCATAGCCAGAAAATAGATTGATCGTTCTTAGAATGTTTATGACCTGAATTCATATGTATTACATATTATTAGTGCAAGTAGATTCAGTCCTATATTGTATATTTTGTATGGGTAGGCAGGACTATATTCTTTATGCCGCACTAGCGGAGGTATTGGTTGTCTTGGCGAGTCGTGATGAGTTCAGATATTGCCGCCTACAATGGCTGGTCACGCATTTCCAGGGTTGGTCCTTTCTAGAGTGGAAAATGATTTATGAAGTGATTTCTTCAGTAAGAGATTGTGTTTCTACAAGATTATAGTGTTAGAGACTCTCCTCATGTACTGTATTATGTACTATTCGGACTCAAGGTAAATCCACTCCCTTTTGACGATCTCCTTATGGTTAGACCTAGATAGAGCAACGTATTTTCGTGCATCGTTGGTCGTTTAACTAGATATTGTTGTAGATGACAGGTTCCATCAGCGCTTATGTCTTCATGAAGTAACCTTCTGACAAAGGGACTGTATGGTAACTCTGGAAAGTTATACTTATTCAAGTTTTGAATCAACTTTGGCTGATGACTAATTCTTCTGCTGGGCGAGTGAGCGAAAGCTCAGGGAAGGAAGCCATTTTTTGTATTCCTGTCATCATTATAGATCACTGTCCAGAGAACGGGTCGTGTATCTTACTATTCGGACAGTGGCATGGAGATCTCATTTATATGAAAACCCCTTATCGTGGTTTCACAGTATGATATAAACATTGAATATAAGCAACCTAAGAACTTAGCAAGGGAAATAAGGTTCGTCCATCGAACTCTTCATTTGTTTACCGATCCGCCTTTACTGACGCGTTCAGTCAGATAGGGGATGCGGCCATAATGTATAACAACATTGAATGCTGTTTTGTACCACCCATTATATTTGAATGTTCCATGACATGGGATCTACTATTCATGCCTGAAGATTGATGTGTCAACATGTACTTATGATCTATTCGTTCTGTCCCAGTATGTGCGTCTGAATAAACTGCATGAAAAGATTCCAGCAGTCTGCATTGGTGCCTTATAGACATGAGTGAATGAGTGCTTTAGATTGGTCAAGATACGAACATTCCATCATTCGCGTTAATAACACTCTACACTCTCACTCCATATTTACACCATCCTGCGTCGGTTGCATTGACCAAGTTAAGGGCCTGCTCCTCCTGGAGCCTTAGAAGGAAACCAGTTCCTGCATCATTGACTTCCTGCGAGTTTCCGTCCAGTGATGATCAGAGTACACTACTCCATTCTACAATCATAATAACCACCACATTTTACAGTGGTGGACATTTTACAGTGGTGAGTCAGATTCCTGGGTCCAGCCTTCGCAGTCTTGTTATTGAGAGTCATTTACAGTTACAAGAACGTTTGTTTGACCACATCAACACCAGTAGGACAGCTATACAGTCGATGTCAGCTTGACCTGTTCTGTTCAAACGTATACAGTATCTGGGTCAGTGCTTGTTGACATTCTTCAGCGTACAGTCAGGGTTACAAAGAAATGATTGCAGTATTGTTGACATTCTTTCACAGGTCAGCGCTTGGTGACATTTTGTGGTACAGACATTGTCTATGTCAAGGAGACATACACAGTTGAATACTGTGAAGGCCATAAACTGTTTTGCTGTTACAGTATTGTTGACATAAAGGCGCATAGATTTCATCGGTGGATCTTCTAGTGTGCTTGAAGAAAATTGAACACGGTAATAGTTTAGAAACAAACCTATTATTTAATAAAGTTGCAAGCTATTTTATTAAAAGCTAAGCCCTCTCTGCAACACATCACATTGCCATACTATTTGATAATATTATATGCATTTATGCTATTTATGTTTACATGTTTATATGTGATATTTGTTTGTACTCTGCGGGTTGTTGTTTTGGTTGGGCGGTGTCACACAACAGAGTATCCCACGTAATAGAGGGTCTGATGCGTGCGTTTCTATAGGTGCAATTTTCTTGATTGAAAATTTGCTGCGACAGCTGTTGCTATTAGTGTTAGCTGTGAAGACTGTACTCATTGTTGTTTTTGTAATATTCCTCTGTTCTTTAATTTGTTTTGATTTGTTTGTAATTTGTTGGTCTACCCTTTTCTATTTTTGATTTCTATACACAATTTATATTTATACACTGTGGCGTTATTTGTCTTGTTATCCTATTGCAGTTATCATCACAGATTCTGTGATCATTTTCTTTGATTTTTCCTATTTAATTTAATTTGATTTCTGCAAATGTTTTCATATTGTCTTTTCTTGTTTGTCCTTTGTAATGTCTTGAGTTGACATATGATATATGAGGTATAGTTGAATACACTTATATTATAGTACAGACCAGTACTTATGATCATTGATTACACTAAGAAAGTGTACAAGACCTTTGTAAGGTTTGTCTCCCACAGTGATTGGGATAGAAAATATTATTTTCCACAGGTACTCAAGTGATCATTGATTACATTAAGGAAGTATACCAGACCTTTGTAAGGCTTGTCTCCCACAGTGTTTGGGATATACAGTTATTGTTTTCCACAGGTACTCAAGTTATCATTGGTTATATTATAAACAAAATAACAATTCAAGGTTTTCACTAAGACTAAGTCTATAGTATAGACTTGTCTCCCATGAAAGTGAAATAAAGTAATTTATTTACTTTTTCAGGTTTCTGATTTAATAAGACAGGATGTCTACGTTAGATTACTTTATTACACAAGGGAAATCCCTTGATAAGACTGGCAAAGAATTAGAAGAATGGGAAACTGCTCAATTCTCTATGGTATTGAAGGCAGAAGAAAAAAGATTAGAAGCTGCTGCTGACGAAAGAAAAGCTGCGGCAGAAGAGAGAAAACTTTAAATAGAAGAAAAAAGATTAGAAGCTGCTGCTGAGGAAAGAAAAGCTGCTGCAGAGGAGAGAAAGCTTCAAATAGAAGAAAAAAGATTAGAAGCTGCTGCTGCTGCTGAACAAAAAAGAATAGACAGAGAAACTGAACAAAAAAGAATAGACAGAGAAACTGAACAAAAAAGATTAGACAGAGAAGCTGAAGCTGCTGCTGAAAATATAAGATTAGAAGCTGAACAAAAAAAATTGCAGATGCAGGTAGAAGAAAGGAGATTTGAGGCTGAACAAAAAAGAATAGACAGAGAAACTGAACAGAAAAGATTAGACAGGGAAGCCGAAGAAAGAAAAGCAATAAGAGAACATGAATTTGAGTTAGAGAAATTAAAATTAACAAATATGAGTAATGTTAATCAAGCACCTG
This sequence comes from Oreohelix idahoensis, assembly GCA_024509875.1. Taxonomy (NCBI): domain Eukaryota; kingdom Metazoa; phylum Mollusca; class Gastropoda; order Stylommatophora; family Oreohelicidae; genus Oreohelix; species Oreohelix idahoensis. The sequence continues at coordinate 126,274 of JAMPIV010009806.1, forward strand.
GTGGTAATAGTAAACCCTTTACTTACAAAGTTAAGGTACCAACATTCAATTCTGCCAATGATGATATAACATTCTGGCTTCAGAGGTTTGAACGTGCTTGTCGGGCTCATAATGTTGATAAATCGCAATATGTTAACCAATTATCTGAGAATCTAACAGGCGATTCTCTCACTAGTCTATGTTTGGTTGAAGAGGATGACAAGGATAATTATGATGTTATTAGGGCAGCCTTGATTAAGAAGTTTCAGTTATCAGAGGAAGGTTATCGCATGTTGTTTAAAAGAATGGTACCTGAGATGGGGGTTGAATTCTCAGAATTCATTGGGAAAATACGTCTTACATTTCAACGATGGATTGAATTATCCAAAATAGAGAAAACATATGATGCTCTTATGGATTTGTTGCTCAGAGACAAGGTCATGTCTTCTATCAATAAACATTTCCTTGAATTTCTACACGAGCGTAAGCCACAAACACTAAAACAAATGCAAGAATATTGTGACCAATACGTTACGGCACACCCGGACGTAACTCTTAGCAACACTAAGATTAAAGAGGGTATGCCGGTTGCTTCAGCAACACAATACAATCCCAAGTACCCACACAACTTTCAGGGAGCTCAAAATAAATTTGACAAAAGGATTAATTGGCGTAATCATCAAAACCAAGGTAACCAATCAAATCAGGGTTCTTCTTCTAAATTCTGGAAACGGGTTGACAGTCCTCGATACAGGGGTGGCCATAACTATAGAAATTTCCGTAAAGGAAGTAATAATAGAAATTACCAGGGTGTTCCTTCTTGGACACAACGGGATCAATCCTACAGGGATTCTCACTATAATGAGCATGATGATTATAATGATGAACATTATGACTCAAACCCAAACAGGGGTTATAACAGAGGGAATAATAATTACAGAGGCAACAATAATCGAGGTAGATCACAACACAAAAGACATGGTAAATCTCATTACCAGGCTAACTCTGCACAACAAGAGTTTCATGAAGCCGGTAAGCAAACCAATGATAAGAAAGACTCTAATAATGTGGGATGTTCTGCTTTCGATTTTGACAGAGAATTTCAGTGTTCCCAATGCAAAACATTATTCGAGCCAACCACAGTTTCGACTTTAAGCTGTGGTCATCCTCTTCCCGCTCACCCTGCGTCAGTCGCGCGTGATGGAAGAGGGGCTCTTAAATTAAATAATGGTTTAGTAGATGGTACTCCAGTCTCAATTCTCTTCGATTCCGGGTGCACCACCATTGGGGTGAGGCAGTCACTTATAGATCCTTCTCGAGCCACTGGCAAAATAATCAAATGCATAACATTTGGTGGCACATTGGAGAAGTACTCCACTGCCATTATCAACATTTCTACTCCCTTCTTTACAGGAGATGTGCACGCATGTCTTCTGCCGAATCCGATCGCTGATTTTATCATCGGTCGCATTCATGGTGCGAAAGAATGCACTCCGCAACAAATTGCCGAGTGGGAAAGTGATAATATGCATACTGCAAATGCTGTAGTCACTAGAGCTCAAGTTCTAACCTCGCCGCAATCTTCGCCTTCTGAAGATAATGATGACCAGAACCAAGGTGATCCCTTGGAGATTTCGCATGATTCCTTTATAAAACAGCAGGAAGATGATCCTACTCTAAAGAAATTCTTTACTCTATGTAGTGATGGAAGATCAAGTAAAGGAATCAAGACAAGAATTGAGATGGCCTCAGCTGCCAGCAGCAAGTCTGTTGATATATATGTATTTACAATTTATTTACCTAACCCTGTTCTCTTTTGGTTGGATAACTTAGGAAAACTAAAAGGTATTTACAGCTTGAAATAAATAAGCATAGAAACTTAAATTTATAAAACATAATCTTGTATGGAAGTTTCTATTGTCTTCCACGCTGATGAATAATTTTAAATTTAATACAATGTCAATGATTTTGACGGTGAAGGTATGATGGATTCATTCATTTATTCATTCATAACCCTCCACTCTGAAAGGAGCATAGACCTTCAACAAACACATGCCAAGTCCTCCTGTCACGTGCCATCATCTCAAGTTCTTTCCATGTTCTCCTCATCCTTTTCACCTCTGTTTCCAGCTCTCTTCTCCATGTGATTCTTGGTCTACCTCTGCCTCTCTTGCCCTGAGGGTTCCAGAACAAGGACTGCCTTGTAATGCTATCAACAGGTTTTCTCAATATCTGTTCTATCCATCGCCATCGTCTTCTTCTCATCTCTTGTTCCACTGGCACTTGTCTAGTTATTGTCATCAGTTCCACGTTGGTAACCTTGTCATGCCATTTTAATCCCTCTATTCTACACAAGCACCCATTTATGAAAGTCTGCAGCTTTTTGGTAGTTGTCTTTGTTGTTCTCCATGTCTCAGAGCCATACAATAGGACTGACTTCACATTTGAGTTGAAGATTCTTATTTTCGTGTTGGATCCGATTTCTCTTGATCTCCATATATTTCCCAATGCAATGAAAGCTCCTCTTTCGTTTTGTATTCTTATTTTAATATCACTGTCTGTCCCTCCAACTTTGTCTATATTGCTGGCAAGATATGTGTACGATTCTACATCTTGTATTGGTGCTTCTTCAAGTTCAACCCTGTTATCATTACCTGCATTTACTGTAATTATCTTTGTCTTTTCTCTGTGTATTTTCAGACCCAATTGCTGTGACCTCTCATTGAGTGTTTTCAATTTGTCCTGCATCTGATTACGGTTATGGGACAGAAGAGCCAAGTCATCAGCAAAATCCAGATCATCCAACTGCAGTCTACAAATCCGATGTATAGTGGTCAATTCCATTCCAGATTCAAAGTCTGGAATGATGGATTCATAATGTCATTAAATTCATCCTCCACTGAAATGTTAGTAATATATTTATGTTTTCTTTTGTGTTGATATCTTTTATTGAACACTCTGATCAGTGGCTAGATAAGGCCACTTATCTTAAAATCTAGAAAATCCCACACTCTTCTGCCGTGGACGAACAACTCTGTGACTTGCTAGGCAGTGAAACAACGGTGGCTAGCTACATTGACATCATGTGCCTTTGCACCTCAAAGTCCAAAACGAGTTATAGGAATCAGATACTTTGAGTACTTTGCAGGATACAACGTTTCAGGATAAAACGGTTGCAGGACAAAACCTGAAATTCAAATAATCAGAACCTCTGTATGGTCCAGCACTACTCTGGCTTTACACACAAAGGACATAACATACAGCGTCAGACATTGTGCTCACATATGCACAGGACAATTTACCTTCACCACCCATCTCAGTCAGTTCACTGCGACTAAAATTTCCTTATAATTCCTAAGTTGATTCCTTAGTCCATGATTGGCTTCCATACAATAATTTGGAATAGTAGAAATTTACAAGTAATATCTTAATCGATTCAATACAACAAGTCCTGTCAATCCTTCCTTAGTTTTCATGATACATGTCATTCCCTTAACAAATACTCTTTCAAATGTATTATTAAACTTACAGTCGTATTCTTGACATCATTTTCAATAAACCTACACCTTTTACAACGCTGGCTTTCGCCTCTAAACCAACACATGCTTCGCGGTCCAGCAAGCAACACATTCATCCTGTAATATTTTTAACACAGCATATATATATATATATTCATTCTTACCCTCAGGCAAACACACAGGCTGTTAATGGCTTCTATGGTCTGTGCAACAGATGCGGTTGGCAAAGGTAAAATATGATTACTGTTTACCGCATCTTTCTAGACAGCTTGTGGTTTTGAATTTGTGATAGTAGGGTCAAATAGCCAAGGGCAAGGCCTTTTATAGTCACGCATCCACTGACTGAGGTGACAGGGTAAGGAAAGGCGTAAAAATTCCCAAAAGGAGACAAAATTTCTGCTCTCTGTTCACTGTTTAAAATCTAGTTTTTCAATTATCTTCGTTATGTAAGGGACGATTTTGTTCATTTAAAGATGGAATTATACTGTGAGGTATTTTTTATCGATCTATCCATAAGTTAGTTAGTTTGCACAATGCATTTAAATATATGCTTGCTTTAACTAGCTAAGTTTGACTTATCCTGATGTAACACAACTCGTTTTTTTCAATATTTCTATCTTACTATAATATTATTCGATAAAGTGTTTACACCTACCTCTAAAGTAACATTCCCGTTGATGAATTACATAATCCTTTCCTGTGATACTTTAGTTCTTGTGAAATTAAATATTATTGTCCCATCGGTTACACAGAATAGCCTCTAGGTTTTAAGCATAGTACGCTTCCTACAACAATGATAATAAAGGTACGTTTTTATTGGTTATTGTATTAGAGAGTTCCCTACCTAATGGCGTGCGGTATGATCAGATTTAGAAAACCGTTTTGTGCGACAGATCCAAATAACGACAGATATGTCTCTATGACATTGTGGTAAAGTGGGATGTTATAAATATTTATAGGGGACTTAGTGTACTGACTGAGATCAGCTGTGAAGGTATATATATCTAATAAGAGTAGTGTATTATATATAACCTTACTTGCTGCCACATATGTATACCTCAGTCAGAATTATTCTGGAATAGTGTATGACTACGTTATATGTCTAGGGTATGTGTATGATGAAGTGTAAGACAAAACAACAACAGACAGATAAACAATTTAATTTATTCCACTACACTTGACAACACTGGGACACTCACATACATAAAACACTCTACGAGGATATCTTAAAGGAGTAACTGATAACTTTTCAAATAACAATATGTATTCATTGCTGTCATGAATGTATATGTGTCCTGATTCAAATACAAAGGGAACCAGGAATCACAATCAATTTTAATTACAAGTTATATGTACAGAATTTCTCAATATGAATCTTGTAGTGACATATATTTTTAATAGTATCCTATGTGTGTCAGTTGTGTAGTAGTAATATGAGGTAATACTGGTTTTGTTTTGTTCAAGCTCTGTTGGTATTTTTCATCATGACTTCAATAGTTTGTCTTTATTGGAACTAGTATTGGAGATGTTCTCAGTTCCTGATATTAAAACAATTAAATTCCCCTCTTAATGTTATTTTTACAATGTCATTTTAAGATGGGGGTACATAATGTTGAACTCAGCTGGCCACATCAGCTTATCTTGCGTAATGGCGGCAGGAAAAGACTCCTCTGCTCGATTTCTCCCCTGGGCTCTGGAGACACCTCACTGATAGCTAAATGGACCAAGGAGTATGCTGTCCGACTCTGGATTCAGCAAAGCTCTGACCAGGTGCTGCTCAATAACGTTAAGACCACAGTCCCACAATTCATGGAAATACACAGATACGTTGACTAGCAATGAATTCTGGCACAAATACTGGCACAAATTCCCATCTGCTTATGTTCCAGGCTTTTATTTAGCAAAAATATGAGCTGGCTTCAACGCACTGTTGCTTCATCAAGCTTATTTGAACTAGTGGTCTCGAACTAACGCTCTGAATTGTGTATATTCGCAGCTCTAACCAATCACACCACGTCTACACATCTTTTCAAAAAAGTACCCCTTTCTCACGTTTCCCATAATAACACAAGATAGTATTTATAGCCCGACCAATCGTGTTTAGTCTTATATTTGTTGCGCTCCAATCAATTAGGAGTTAACATGGTAGGCTATTTCCGTAACGTAAGGTTTTTTCAAACACGTTATAAAAAAATTTTTATGAGCAGAAATGATTTCATGCTGTCAGGCATCCCCACTATTTTATTTTGGTTATAATTTGGTAATTCCTAGACTATTTGCGTAACGTTTTACATATTCTTTGTCAGCAAACCCTAAGGAACCCAAATATACAAATTTAAAAGAGCTAAGTGGCTGCGTTCAAAATATGCAATTTCTTCTATCTCCTGTTTCGAAGATGTGCTGTCTGGGTACTGTAATGTTTTCAAACGTAAACCCATCTAATGTTATCTTTTCTAATAAGCGTTTTTCAGGATTTTAAAACCTAACTCTGGGAAGGTTAGTGTTTTTATCACTGTCCGTCTGAAAAAAAAGTTAGTGCATGTGGCCTTACACGCGTGATGGCAGCAATTGTGTATCGCGCGACGCGTGTATAGTGTTGCTCGTGTTCGGCTTTCTGCCTCTCCCTTCTCTCTATCCTGCTTTATCTGTCTTTTAGTTACGCTGTGTATGGGATGAATGAAATATTAAATTTAGGTCATTGTTCAGCTTGCGTATCTCAAGTTTAGTACACGTTTCATTGAAGAAAGCGGTTAATAATATAGTAGGCTTTTACTATCAACGTGAAAGCGTTACAATTTGCAGACGAAGCAGAAAACAAGGGGGATTTCGAGTACAGTCATTGTGACAGCACTGTTCTTTTACCATTTTTCTTTTCTTTATTAAATGTATTTGGTAGGCTTTATATTTACCTGATAATTTATATATGTGGATTAGAATATTCCACGACATCTCCCCTCTTAAAACAGACATTATATTTCAGTCCTTTATTCTATATACACATAGAGAAATTTATTATTATTTCTGGGGTTTAGGGTGATTCTCATCACACGGATGGCGGCTTAAAAAATCCGCTCCCAAATTTGTTTTTCCAGATATATACTCAATGCTAAAATTATATGGAGCCAAAAGTAAAGACCATCGGAGTAACCTAGAGTTCTCATGCCTAGCCTGTGCTAGAAACGATAAAGGTTTGTGGTCTGTTTGCAACTTAAAGGCCTTCCCATACAGATAAATATTGAATTTCTTTATTGCCCATATTACTGCAAGACATTCTTTTTCGCTAGTTGAGTAATTGATTTCAGCTTTATTCAATTTTCTGCTAGCATATGCCACTGGGCTTAATTCCCCATCCAATGCATCTGATTTCTGTAGTAGAGTTGCACCTAACCCAATATTACTTGCATCCGTCCTTACTATGAATTCTTGACTTAAGTCAGGTAATTTCAAAATGGGTTTACTTGTGAGCTTTTCCTTCAATTCTTGGTAAGTCATTTCACATTGTGGTGTCCATGTAATGCGATCTGGATGTCCTTTACGTGTCAAATCAGTTAACGGTGCACATATGGAATTAAAGTTTTTGATATACTTCTGGTAGAAACCACATAATGAGACAAATGATCTTACGTCCTTCTTGGTTTGTGGTCTCGGAGCTTTCTTTAGTTTCTCTAAATTCTTTGGGTCAGGGGTCATGTTTCCCTGATAAACTGTGTGTCCCAAAAATTCCAATTCTTTACATCCAACGCAACATTTGGTTGGTCGGGCTGTTAAATTTGCTTCCCTAAGTCGATTAAACAGCATATTCAGAGAGTCAATGTGTTCCTCAAATGTTTCTGTTGCTATAAGGATATCATCCATAAAATTTGTTATACATGGATTATTCAGAGGGTCCAATAATTTTCTCATCATTCTTGAGAAGACGCTAGGCGCATTCTTCAATCCAAATGGCAATCTATTAAACTCATAGTGTCCTTCTGTGGTACTAAAAGCTAGGTATGGTCTAACCTCAGGCTTTACTGGAATCTGATAGTATCCTTTACTCAGATCCACTTTTGAGAAATATTTAACTTTATTTAGTCTGGCAAACAGCTGATTTGTATCCGGCAATGGATCCACCTGTCCTTCTGTAATAGCATTCAGTCTCCTGTAATCTATACAGAGTCTATGTTCTCCAGAGGGCTTCCTTAAGAGTACAACACCGGAACTATACGAAGATTCACTGTTTGAAATAATTCCTTCCTTCAATAGATAGTCTATCTCTTCCTTCAAAGCTTTCTCCTTAGCAAACGGAATCGAATATGGTTTCATACAGACAGGTGTGGGGTCTATAAGTTTCATATCATATTCCAATAGGTTTGTATGCCCTGGTCGATCTGTTAACACCTCTGCATGATTATTTAGAACCTGTTGCACTCTCTCTTTCTGAGTTTTCGTTAAATGTGTACTGATTTTCACCTGTGCTGCTGTCTCACAGGGGTGTAATGGATATTCAAATGATGAAAGTGGTTCCTTTTTCATCTCCATGGCGATGGACAAAGTCAACAAGTGTGTCTCTTCCTGATGTTCTCTTTCCAAATATTTCTTCAGGAGATTCACATGATAGATTTTTTCTTTCCCCTTCTTATCTATCTTACAATTTGTTCTAGACACCTTCTCTAAAACTGTATATGGACCCTGCCATCCAATTTGTAACTTATTCTGACTCCCGGGCAAAAGAAGCAGTACTTTCTCTCCCACAGCCAAATTTCTGTCTTTCGCCTTCCTGTTATAATAGGCAGCATGTTTCTTCCTGGCTTGTTTCAAATTTTCATTGGCAAGTTTCCAGCCAGTTTTTAAACGAGTGGTCAGCTCATTCACATATTGGTATGAAGATGTAATGTTTTCCTCTGCCTTTTCATCAGTCCACGTTCTTAACAAAGCTTCATATGGACCTTTAATTGTGTGGACCTATTTGTCCATGCACCGGTATGGTCTCTTCCACTCGAAGCTCTATAGTGATGATTTTTCCTCCCAGAATTATCATGCACAAAACGACCGCTACCCATTCTTTTCTTGGGGCTTTTTCCCCACTTAAAATTCTTGATGAGAGATTTCCTCTCTACATCCTCTTCCTCCAGTTTGTTTAAGTCCGATTGAGGGATTGTCGGCTTATCCTGGGGTAAGACATCTTTTTGCACTCTCTGCATAGTGGCCATTGTAAAACAGTTAAGTGAAGCTTGTCCGTGAAAAGGGGCTTCCCATTCCATTTGGTCCACTTTATCAAATCTATTTTTCTTTTTATTATCAGGCCTAATTTTGCCCCGTGGCGTGTCCAGGTCCTGATCAATGTTCCCACTTGTGGGTGTTCCCTCATGTGCTATGCTACACCTTTCTACAAAATTCTCAATGTCCCATCTTGCTTTAGGCCAATAATAATTGTGAGCCACCTTTTGAATGATGGTACCTATCTTCTCATGGTCCCCATCTGGTTTCACATGTAGGCTCCTTATTAAGTCTGCCCTATATCTTTTAGGAAGTACCAGCTGTCCCTGACCTTTGGATCTAGCTCCAGTCTTCCTATACATCAACTTGTTTTTCATGTAAAATTCTCCCTTGCCTGGAGTTGTATGACAAGTTGACAATTTTCTGAAACAAGGCTTGAGTGTTTTATCCCCAGCCTGTGCCTTCCTCATCTCTTCTGGAGTGGTATCTAACATAATATCCTCCTCCTGTGTTGAGGTCGACCTGACCTGAAGGGTTGCCATATACACAGGTTTCCTTCTACAACGGTCAGTGTCATGATTGTCCATCTGACAATTCTTACACCACCTTTTTCCTTGGTTGAAAGATTTTCTTTCATCATATTTCCTTTCATCGAATTGTGGGAATTTATTTTTATTTTCATACCGTGGCCTATCAAACTGGTGCTTACCTTTGTTTTGATCCCTAGGATCAAATTTATTAAAGTTCTGTGGTGCCCTAAAGTTATCCACTTGTTTCATTTTATTACCTGTTACCTCTGCTTGAGCTGCTTGATACCTTTCAGCAACATTTAGCAACTCACCCAGCCTCTCTGCACCTTGTTCCATGAGAAACTTTCTCAGGTCTGGAGCCATGGACTCTCTTAATTGCTCTATAAGGACCATTTCCTTAAGATCTTGGGTTTTCCCCAGAGAAGTCCATTTCTCCAAGTATGTCTCTATTCGTGCAGAGAACTGGTGATAGGTTTCACCTGACAGTAGTTTAGCATTCCTAATTTTTTTCCTATAAAATTCTGCATTCTTTTCATATCTTAACAAAAGAGCCTGCTTTAGCATGTCATAATTTTCCTGATCACCTCTGCTCATTTTTGCAAAAACTTCATAAGCTGCCCCACGAAGTCCTTGAAATAACTTTAAGCTCCACCTTTCTCTCTCTAACCCATACGTGGTAGCTAATAGTTCATACCTATTTAGGTAGCTCTCTATATCATCGTCTTTCTCAACAAAATGATCTAAATGAAAATTCATAGCTGAGGTTGAGGCTCCTTGGCTAGCAGTGGCATCAGAGGCAAAGGGACTGGCACCATTTTCAGGAGCATGGCCCTGAAACTCAAACTCCCTTAGTCGTAACTCATGTTCCCTTTGTAATCTCTTATCTTCTCTTTCTGCAGCTAATCTCTTGTCTTCTCTTTCTGCAGCTAATTTCTTCTCTTCTCTTTCTGCAGCCTGTCTTCTTTCCTCGGCTTCCAATGCTTTAGCCTCTTTGTCAGCCTCAATCTGCAACCTCTTAATTTCCCTTTCAGCCTCTAACTTTCTTTCGGCTTCAAACCTTCTTTCTTCGCGTTCAATAAATTTGTCACATTCAGTAGTGACATAGGCAACCATAACTTGCCCATCTAATCCTAACTCTTTTGCAGTCTGAACAGCAGCAGATCGAAATTTGGCTAGGTCCGCCATTGTCTATCAGGTAAGTTTATAAAATGTCTAACTACCAATTCAATCTCTAAATATATATCTAATGGACAACACAGGCACCGAGAGCTCAACCTTATTTAATTCCACCCAAGGATACCTTTTAATTCTTATATTCCCTGAAGTGAATTACCCCCAATATTTTTAATAGGTAAAGATTCAAAATCCCAAGAGCGAGACCCCAATATATGTGGTAAAGTGGGATGTTATAAATATTTATAGGGGACTTAGTGTACTGACTGAGATCAGCTGTGAAGGTATATATATCTAATAAGAGTAGTGTATTATATATATAACCTTACTTGCTGCCACATATGTATACCTCAGTCAGAATTATTCTGGAATAGTGTGATGACTACGTTATATGTCTAGGGTATGTGTATGATGAAGTGTAAGTCAAAACAACAACAGACAGATAAACAATTTAATTTATTCCACTACACTTGACAACACTGTGACACTCACATACATAAAACACTCTACGAGGATATCTTAAAGGAGTCACTGATAACTTTTCAAATAACAATATGTATTCATTGCTGTCATGAATGTATATGTGTCCTGATTCAAATACAAAGGGAACCAGGAATCACAATCAATTTTAATTACAAGTTATATGTACAGAATTTCTCAATATGAATCTTGTAGTGACATATATTTTTAATAGTATCCTATGTGTGTCAGTTGTGTAGTAGTAATATGAGGTAATACTGGTTTTGTTTTGTTCAAGCTCTGTTGGTATTTGTCATCATGACTTCAATAGTTTGTCTTTATTGGAACTAGTATTGGAGATGTTCTCAGTTCCTGATATTAAAACAATTAAATTCCCCCTCTTAATGTTATTTTTACAATGTCATTTTAAGATGGGGGTACATAATGTTGAGCTCAGCTGGCCACATCAGCTTATCTTGCGTAATGGCGGCAGGAAAAGACTCCTCTGCTCGATTTCTCCCCTGGGCTCTGGAGACACCTCACTGATAGCTAAATGGACCAAGGAGTATGCTGTCCGACTCTGGATTCAGCAAAGCTCTGACCAGGTGCTGCTCAATAACGTTAAGACCACAGTCCCACAATTCATGGAAATACACAGATACGTTGACTAGCAATGAATTCTGGCACAAATACTGGCACAAATTCCCATCTGCTTATGTTCCAGGCTTTTATTTAGCAAAAATATGAGCTGGCTTCAACGCACTGTTGCTTCATCAAGCTTATTTGAACTAGTGGTCTCGAACTAACGCTCTGAATTGTGTATATTCGCAGCTCTAACCAATCACACCACGTCTACACATCTTTTCAAAAAAGTACCCCTTTCTCACGTTTCCCATAACAACACAAGATAGTATTTATAGCCCGACCAATCGTGTTTAGTCTTATATTTGTTGCGCTCCAATCAATTAGGAGTTAACATGGTAGGCTATTTCCGTAACGTAAGGTTTTTTCAAACACGTTATAAAAAAATTTTTATGAGCAGAAATGATTTCATGCTGTCAGGCATCCCCACTATTTTATTTTGGTTATAATTTGGTAATTCCTAGACTATTTGCGTAACGTTTTACATATTCTTTGTCAGCAAGCCCTAAGGAACCCAAATATACAAATTTAAAAGAGCTAAGTGGCTGCGTTCAAAATATGCAATTTCTTCTACCTCCTGTTTCGAAGATGTGCTGTCTGGGTACTGTAATGTTTTCAAACGTAAACCCATCTAATGTTATCTTTTCTAATAAGCGTTTTTCAGGATTTTAAAACCTAACTCTGGGAAGGTTAGTGTTTTTATCACTGTCCGTCTGAAAAAAAGTTAGTGCATGTGGCCTTACACGCGTGATGGCAGCAATTGTGTATCGCGCGACGCGTGTTTAGTGTTGCTCGTGTTCGGCTTTCTGCCTCTCCCTTCTCTCTATCCTGCTTTATCTGTCTTTTAGTTACGCTGTGTATGGGATGAATGAAATATTAAATTTAGGTCATTGTTCAGCTTGCGTATCTCAAGTTTAGTACACGTTTCATTGAAGAAAGCAGGTAATAATATAGTAGGCTTTTACTATCAACGTGAAAGCGTTACAATTTGCAGACGAAGCAGAAAACAAGGGGGATTTCGAGTACAGTCATTGTGACAGCACTGTTCTTTTACCATTTTTCTTTTCTTTATTAAATGTATTTGGTAGGCTTTATATTTACCTGATAATTTATATATGTGGATTAGAATATTCCACGACAGACATTCTGATGTTTGAATGGATTTATACTTTGGTTTGTACATATTATTACACGTTATTCCCACTGTCACGGATTTCCTCCCCTGAGCTTTGCAGTAGTGGTTCAACAGTGACCATAAATCAAGAGTAACTAATGTGGGTCTTCAAAGGTGTCTACCTTTGCAAAGATTACTCTTGGCAGCGTTGTAGATAGAAGGATAATGATGCTTCTACCTCAAGGATGTGTCACTAGATGTCCAGAAAGCGAGAACGATGCTGCATGAGCTGAGCAAATGTTAACTCTAGTATCTGCCGTCAACGTTTGTAGAGATTTATTCAATAATTTATGTTAGCTCGTTCAAGCCCCCAGCTGAGTTAATTCAGGGAAATTCATATGATCATATTTTTCAATGGTTATCAGGTATGGATAGAACTATATATACGAGGTGTGTTCAAATGAAACCCGTCCCAGTGGCTTTATAACAAATGTATGTAAGTTACATCAGCAGGAGTAGTAGAATTAAATACAGCAATTGTTATGCAGCAAATACCCACTGGGGGTCTTTAGAAATAGTCACCATAGGCAATCAGACACTCATCCCACTGCTTGAGTAGACGGCGGATGCCATCCAAAAAAAATGACTTTGGTTGCTTATTGAACCATTTAGTCACCGAGGCCCTGACGTCTGCATCGGAGTCGAATCGTTGTCCCTTTAGAGAAATTTTAAAGGGTCCGAAAAAATGAAAGTCACATGGTTACAGATCAGGGCTGTAGGCTGGTTGTGGCAGAACGTCCCACCTTTTCCTTGCTAACGCTTCCTGCAGACTGTAAAGTGCAATCTTTACTATCTTGCAATATAATACATTTATATACTTATTATGTTCGCAAATATTTTGTAAACAAAGTATTTCCTTTTTTAAGTGCTTAAGGAGAAGTCATTTTTGAGTTACTTCCCTTGAAAGGAGTTCCGTCATCTTCGATCGGATTCCGCGGACGAATCTAGGCCTACTGCGATTTATTCTTTGCCTGGGTAGGAATAGATTGTTCTTGCTTCAGTATATCTATGGCCTGAATTTATACGTAGTGTTTGTATGAGTAGGACGAGTCTGTCTTATATATGGATATCTTTACATTTCTAAGTCGAACTATGTTGGTTGTCGCTAGAAAAGGTCAAAGGCTATGCAGCGGAAGTATCGCTAGCAGGGGGTGTGATTCATGGCTGTCATCCTGTCGGGATGTCGAATTTTGTTGTAGCCGGCTTATCGCCGAAAAAGTGATCTATAAGTAGATGGGGAAAAGTGATAGTCATTTAGACATGTTGTATGTACTTTACCCCAGTGTTTATTCTCTTTTGCCAAGGAATGGCAAAGTTATATTTCGCATAGAAAGGTAAAACCACAATTTATTATGAACTTGGGCTTCGCCATCGTTGTCGATAAGCAGATGCACAGTGGTACTTCTGAAAAGAATATTTATTCAAAGGAAGATGACATTCCTATGTATCAGCACTAGATTATATGATATTATTCAATTACCTCTATGATAGAAGCTATGAAGAAATGAGGACATTTAACGAATGACCAATTTTGGTCTGTATCCAATAGTGAGTGAAGCTCACGAGAGAAGCACAGCCATGTTGAAATCCATATACTTTGTATTTATCGAGTGAGAAAAAGGGATGCCTGTACTATCGCTCGATGAACCAAGAGATCACTGCTACATGTGAGAACCCATGTCTGGGATTCCTATATCTTTATGAAAAATATATATATTGAACTTTACGTGAAGGGATATTCGCTAGACGAGGTTAGGTCTAGGAGCCTTCCTATATATTGGTTATGGACTGACGTGCCCAGTCAGTAAAGCCAGATGATTTACATGATGGAACTCTGAATGCTTATTTACGAATGCTCCATTATGATATTTGCCAAGCATGAATGCTAACTTAAGATGATATTCCTGTGATCAACATTATGCTGTCTATGTCGACATTTGTTCCTGTAACCATACACGTACTGTCCAAGTGTGCGTCCCATTAAATGTTATAAAAAGACCACCGTAGTTCCAGTACTTCTTGAATTCGAACAGTGTGAGTATGAGTGATGTACTACCAACCTGTCAACTCTATCGAATCATTCTACCATTCGCGTTCTGACATTCATATACACACTCATTGTCTACACTCACATTCTTGTCGGAGCCTCATCACGTTCCAGGACAAGATGACCTGTATGACCAAAACTGTGCTGGGTTTAATGAGTTGACAATCGTTACACTTTACTACACCAGTCCCAACATCTACAGTTATCAACTGGTGGACATTCACGGCATTTAACAAATAAAACGTGATTTAACAACTGGTGTGCCAGCTTCCTGGGTCAACCTGCACAGTGACCATATTGAGAAGTAAACTACTGAGACCAGACGTTCCTTGGGGTCTGTTACGACACACAAATACATCAACAGTACAACTCTACAGTGATGTCAGCGTGACCTGTCCTGTCGAGAGTATGCAGTAACTAGGTCAGCGTTTGTTGACATTTGGTTCGTTGGACATTTGCCATACAACTGACAGTGTTACACAGCGAGCTTGGTTGAAACATAGAACATTACACATCAGGACTGGAGAATATTTGACAGTGTTTGCGAAAGGAAGTGTTATTGAACTGAGAAGTCCTACATCGATTGTTATCATTCACATCAACGATGGAGCTTCTATTTCTGTGTTGAATTTAAAATAATTAGACCAGAAGTATTTGTTTAATAAAGTACCACAGTACTGTACTATTAGGCAGTGTAACTGAGCCTTCTTTACAACACATTCTTTCTGCAACACTCTATTTACATCATATTGCCATACTATTTATGCATTTATGTATTTATGTTTAAATATTTATATGTGATATTTGTTTGTATCCAGCGGGTTGTTGTTTTGGTTGGGCGGTGTCACACAACAGAGTATCCCACGTAATAGAGGGTCTGATGTGTGCGTTTCTATAGGTGCAATTTTCTTGATTGAAAATTTGCTGCGACAGCTGTTGCTATTAGTGTTAGCTGTGAAGACTGTACTCATTGTTGTTTTTGTAATATTCCTCTGTTCTTTAGTTTGTTTTGATTTGTTTGTAATTTGTTGGTCTACCCTATTCTATCTTTCAGTTCTATTCTCAATTTATATTTATATACTGTGGCGTTATTTGTATTTGTTATCCTCTTGCGGTTTATCTTTTATTGTTTTTCCCATTTGATTTATTTCATTTCCGCAAATGTTTTCATGTTCTTCTGTATAACTGTTTTGTTTTGTGCCTGATCGACATACACTATTTAAAATATAGTTGATCATATAAATTGATGTACAAGAATCAACTGATAGTTAATTGCTATTACTAAAGGTACACAGTTGATGATATAAAACACTATTTCTGGTGCACTGCACTTATATTATAGAGTGAACCAGCAACTTATAGCTGTTATTATATAAGGATTTATACAAGACCTTTGTAAGGCTTGTTTCCCACAGTGATTGGGATAGTTAAGTACTATTTTCCACAGGTTACAAAGTTATCATACAAGGTCTTTGATTAAGACTAAGAGAGTGAATTTATTTACTTTTGCAAATTACTGATCTTATTAGACAAGATGTCTACATTAGATTATTTTATCACACAAGGCAAGGTTCTTGATAAGACTGGTCAGCAATTAGAAGAATGGGCAGTTGCTCAATATGACAAAGCATTAGCTGCTGAAGAAAGAAAAGCACTGATTGAAGAAAAGAAATTAGCAGCTGAGGAGAAAAGATTAGAAGCTGAGGAAAAAAAATTACAAAGAGAGTATGAACAAAAGAAATTGCAGATACAGACTGATGAAAAAAGATTCCAGATGGAAATGGAAAAAGAGAAAAGAAAAGATGAAGCTGAAGAGAAAAAATTACAAGCTGCTGCTGAAGAGAAAAAATTACAAGCTGCTGCTGAAGAGAAAAAATTACAAGCTGCTGCTGAAGAGAAAAAATTACAAGCTGCTGCAGAAGAGAAAAGATTACAAAGAGAAGCTGAAGCTCAAGAGAAAAAAGCAATAAGAGAACATGAACACCAAAAAGAACTTTTAGCATTTGAGTTAGAAAAGTTAAAGTTAACAAACATAAGTAATGTTAATCAAGCATCTGGTGGTAATGGTAAACCCTTTACTTACAAGGTCAAGGTACCAGCGTTCAACCCTTCCAGTGATGACATAACATTCTGGCTAAATAGATTTGAACGCTCGTGTCGAGCCCATAATGTGGACAAATCACAATATGCTAACCAGTTATCAGAAAATCTGAAAGGTGATTCTCTGACTAGTTTAAGTTTGGTTGAAGAGGCTGACAAAGATAACTATGATGTTATTAGGGCAGCCTTATTAAAGAAGTATCAGTTGTCTGAAGAGGGTTATCGGAAGTTGTTTAAGACAATGGTGCCTGAGGCAGGTGTAGAATTCTCAGAATTCATTGCAAGGACACGTCTTACATTTGATCGTTGGATTGAGCTATCCAAAACAGAAAAGACTTATGAAGCACTTATGGACTTGATACTCAGAGACAAGATTATGTCAAGTATAAATAAACCTTTCCTCGAATTCTTACATGAGCGTAAACCTAAGTCTCTAAAAGAAATGGAACAGTATTGTACCCAATACGTCACTGCACATCCGGACGTAGCTATTAGCAACAGTAAGGTTAAAGAAGGTATGCCAGTTGCTTCTGCAACACCATACAACCCTAATCACTCTCACAAATTCCAAGGACCTCAAAATAGGTTTAATAAAAAAGGTAACTATTACAGTTATCAGAACCAAGGTAACCAATCATTTCAGGGTTCTTCTTCGAATACCTGGAGAAGAGCTGACAGCCCTCGATTCAGGGGTGGTCATAATTACAGGAACTTTCGCAAAGGAAGTCATTCTAGAAACTATCCAAGTTTTCCTTCATGGAGACAACAGGATCATAATTACCGAGATACTCATTATAATGAATATGATGATAGTAACCAAAGGAGCTATGATTCAAACCCGAGTAGGGGTTATAATAGTGGAAACAATGATAAGTACAGAGGCAATAATAACAGAGGTAGAGCACAATTCAAAAAACATAAAGCTCATTACCAGGCGAACTCTGCACAGCAAGAGTCCCACGAAGCCTATAAACAAAGTAAAGATAATGATGACTCTAATAATATGGCATGTGCCGCTTTTGATTTTGGGAGAGCATCTCAGTGCCCCCAATGCAAAACATTATTTGAGCCAACCACAGTGTCTACTTTAAGCTGTGGCCATCCTCTTCCCGCTCTTCCTGCGTCAATCGCGCATGATGGGAGAGGTTCTCTTGTCTTACACAAAGGTTTAGTAAATGACAATCCAGTCTCAGTACTTTTTGATTCTGGATGCACAACTATTGGGGTTAGGCAGTCACTCATAGATCCTTCTCATTCTACAGGCAAAGTAGTCAAATGCGTAACATTTGGCGGCACCATAGAGAAATACTCTACCGCTATCATTAGGATTGCTACTCCTTTCTTCACAGGAGATGTACACGCATGTCTTTTGCCGAATCCGATCGCTGATCTTATCATCGGTCGCATTCACGGAGTCAAAGAATGCACTCCGGAGCAAATTTCCGTTTGGGAAAATCAAAATATGCAATCTGCTAATGCGGTAGTCACTAGAGCTCAAGCTCTCAATATGCCTGAAACTTCATCTGTTGAAGATAATGAAGTGCAGAACCAAGATGATCCCTTGGTAATTTCTCGTGACTCGTTTATAAAACAACAAGAAGAAGATCCGACTCTTAAGAAATTCTTCACTCTTGTAACGAAAGGTGATCCGAATAAAGATTCAAATTGTAAATCTTGGATTACAATGAAGAATGGCGTACTTGTACGTATGGTGCAAGACTCCACTAAGTCAAGTCATTCTCAGATTCTTGTACCCAAGAATTTGAGAGTTAAGATCTTACAACATGCACACGACTCTCAGTGTGCTGGTCACATGGGTTTTTCCCGTACAAAGTCAAGAGTTCTTGCGGCTTTCTTTTGGCCTTTTGTGAACAAGGACATACGGATCTATTGTCGATCCTGTAAAGTATGTCAAGAAGTCAAATCCAAAGGTCCTCGTCATGCTGCGCCTATTCAGGCTGCAGATATTCCTATTCGTCCATTCCAGAAAATGGCGATAGACATCATTGGTCCATTCAAGATCAAATCTGCTAGAGGACATCAGTTTATCTTAACGTGTGTAGACATGTGCACACGTTGGCCAGAGGCTATCCCTCTAAAGAGCATTACTACCGCTGACATTGCAGATGCTCTTTGGCTTATATTTTCTCGGCTGGGATTCCCCGGAGAAATATTATCAGATCATGGCACCCAACTGATATCGGATACCATGTCTCAAGTAATGTCTACTCTACAGATAGAGAGATCTTTGAGTAGCATCTATCATCCTATGTCCAATGGGATGGTCGAGCGACTAAATAGAACACTTAAGAACTTATTAGGGAAGATAACTGAGGATCATCCTCAAGATTGGGATAGGGTTTTACCCGCGGCCCTCTTCGCGTACAGAGAGGTCCCCAATGAACATACAGGGTTTTCTCCCTTTGAACTTGTCTTTGGCGCGCGACCGCGCGGCCCAATGTCTTTGCTGCATGATCTTATAACAGCTGACAATATTGACGATGACACAAAATCTTCTTACGAGTATGTCATCGCGCTGAGACAGAAGATTATCGAAGCATGCAAATTGGCAACGTCCTCTTCTGAATTTGCTAAGCAGAAGGCAAGACAATTTGCTAATAAGAAGAGAACTTTACGACAACTTTGTCCTGGTGACAAAGCATTTGTTTTGCTACCTTGTCGTGAAAATAGACTCCTTATTAGTTGGAAAGGTCCGTACGATATAATATCGAAAATTTCAGATGTTGACTACATCGTCGATATTAACGGGAAGCATAAAACCTTCCACATCAATATGCTTACGGAGTTCCATGAACGTCCTGACTATCTACAGCCTATTTTCCAGGCAACGGACGATTCTCATGTCAAACATGGTCATTACTCATCACTGTCTGTATTACAGACAGTGATGAGGAAACAAGTTTTTCGGATGTTAATCTTCCGCTTCCAATGATCCCACTTCATTCTAGTGAATCATGGAAAGACGTTACTGTTTCTCCTGATTTGTCTCTAGGAGAACGGCGACAAGTTTCGTCTATGTTACAAACATTTCAGGATGTCCTCACTGACATCCCTGGACAAACTCATGTCATTGAGCATGACATTGTTCTAACTGAACATACTCCAATTAGGGTTAGACCTTATCCTATCCCTATACATTTCCAAACACAGGTTGAAAAGGAGTTGGATGAAATGATAGATTTACAAATAATCGAACCATCCACTTCTGCATATTCTTCGCCGATGGTTATTGTTCGAAAAAAAGACAATAACATACGTCTTTGCGTTGACTATCGCAAATTGAATCAAGTTACGAAGTTCGATGCTGAACCTATGCCTTTACTAGAAGAGCTACTTACTCGTCTTTCTAAATCGCATTTTTTCACTAAACTTGATTTGTCTAAAGGATATTGGCAAGTTCCATTATCCGAACGCGCCAAACCTCTTACCGCTTTCTCTACTCCCAGAGGCCTTTTCCAATGGAATTTTATGCCTTTCGGCCTTATGAACGCACCAGCTACATTTGTACGCATGATGCGTCGAATCCTATCGTATCGGTCAGATGTCATTGCTTATCTAGACGACATCTGTCTTTTCAGCGATACTTGGGAAGATCACTATTCAGGGTTAGTTGAATTATTATCAACTCTGCGTGAGTATAACCTGACAGCAAAACCATCCAAAGCTTGTATTGGCTTTAGCGAAATTGCTTTCTTAGGCCATCGAGTAGGTCACGGTTTCTTGAAGACAGAAGACCATAATATCACTAAGATACTTAACATCTCTATCCCTAGGACTAAAAAGCAAGTGCGAAGTCTTTTAGGTCTCATACAATTTTATGGACGTTTCATTCCGAATCTGTCCTCTATCATGGCACCTCTCTCTACACTATTAAAGAAAGGGTCGCCTAACATGGTTCACTGGTCTCATGAATGCCAATCTTCACTAGAGAAGATCAAAACTATGTTTTCATCACCACCTATTTTAGTGTTACCTACAACAGATAAGACATTTGTTCTTCGTAGTGACGCTTCATCCACTGGGATTGGAGCGGCACTAATGCAAGAGTACTCTGGAACTCTGCATCCTGTAATGTATATATCCAGAAAACTTAATGCTGCAGAAAGGAATTACTCGGTTTTAGACCGTGAATTATTGGCAATGGTTTGGTCAATTCTCAAACTCCAAAGATTCCTTCTGGGCGCGCATTTCGTAGTGGAAACTGACCAAAAAGCTCTTACGGCTATCCAAAGTAAGAACTTGAAGAGCTCGAGATCAACTCGATACGCAATCGCTCTTCAACCTTTTCATTTCTCGGTACGAGCTATCCGTGGTTCAGAAAATGTGATGGCGGACATTCTGTCCAGATGCCCACATGATGCCACTTAACTGTTAAATATTGGATCTTTTTAATATGTATAACTTTACAACAGTTATTTTTTGTTTCTTTACTAAGATACACATTTGTAATTTAATAATAGAATGATGGTATCGCTACTTAGCGGTTTATTGATGTTTATTCACCGCTGTTCTTTGATGATTGTTTCTTCATAAATCATAAATTTAAGATTATAGTGTGAATTTTTGGTATGCATTGTATAATTACCAGAATTGTATTATACGTAGATCACACCTTCCTGGAAACATTTATTCGTAGAGAAACAATTTCTCTCAGATTTTGAGATATATTCTCACCGGTCATATTAGGAATTATAGTTATTCCTGATATTTTCATCTGCGCAGTATTCTTGCGTTGTGAGCCTATTCTACGTTGCTCCTAGATGTATTTAAAAAAAAAAAATTTTTTTTTTTTTTTTCCCGGGAGGTGTGGTAAGACTGTAAAGTGCAATCTTTACTATCTTGCAATATAATACATTTATATACTTATTATGTTCGCAAATATTTTGTAAACAAAGTATTTCCTTTTTTAAGTGCTTAAGGAGAAGTCATTTTTGAGTTACTTCCCTTGAAAGGAGTTCCGTCATCTTCGATCGGATTCCGCGGACGAATCTAGGCCTACTGCGATTTATTCTTTGCCTGGGTAGGAATAGATTGTTCTTGCTTCAGTATATCTATGGCCTGAATTTATACGTAGTGTTTGTATGAGTAGGACGAGTCTGTCTTATATATGGATATCTTTACATTTCTAAGTCGAACTATGTTGGTTGTCGCTAGAAAAGGTCAAAGGCTATGCAGCGGAAGTATCGCTAGCAGGGGGTGTGATTCATGGCTGTCATCCTGTCGGGATGTCGAATTTTGTTGTAGCCGGCTGATCGCCGAAAAAGTGATCTATAAGTAGATGGGGAAAAGTGATAGTCATTTAGACATGTTGTATGTACTTTACCCCAGTGTTTATTCTCTTTTGCCAAGGAATGGCAAAGTTATATTTCGCATAGAAAGGTAAAACCACAATTTATTATGAACTTGGGCTTCGCCATCGTTGTCGATAAGCAGATGCACAGTGGTACTTCTGAAAAGAATATTTATTCAAAGGAAGATGACATTCCTATGTATCAGCACTAGATTATATGATATTATTCAATTACCTCTATGATAGAAGCTATGAAGAAATGAGGACATTTAACGAATGACCAATTTTGGTCTGTATCCAATAGTGAGTGAAGCTCACGAGAGAAGCACAGCCATGTTGAAATCCATATATTTTGTATTTATCGAGTGAGAAAAAGGGATGCCTGTACTATCGCTCGATGAACCAAAAGATCACTGCTACATGTGAGAACCCATGTCTGGGATTCCTATATCTTTATGAAAAATATATATATTGAAATTTACGTGAAGGGATATTCGCTAGACGAGGTTAGGTCTAGGAGCCTTCCTATATATTGGTTATGGACTGACGTGCCCAGTCAGTAAAGCCAGATGATTTACATGATGGAACTCTGAATGCTTATTTACGAATGCTCCATTATGATATTTGCCAAGCATGAATGCTCACTTAAGATGATATTCCTGTGATCAACATTATGCTGTCTATGTCGACATTTGTTCCTGTAACCATACACGTACTGTCCAAGTGTGCGTCCCATTAAATGTTATAAAAAGACCACCGTAGTTCCAGTACTTCTTGAATTCGAACAGTGTGAGTATGAGTGATGTACTACCAACCTGTCAACTCTATCGAATCATTCTACCATTCGCGTTCTGACATTCATATACACACTCATTGTCTACACTCACATTCTTGTCGGAGCCGCATCACGTTCCAGGACAAGATGACCTGTATGACCAAAACTGTGCTGGGTTTAATGAGTTGACAATCGTTACACTTTACTACACCAGTCCCAACATCTACATTTATCAACTGGTGGACATTCACGGCATTTAACAAATAAAAACGTGATTTAACAACGGCATACGCCGTCTACCCAAGCAGTGGGATGCGTGTCTGATTGCCTATGGTGACTATTTCTAAAGACCCCCAGTGGGTATTTGCTTCATAACAATTGCTGTATTTAATTCTACTACTCCTGGTGATGTATTTTACATATATTTGTTATAAAGCCACTGGGACCGGTTTCATTTGAACACACCTCGTATATATATATATTAGAATCGGAACTCACACATGTGCCTTACGCTCTGTAATGATTAAATCTCCAATAATAAGGCCAGCTAGGAGTAAAGATTATTGACAATCGGTGGCAATCCGGCTAACAGTTTACCAGCACTACGTGGAGGGCCGTTAGCAGTGGTGGTCCAAGTCAATCTGGTGTGTGCTCCTGGTTTATTAGGCACAATGCAAAGCCAGAAACTACTGGATCTACAACCGGGATTGAAACCTGTAACACGACAAGCCTAGTGTATGGTGCTTGTCCAATAAATACTACATGTCCGAATGTGTGTCTATGTCTTCAGTATGTGCATGTGAATGATGTGCTCATATGTCTGTTTATATACATGGGTCATAAAGTCATCACATCTCAAGTCTTACATTATAAGTCATCAGTCATATATAGACAAAAGGTAAGATAATGTAGACAAAAGTACATGATAGATCATTAGGCACATAGACACTGGAAAGCCGTATGAAATAAACAGAGAACCCTTTGGGTTCAGCCTTAAATCCCTTTCTGAAAAGAGCTAATAGCTTAATTGCGAATTATTTACCAGGCGTGAGAAGGACTTTCGCTTCACCGAAGGCTGGATAGGTTTTGGTTATATTTCAATTATATCAATCTTCCACTAGCTTATCAAGAATAGCGACAGCGTCATACACAAGATATACATCAACCAACATTATATACATCCTAATGTTTAAGGTCGTGTTTTTCTATAACGACTGTTCCTCTCCCTTTGTAATATTTATGTCTGTGCGTATAAATAACAGCGTTTGTCGTAAACATATTTGTCTGGAATATCTTGTTTTAAATTTAATACATTATGTTCCTGATATGACGAAGAGCACTTTTCAGCACTGACGACACATTTTGGTGCGCAAATCTACGATATCAGTGCGAGGGTAACTTTATACAAGTATTTAGAGTGACAGACCTTATAAACATTTACTACTTTATAATTCGTAGCTGGTGGAAATGTTTTTTAAAAATATTGATAGAATACAATAAAAAACATTCAAATGTTATAAGATGCATATAATGTACAAGATGAACTTATATTATTTGTAAGTAAAAAATTTTGATTTATTTAGACTTTGATTCATCGTTATGGTACGCCACTGAGGCAGTTTTTCATCGTGTGACCGATTCTTTCAGTGGAGAGTCTTATAGCAGGAATTTTTATTCCATTTTCTTCTTTTGATTTTCGTTGATTGTTGAATTTCTTGTATTTATTCATTCCTTTTGGTTTTGTAGTTTCTTTGCTTTATTATTGCTCTGTATCTGTGTTTATATATATTACGTATTTGTTGTCTATAATCTATATTTCTTGTCCTTGTTGCCTGTTTGTAACTGTGGCTGACGAAGGTTAAAAACCGAATCGTCCATTGTTTCCTGTGCACTGTTTATTTGTAAAACTGATTCAATACCGTTTTATTTGTTTATATATACTTATATTTTTTGGTAGGTTGACTGGAAATAACTAAAGCATAACATTAAATGCTTCTATTGAATTTATTATTTGTTTTCATAATTATGTTGTTATCCTTCCAACAACAACAAATGCTACCTCCCGAACCCCTTTTACAAAACTGTGACAAGGCATAAAGAATTCAGATTTCTCACGTGACCAGTGTTTGTGACTGTCTTCGGGTTTTTCTACTCTTTCTCTCTGTTGCGTAGTTCATTATCAAGCTTTTGTAGTTCTTCAGTTCAACACGGTTTGTAATTCTGTCTTGCCTCTCTGATAATAGACTCGGTGGCTGCTAACTGGGAATGATTTGTAAAGTTTACAGAACTACAGATGATCTAACTGGGATAAATGTGTAATTTTAAAGACCTACAAACGAGCCAACTGGGACATATTTGTAACGTTCAAAGACCTACAGATGAGCGGACTGGGATATATTTGTAATGCTGACAGAGCTATAGACGGGCTAACTGGGATAGATTAGTAATACTGATAGAACTACAGATGGACTGACTGGAGCAGAATTACAGCGCTGTCACATAGGTTTTTTGAGATTATTAATATATGTCATAGTGGTATGAGAAGGATTGTTGAAACCATTACCCAAAACAATAAATAGTTGGACAACAAATACGATTTCATGTAAGCAGAAACTACACATCAAACACAAACTCCGACAACTGACTACAGAGATTACAGTTATATAACTACGGGTAGACAAATAAAGCAGACATTCCACTAAGAACGAACCAAAATTGTAGAACAAGACAGACAGTTTATCATTGACATATCAAATAAAACAACATAGTGAAACAATCCAAAGGAATAATTACTTATTGCAATTTTAGACACCATACGTCAAATCATCATTGACAAAGTCATAAATCAGCTGGAGTTAAGGAAGACTACATTATGGGTAGACACAAGAGGAAACGAAAAATACATGAATCTTCAATTCAGCTAGTAATACTTTTAACGACACGTCAACACACCATCAATAATATATATAGAGGTCAAATCATTACACTTAAAAAATATAAATAAGTAAGTAAATGGATTGAACAAGCAGAAACACTCGAATAAACTTTACGACGTGACGGTCAGACAGGCAGCTAACGGTCCTTCACAGAAATAGACCTTTTCATGGCTAATATAAAAGTCCCTACCCCCACATAACTTAAAGAAAAGACAGAAATAACAGTACAGCAAAAGGTAATAAAATGCGCACAATATACCCCGCTTATAACCGAGATATCGCACCTCTTGTCAGGTTTTGGCCGGATGTCGAATCTCAGAAATAAGTGAAACAAAAAGAAAAAAAAACTTTACCATGTTATACTTTAAGCAGCAGAGACAGAGAAGTTAGGGGAAAGCATCCTATTCACTTTCAAAGGGAAAGAATTAAGTTATTACAAAAAATCATTATAAATAATACATTTTCATTATTTATTTTTTTTTAACTTTATTAATTTTTTAGACAAAATTATAACAGGTATAAACAATTCACTTGTTTTTATTAGTACACTTTTAATATTGTTAAAATGTTATTGTGTGTCTTATGTTTAGAGTAAAAAGACTTTAAATAATTTGGAGTTTGATGCACATGTTAAAGTAGTGAACACTTATATGCTCTGCCACTTTCAATGGTATTATCTTACTTTCCTTCACCATTTCACTCGCAGACATGTGCGCGCCGATAAGTTTCGTCAGCGCCAAATAGCGGCACTTCCACAATCTTTTAAACACATTTTCTTACTTAGTATTTTCTCTTCTACCCTGGGGGCCGAAGTGACTAAGAAGTATGGCGTCCGCATCTAATTATAAAGGTTAAGGGTTCGGTTCCCAGTCTAAGGAATATTTATGATGGAATTTTTTCAGAACCACTGGGTCCTAATCATGTGACACTCCCGATGTTCACCTGGGTAGTGTGATTGGATGCCTAGCCTTCTCGGATAAGGACGAACAAATAGTAGGTTCCGAGTGCAAGTTGCACACGTTAACAATTCCCTGGCAATTGGAAATCGTAAATAGTAGGCCTTACGGCCCTCGCCCTAGCAGAATGTACAAAATCAGGAAAACCTATCCGATAAAAAATTATTTATAGAATGTATGATTCCTAAATACGCACATTTGGGATTATCGCCTGTGCTTTGGAGTTCATGCACTGTGCTGATATCCTCCTTGAGATCTAAGGGAGGAGATTGGAGCACTGATGGAGTTGTCCGTGTGCAGTGAACATGGTCCTTAAAACCAAACGACACAAACCTTTTCCACCTTAGGGTGTAGAGGTTAGCCAGAGAGAGCGCCATGTTATCATGTAAACTGCTTCCAGTCCAGTCCTCGGTCCTTCAGGGATTGTCTAATGTTGTCCTCCCAGCAAACTTTGTGTCGTCATGGAGATCTGGATCCCTGGCTATTGTCTTCTCATATGTGTCGTGGCAGCCGTTCTTTTCCAACACTTCAGACGTGACCAAACCACAGGAACTGGGACTGTTCCACTCGGATTTGAACGACCAGTGGTATTGTAAATAAGCACAGACAAAAAATGTGACAAAGGAAGAGAAACAGCTGCTACAGAAAAACACATTCGTTATGAAGTTTTTGTTTTTGGATGTAATAATAATAATAATAATAATAGCCCCTTCAGTCATAACTGACCATGGGAATGCGCCCCTGAGGTGACAGCCCTCAGCTGCTTATTTTCCTGGTGCTCCTTTCGACGTTTTCTCCTCACATCTGCTTCTTGTGTCAGCCTCTCTTCGCCCAATCTGAGGTGGCGCCGTAAATAGCATCGCCACTTAGTGCGATCGGCAGCTTCATCCTCCCATGTTGCTGGATCCATGTCCAGTGCCCTCATATCTCTCTTGCACACATCTTTGAACCTCAGCTGTGGTCGCCCAACTGTTCTCTTGCCATCTGCTAATTGTCCGTAGAAGATATCTTTTGGGATGCGACCATCTTCCATGCGGCGAACATGGCCAAGCCAGCGAAGTCTGCGCTGTCTAAGAAGCGTATACATACTTTGAAGGCCAGCACGTGACAACACCTCGACATTTGTCACTTTATCTTTCCACGAGATGCCGAGGATGCGGCGTAAACACCGCAAATGGAAGGTATTGAGCCTTCTTTCTTGCTTAGCATAGGTCGTCCAGGTCTCGCTGCCATATAGGAGTGTGCTGGTGACGCAGGCATTATATACCGCAGCTTTGGTCTTCATTGTGAGTTTAGAGTTTCCCCAAACACGCGATGTGAGGCGGGCAAAGGTAGCTGCAGCTTTGCCAATGCGGCTGTCGATTTCTGTATCCAGTGAGAGTTTGTCATTGATGGTAGACCCTAGGTATGTGAAGTGGTGCACCACTGCCAATTCATAGTTATCGATAGTGATAACTGGTGCAGCACCCACATCCTGACTCAGCACATTCGTTTTCTTTAGACTTATTGTGAGGCCAAAGTCCTTGCATGCTTTAGTGAAGCGATTCATCAAGCTCTGAAGCTCCTGTTGGCTTTGAGTGACGACTGCAGCATCATCAGGGAACAACAAGTCTCTTATGTGACCCTTCTGATTTTTGTTTTTGCCTTCAGCCTTGAAAGATTAAACAGACGGCCATCTGACCTAGTGTGAAGGCATATTCCTTCAGTTGCATCTCTGAATGCATGTTTCAAGAGTAAGGCAAAGAAGATTCCGAAGAGGGTCGGAGCCAGAACACAGCCTTGTTTAACACCACTTCGTATATCAAAGGGCTGTGACGTGCTTCCAGCATATTGGACTGTTCCCTTCATGTCGTCATGGAATGATTTTATCATTTCCAGCATTTTAGAAGGGCAGTCTATTTTCAGGAGGATTTTAAAGAGTCCATCCCTACTAACCAGGTCGAATGCTTTTGTGAGGTCTATAAAGGCGATATATAATGGTCTTTTCTGCTCTCTTGATTTTTCCTGAAGCTGGCAGAGAGAGAAGATCTAGTCTGTTGTTGATCTGCCAGCTCGGAATCCACACTGTGCCTCTGGATATATGCGCTCAGCTAACTTGTGTAGTCGCATTAAGATGACTTTGGCAAAAACCTTACCAACAATACTAAGAAGAGAGATGCCTCTGTAGTTATTGCAATCACTTCTGTCTCCTTTATTTTTATACAGTGTTACAATCTTGGCATCTCGCATGTCTTGAGGAATAGTTGTCTCTTCCCAGCACTGGCACAGCATCCTATGCAGGGGATGTAATAGCGTGCTCTTACAGCATTTGATTAAATCAGGAGGAATCCCATCACTGCCTGGTGCTTTGCCAGAGGCCAAGCTATCAATGGCCTTACTGAGTTCCTCTAATGTTGGTTCGGCATCCAGCTCCTCCATAGTTGGCAGACTATTGACAGCATCAAGGGCTGCAGGCGTAACGGTATTGTCTCTAGCGTAAAGCTCAGAGTAGTGCTCGACCCACCTCTCCATCTGCTTACCCTTATCGGTTAGCTTCTCTCCGCTGATGGTTTTTAGCGGTTCCATCTTACTTTTATGAGGGCCAAGTGCTTTCTTTATACCGTCATACATTTGTCTAATGTTGCCTGTTTGCGCTGCGATCTGGATGCTCTCACTGAGCTGGAGCCAATAGTCATTTGCACAGCGTCGAGCAGTTTGTTGAACTTTGCTTCTCGTAGCCCTCAGGATCTGTAGGGTTCTGGCACTCGGTGAACGTTTGTATTCATTCATAGCACTGCGCTTAGCTTCAATGACAGGGGCCATCACATCTGATGAAGCATCAAACCAGTCATTTGACTTTGCTGTTTTCTTACCAAAGGTGGTAAGTGCAGTACTTTGAATGGTGTTCCGTAGATGCTCCCAGTTCTCTGTAATAGTATCACCATGCTGAGGGCTACTGAGCACTTTCTTGAAGGTCGCAGTGAATTGAGCGATCATGAAAGGGTCTGACATCTTGCTGGTATCAATGCGTGGTTTCCCTTCATGTCTGACATGATAGAGTTTTATTGGTTGTGCTCTGATTTTGCAGCAAACCAAGGAGTGATCTGTATCACAGTCTGCACTATGGTACGAGCGCATGGAGAGCACAGACCTGAGGAGTGGCCTTCTGACGAGAATCATGTCAAGTTGGTGCCAGTGCTTGGATCGTGGGTGTCTCCATGACACCTTATGCTGGGGTTTTGTCTGAAAGTAGGTGTTGGTCACGCAGAGGTCATGGTGGACGCACAACTGTAAGAGCCGTTGTCCATTTTCATTCATCTTGCCAATACCAAACCTGCCCAGACATGAAGGCCATGAAACATTATCGGCACCCACTCTAGCGTTAAAGTCACCAAGGAGAACAAGCTGTTCTTGCCTAGGTATGCTTTTGATTACTGCTGCTAGATTCTCGTAGAATTCATCTTTAGCTTCTGAGGCAGAGTACAGAGTAGGAGCATACACACTGACAAGGGTGATGGGACCTGTGCTAGTTTGCAGGCGGAGCGTTAACAGGCGTTCTGATCCATTCTCACCTGTTTCAACCATGTTAGTTAGCGATTTTTTTTACCGCAAAACCTACTCCGTGTTCTCTAGCTTTATCAAGATCTTTCCCTTGCCAATAAAATGTGTAGTCCTTCTCGCTCACCATTCCAGAGCCCGCCAGGCGCGTTTCCTGAAGTGCAGCTATATCCACCTGAAATCGTTTAAGCTCATCATTAATTATGGCTGTCTTCCTTACATTGTTTACATCCTGTAGGTTTTCGGATAGTCCAGTCAACATAGTCCGGACGTTCCAGCATCCCAATCTGAGAGTTTGCTTATTTCTATTTTTTCGATAATTGCTTGGTGCAAAATTTTCTGTCCACAGTTCGGGTTTGACCCTAATCCCCATGCACCCAATGGGGAAAGCAGACAGTGGCGGGACAACACCTTATTGACTGGGGGCTGCCCAGCTTGAAGCGGGCGGTAGCTGTCCAGTGAGATCCTAGAACCTCTCCCACTGTCGGAAGTAGCCCCTGGCGCCATGCCCTACGCCAATTGGGCAAAAAGCTTATAACCGGTAACTGCTACTTCCCGTGTTTTGCCGACACCTATAGGGTGAAGCTGGAGTGTCCTCTCCAGGGCGCGAGCTTGGGCACAGTTATATGGAGATCAAGCTGTTGCCCATGCAGCATGTTCCCCCTCTCCACACAGCCGGTAGATCCAAAGGAACGGCAGTAGCCGATACAGTTTGGTACCAGCCATGTCGCAGGAGTTGCCAGAATAATGTCGACTCCGGATTTATCCTCAGGGTTTACTCCCGAAGCCAATTCCATAAATGGATATTCCCGCAAGGCAGCGGTGGTTTGAATTCAGAGTTCCTTCTTTTAGATAAGCTACCAACCAAGGATCACGAGCCCTATCTGCCCGAAGCTGCTGGTTTTAAGGCGCCAGTCGCTCGCCTTTGCCCCTTCTCCCGTCAGTGGAAACAGTTCCGCCGGGCTCAAATTGAGCCACACGTGAAGGCCGGGAGCTGGACTTGGTTGTCAGAGGCTGTTTGAGGCGCGTGCCATAGAAGTATTTTATCTGCAGTGAGAGCTTATCCTCACTACACCTCCCGGCAATAACAACCTTTGGAACCTAAAAGAGTATATAAAATAACTAAAACCATGAACGGAAAACGGGGTGCAAACAATATTACGTTAGTAATAAATAAGCAATGGGGCGTATCTCATGGAAAGAGATGAAAACAAATAAGGAGGTCCTAGAAAATCTAGGTATGAAAAGAGAACTAATGAGGGAGGTCAAAGTTCGACCGCTAAAATACTTTGGCCACATAAAAAGGCATAACACCTTGCAGAAGACCATAACAGAAGGGAGAGTTGAAGGCAAACGTGCAAGGGGAAGACAGCGCTATAAGTGGGAAGACAACATCAAGAGATGGACAGGAAAGAGTCTATCAGAGTGCACCATCAAGACAAGAGACAGAAGACGTTGGAAATCCATTACAGCCAACCTTCGTTGTGGAGATGGCAACTGATGATGATGATGAATAAATAAGCAAGGAAATTTCATCACCACAGCATAGGGGCAGGAAATATGATGGGCAGAGCACTTCAGAGAAACACTGAGTAAGGAACCACCAGAGATGCAGCTGAATGTTTCTGAGGCTGAAAATGATCTAGACGTAAATACAGACAGTACGCGATGGGAAGAAATAATCACAGCTATCAAAGGGTTAAAGAATGGAAAAGCTCCTGGTCACGACATTTAAATACTGAGTTATTTAAGACAGACCATGAACTAGCAGCAGAACTATTAGAACCACCATTTGCACAAGTATGGACAGCAGTGACAACATCAACGGAGTGGAATAAAGGAATAATTATCAGTTTACCAAAGAATGGCGTCTTTACAGACTGCAACAACCAGAGAGGAATTACTCTCCTCTTAGTTCCCAGTAAAACACTAGGCAGGATAGATATCTCAGCCAATTTCAAAAGCAGTAGACCATAAACTGAGGAAAGAACAAGCATGGTTCAAAATGAAAAATGCGCATTTCATATATTCACCCATATGAACATTATACAGCAGGGCTCAGAGTGGCAGCTACACATTAACTTTGCTGATTTTGAAAAGGCTTTTGACAGCATACTCAGGGACAGCTTGTGGAAAATACTGAGGGAATATGGAATTCCAAGCTGACATTGTGTCCATAATCAAAAGCTACTATGCCAACTTTACATGTTGTGTTGGGCAGAGCAACCTAACTTTTGATTTGAATACAGGAGTACGACAGGGATGCCCCTTATTAACCTCTTTATTTTTGACAGTCTTAGACTGGGTGATGCGCCAGACAACAGAGGGCAGTCCAAGAGAAATAAGATGGACAACGTTTTCTACATTGGAAGATCTATAATACGCAGATGACACTACTCCCACACACACATCAACACATCCTAGAAAAACCAGATAGACTGAATAATTATAGCCTAGAGGTGGGTCTAAACATCAATCTAAAGAAGACAGAGGTCATGCCACTCAATGTGGGCAATCCTGAGCCAATATCAATAATGATCCAGAAGCTGGAACAGACAAATTTACATACTAGGATGCATTAAACACCAGACGGCAGAACAAGTAAAGACATCAACAACAAAATGAATAAAGCGAGAACAGCTTTTTCTAGTCTAAACAAACTTCTAGAAGTCCTCTCAGTACAACACAAACACTAAATTAAGATTACATGAGAACTGCGTACTTTCTGTGCTTCTCTACGGTGCGGAATGCTGGAGAGTAAAAGAGAAGGAAATGTCGAAGTTGTCCTCTTTCCACCCAATTTTCCTAAGGAAAATTCTCCGACTTTTTTGACCGAATACTATCACTAACCAAGAACTTCTTACTCAGAGCAACCAAGATAAGATGCACACCATCAAAGTTGGTAGACGCTGGAGTTGAATTGGCCACGTCCTTAGAGATGACCCCGATGCCATCACAAGATTAGCTATGCTATGGACACCTGAATGAAAGCGAAAGAGAGGCCCACCAAGAATATCTTGACGGAGAACTCTAAAGGCCGAGATGCAAATAATAAACTAGAGCTGGGTTACTGCACGAAGGACGGTTGCCGACCGAGAAAAGAAGAAGCAGTTTGTTGCTGCCCTACAAGACGCCACCAGGCGTGTTGGTCACTGACTGCTTTGACAATCGGCATAATTCCATGTCTGATGTTTTTGATATTTGAATACATAATACTGTGAATATGCAATAATTATACGTTCTTCTTCTCGAGGCGAAATCTCAGGTTTTTATTTTATGTCTAACCTGACATTGATTTTTACGTGAGTATCCCTTTATTTCTTGTACAGAGACAGGTGTCCCTCGCCATTCAGGCAAATACTCGCCGATTTCGGAGGTACCCATTGCAGCTGGGTCGGCTCAGGAGCCGCCAGTCCCTGGTCGACGACACTCCTTCAAATGTCCTCGCCAGGTCTCGAGTTAATCCAGTCCAAATCTCGGTCGACGAAAAATCCTCAAATGCCGTAGCCCGGGTTTGATCCTGTATCACTCGGTCGCCAGAGCGGTGTTGTAACCACTACGCTAGAGCGGCTACCATTATAATTATAATTTTAATTATTATTATTCAGAATCGACGTCATTGCATTACGGGCAAACCCATATGTGCTCAGTCTCCCTCAGAAAATGTCGAAGGGTATGAATGTTGATTGTTCCTGTTGCGCCATGGTTGTATACACGCCGGATGCATCCTCTCATACGTCCATCCCTGCCTGTCTTACGGCTAATGCCAAACTCCAGCAATCTTAGACCTGATGATCGATCGATTGTAGTGCCATCCTCTCATACGTCCATCCCTGCCTGTCTTACGGCTAATGCCAAACTCCAGCAATCTTAGACCTGATGATCGATCGATTGTAGTGCCATCCTCTCATACGTCCATCCCTGCCTGTCTTACGGCTAATGCCAAACTCCAGCAATCTTAGACCTGATGATCGATCGATTGTAGTGCCATCCTCTCATACGTCCATCCCTGCCTGTCTTACGGCTAATGCCAAACTCCAGCAATCTTAGACCTGATGATCGATCGATTGTAGTGCCATTCTCTAATAGGCGATCATTAATAGTCCCCAGTATCTCTCCATTGTCCGTATCCAATGAACCCAATCTGATTGCTCTTGAAGCTAGCCTGTCACCTCCTTCGTTGCTGCTTGACCAGGACAGTAGATCCAGACCAGTTCGTGAAGGTTCGAATCTTCTATGGAAGTTCTCAATTCATGCTGTAGCCATCCATTTTGGGTTTTCCGAAGCATGGACTGAGTTTCTGACTCAATAACTGCCCTTGTTAATTAAGTTTCAGACAGCCACCTTAGTGCTGCCTCTACCTTCATTGTCATGCTGGAGGTTGTTGTCCTCTGCATGACCTCTGTCTTCTTTAGATTGATGATTAGACCCACCTCTAGGCAATAATTATTCAGACTATCTGTTTTTTCTAGCATGTGTTGATGTGTTTATGCGAGTAGTGTCACCTGCGTAATCTAGATCTTCCAATTTAGTAAACTTTGTCCATCTCATTTCTTTTGGACTGCCCTCTGTGGTCTGGCGCATCACATAGTCTAAGACTGTAAAAAATAAAGATGTTCATAAGGGGCACCCATGTCGTACTAATGTCTTCAACTCAAAAGTTAGGTTGCACTGCCCAACACTACATGTAAAGTTATTATTGTGCCTTTTGATTATGGACGGTTTTAGTTATTTAATACAATTTTTTTATAAGGCTGCAACTACGGACCTGAAATTGTATAAGTATTTTGCTGAATAACTGAATAATGGTGGAAAAGGATACTTAAAAAATAAGTTTACCATAGAGATTCTACAAAAACCTTAATAGGAAGGTAAGATACCAGTGGCATTAATTTTGTTATAATAAATCTGTTTTCTTTGACATATAATTATATATAACCATGTTTTTGTTGTTGTAAAAATGTATATCTGTTGTCGAGAAATCCTCCAGTATTACGGTCCTAGAGATGACGTAGATGACCACCCATGATTTAGATTAAGTTGAATTATTAGTTGTGTTAGTACCAGTTGTGTTGTTGTAGTTTATGACATATGTGAGCTAGCAGAAGGGATAATGTATTTGTGTTACTACCTGTTGTGTTGTTGTAGTTTAGGACATATGTGAGCTAGCAGAAGGGATAATGTATTTGTGTTACTACCTGTTGTGTTGTTGTAGTTTATGACATATGTGAGCTAGCAGAAGGGATAATGTATTTGTGTTACTAATTGTTGTGTTGTTGTAGTTTATGACATATGTGAGCTAGCAGAAGGGATAATGTATTTGTGTTACTACCTGTTGTGTTGTTGTAGTTTATGACATATGTGAGCTAGCAGAAGGGATAATGTATTTGTGTTACTAATTGTTGTGTTGTTGTAGTTTATGACATATGTGAGCTAGCAGAAGGGATAATGTATTTGTGTTACTACCTGTTGTGTTGTTGTAGTTTATGACATATGTGAGCTAGCAGAAGGGATAATGTATTTGTGTTACTACCTGTTGTGTTGTTGTAGTTTATGACATATGTGAGCTAGCAGATGGGATAATGTATTTGTGTTACTACCTGTTGTGATGTTGTAGTTTATGACATATGTGAGCTAGCAGAAGGGATAATGTATTTGTGTTACTACCTGTTGTGATGTTGTAGTTTATGACATATGTGAGCTAGCAGAAGGGATAATGTATTTGTGTTACTACCTGTTGTGTTGTTGTAGTTTATGACATATGTGAACTAGCAGAAGGGATAATGTATTTGTGTTACTACCTGTTGTGTTGTTGTAGTTTATGACATATGTGAACTAGCAGAAGGGATAATGTATTTGTGTTACTACCTGTTGTGTTGTTGTAGTTTATGACATATGTGAACAAGCAGAAGGGATAATGTATTTGTGTTACTACCTGTTGTGTTGTTGTAGTTTATGACATATGTGAACTAGCAGAAGGGATAATGTATTTGTGTTACTACCTGTTGTGTTGTTGTAGTTTATGACATATGTGAGCTAGCAGAAGGAATAATGTATTTGTGTACTCAGGGCGTTCTCAATTTGTTTTTTTCCTCATGACCCACTTCTGACACTCTTTTGCCTCTGTGCTCCCTACCCATAGTCGCTGTGACCACCTAGAAATATGGGGATTTGTAGGGTAGCAACAAACTGCTTCTACTTTGCTCGGTCGGCGGCCATCATTCTTGCAGTGTCCCAGCTCTGGTTCATTCTTTGCATCTTGGCCCCATAGTTCTCCGCCAAGTTCTTTTTGGTAGGCCTCTCTTTCGCTTTCCTTCAGGGGTCCGTAGCATAGCTGTTCTTGTGATGGCATCAAGGTCTCTTCTGATGATGTGGCTAACCCAACTCCACCGTCTACCAGTTATAATGATGTGCATGTCCTCTTAGTTGCTCCGACAAATCAGTTCTTGGTTGGTGACGGTATTCGGCCAACCACTCTGCCCTTCTCACACTGAACGGATCTCTGGATTCCTGGATAGTATTTTACAACCCTTAGTGGCCAATCTACCTTCCTTTTTGAAGGACACCACCCATGCTATCACTACTTTTGATTCCATCTTATTCACACCTGACCACACTTACCGTCTTTTCCTTTTGGATGTTTGTTCGCTTTATACTTCCACTCCACACTCTGATGGCCTTAAAGCACTACAATTTTTTCTCGACAGATGCATTGACCTTACCTTTAGCACAGGTACTCTTCTTCGCCTTGCAGAATTGGTTCTCACTCTCAACTCTTTTGAATTCAATGGCCAGTTCTTTAATGAAATTAGTGGCGTTGCTATGGGCACCAATATGGACCCGAGATATGCTTGCCTCTTCATGGGTCACTTTGAATATTTGGTGCTTCAAATTGCGATGGACCATTACCTGATTTTACCGTCGTTATATAGACGATGGTATTGAAGTCACAGACATGTCTGAAGTTAACCTCTGTAGATTCATTGACTATGTTGGTAATTTCCATCCTGACATCAAATTCACTTCTCAGATTTCTACCACTTCAGTTAATTTCCTAGACGTTACTCTCAATATTACTCCTATTGGCCTTACTACCACAGTCTTTTATAAAACTACTGATGCTCATGGTTTCCTTCTTTGTACCTCTTCTCACCCTCTCAGCTGTAAAGATTCCATTCCCTACTCTCAACTTCTACGCTTACGTCGGATATGTCACGATGAAGATGATTTCCGTGAACAAGCTCAAGAAATGTTCGATTTTTTTCGCCGACGTCACTACCCTGAAAGAGATTTATCTGATGCCCTTAATCGCATTAGTCTTGTTACTTGTCAGTTTGCATTTAATGCTAATTCTGCTACTACATCTGACAGACTCAAACTTGTCTTAACTTGTCACCCTCACTGTTTGGGGGTGAAAAGAATTATATTTCGTCATCTGCCTATTCTCCACTGTGATCCTTAAACCAGAGAGTTGTTTCGTGATACCCCTTTAGTGGCATATCGTAGAGATAAGAATTTTAGGGATATTCTTGTGCATAGTCGCTTGACACAAACTAGTCCTTCTCACTTTGGTACTAAACCGTGCCAACGCCGCATATGTAAGACCTGTCCTTTTGTACTCCAAAAACAGTCAGTCTCCTTTCCGAACGGTAAATTTGCCACTGGGGAGTCTTTCACTTGCGAATCCAGAAACCTGATTTATCCTAGCATCTGCAAGAGGTGGGACATGACCTATATTGGTGAAACTGGCAAACGTCTGGCAGACTGGTTTCGTGAGCACTTGAATGACATCTATCATGGCAAACATTTACCGGTGGCCCTTCACTTCAATAGCCTTGACCATTCGGGTAACTCTGACATTTATGTCACTGCTCTCCTGTCATGTGTCGGCGACGACCGAACTTGATTCTCGTTGGAGAATCGTCTCATTTTTCAAATTGGTGTTTTATCTCCTGCTGGCTGGAATGTCCAGCATCATTTTGCATAATTCTGGTGGCTTCTGTATCTGTTTCATACTTTATTTCTTCTGTCGTTATCTTCCTTTCTATCCTTGTTTTGACTTTGGTTCGTTTCGTTTCCTCAATTATCTTTTCTCAGCCGTCACTAGCTCATACGTCACTTCCGCATGACGCCTCATTTGTTCCGCCATCTTGAATGTTTCCTTCTTGGATGCAGCTAAGTGATTTTTTTCTTGTTTTAATAGTGTTGTTCATTTCTGTCTTCGCTTCGTCGATTATTTACTTTCTTGTTTCGACATGTCTTTCTGGTTTTACGATTTTCTTACATTATTACTGTATCGTTTCGCTCATCACCGTTGTTTCATCTGCTTGTATTGCTCATTTGGCGTTTTCCTCATCATCATAGATTTTTGTAGCACCTCTATGTAGTTCTTGTCCTTGTCACCTGTTCGTAACTGTGGCTGACGAAGGGTAAAACCCGAAACATCCCTTTTTTCATGTGTACCGTTTACTTGTAAAACTGATTTCATACCATATTATTTTTTTAATTTGTATATTTATCCTGCCAAACGATTCGGAAAATTAATGCAAGAAATAGATTGACGACAAGGACACAGTCAAGTAAACAAGAACTACACATAAAAACTCAACTCCTACAACTGACTACACACCTGACAGTTATATAAATATTCTTCTTCTTCTTCCGTCCTTAGCCACAGACCGTCAAAGCAGTCAGTGGCCATTACGCCTAGTGGCGTCTTAGGGCAACAGCAGATAGGTTTTCTTTGCCATTGTTTCCCATCACGCCTAGTGGCGTCTTTAGGGCAACGGCAAATCAATCCATTTGCTGTTGTTTCCGTAATCGAAGTGACTGGCAAACGGGTGATCAGCCCGTTGTGTATATAAATATATAGGCAGTAAAAGACAGCACTCAGTTATCCACCAACGAAACAAAAGCGTAAAGCAAGAGAGACAGATCATCACTGACACATGAAATAAAACAGGACAATGGAAGAATGTAATGAGCGAATAACTCATTACAGTTTTAGAGGTCCTACGACCAATCATCATCAACAAAGTCATAAATCAGCTGGAGTTAAGAAAGATGACACTATCGGCGGACACAATCGGTTAAAACACAAACTGAACCAACCAAAACCACACATGCATCTAAATTTCTGCTGGTTGACCTTTTAAGGACGTGTTCTTTTCAGAGCTGCCGTCAAATCTGTAATAATAGCTGTAGAAATAAAAGTAACACACTTGCAAAAATAAATAAATACACACATTTAATACGCAACTATGCTAGAATAAACGCATGACGTGACGACTATAGACAACCCAGCTCACGGTCCTTTACGTGATTAGCCCTTTTCAGGGCTTACAACAATGCTAACAAATGATTAAAACAAGTAAAAACACGACTGAGATAACAGTCCAGCGGTCAAAACGTAATAGCAATTAGAACAAAATACGCCCGTTATTAGCGAAAGATCACACATCTGGTCAGATTGGACGGGACATCGGAAATAAAGTAAAAAGATACTTAACCATGTGATGATGTAAGCAGCGGCTGAGTCCGTCACTAGAGCGACAAAGAAATATTACAAACACATCTGGCCTGTATAATTACAACGCCTTCAGGATGTAATAAATGATAGAAACACTGGAGCGATGGAAGAAACAATTGACACTTGTCACGGACAACAATAATATTTTACATAATTCTCTCCCCGTCATTAATGATTAGTTAGGGGAGGTAGCTTGTTTGGTTTCCAAGGGAAACAATTAGATTATGAACAACATATCAGACTGAGTAGAAGCTGTCCATAATTTTTAACTTGTATAAATTTATTATAAGCAATTGCATTAATCATAGCATTTTGTTTTAGGTACAATATTTGTAATTGTTCCTTTTTCAAATTTTCTTTTTTGTCTATGCATAAATTCAAAACAATTTAAAAGATTTTCAACTTAATGCACATTTTAAAGTATTCAGCACTTAGCTGTTCTACCACTATCGATGATAATGTAAACACAAGTACAATATCCAAGCCATTTGAACTAAGATCAAAGTGTCTTAGCCAGGACCGGGATGACACACATTCTACTACATAAAGTCAATAGAAATCACTTTGAACCCCAGAAGGGGGGAAAAAAAAAGCACAACAACATGTTTCATCAGCAGTAACTAGTGTTGTTCATTATTCTGAAAATTGCCCTTTTTGTATTTCTATCAATAGCTTTCTGCTTCCGTGTATTTAATAAAGAAAAAACACATGTTTGTATATTGCTTCGTATTTATGGTCAAGTGTTATCTCTTAACGAAGAGTTTGGAGTTGCTTAAACCAAATAAATAAATAAGTACATAAATTAAGAAAAAACTGAATACTGTGATGTGAAAGTGTCCAATTTCTAGAATTCTTGCTACCCGTGGCAAGGTGATTGGTATTAAAATCTTAAACAAAAAATACGTCATTACTTTTACGTCA
This sequence comes from Oreohelix idahoensis, assembly GCA_024509875.1. Taxonomy (NCBI): domain Eukaryota; kingdom Metazoa; phylum Mollusca; class Gastropoda; order Stylommatophora; family Oreohelicidae; genus Oreohelix; species Oreohelix idahoensis. The sequence continues at coordinate 167,060 of JAMPIV010009806.1, forward strand.
TATTATTTGGTTCGGTGTTTGTAACGTTTCAAAGCAGGGGATCAATTTCAAATATTAACCATGTGCCTGGATCAGTCGGTTATATATATCAGTAGGCTATTTTGTAATGTGTGATACATTTCCTGATTATATAAGAGTTATGTAATGGGTGGTATTTTCTGATTATGTATGATTTAAGTAATGCGTGATATATAGTTCCTGATTATGTAAGAGTTATATAATGTGTAATATATATTGATTATGTAAGAGTTATGTAATGGGTGATATATTTCCTAATTGTATAAGAGTTAAGAAATTTGTGATTTATTTCCTGATTGAGTAAGAGTTAAGTAATGGGTGATATATGTCCTGATTATGTAAGAGTTAAGTAATGGGTGATATATTTCCTGATTATGTAAGAGTTAAGTAATGCGTGATATATTTCCTGATTATGTAAGAGTTAAGTAATGGGTGATATAATTCCTGATTATGTAAGAGTTGTGTAATGTGTGAGATATTTTGATTATGTAAGAGTTAAGTAATCTGTGATGTATTTCCTTATAATGTAAGAGTTAAGCAATGTGTGATATAATTATTTCCTGATTATGTAAGAGTTATGTTATGGGTGATATATTTCCTGATTGTGTAAGAGTTAAGTAATGTGTGATATATTTCCTGATTATGTAAGAGTTAAGTAATGTGTTATATATTTCCTGATTATGTAAGAGTTATGTATTCATGTTCCTAAAGCGCCCAATGGAGCATAGATCCACAACTACAGCTGGTCACCTTGCAGACAGCCTACATTAAAACATGCATGTGATCTTCCAGTGGTGGTTTCTGTACCAATTAAATAAACATGATGTGGTTGCCAGCCACATGTATGTGTGGCCGTGCATTGCTGATGATGTTGTATAGTGGTTGGTATCACTACCCAAAAGTAGGCAGGCCTTAGTTGATGTTATAAAAGTCAAAAGAAAAAAGGCAAAACAACAACAGTTCAAGCAGACAGCTGACGATTGATATCAACACTAGATAAGTAACTTGACTCCGACAGCAGTGGAAAATATGATGACGTTTATTTACATGTAACGTGGCTGGTGTGAAATAATGAGTCCAAACTTCCCTTGAGGTTGGTCAACCTTGTACAGCATAAATTTAGACTCAATTATTTTCTCAATGTCTTGCTCTCTCATTCTTCCTTACTGCCTCAGTGTTTACTAGCTGTCTCTAGATGTTAGGGCGTTCATTCTTCCTTACTGCCTCAGTGTTAACTAGCTGTCTCTAGATGTTAGGGCGTTCATTCTTCCTTACTGCCTCAGTGTTTACTAGCTGTCTCTAGATGTTAGGGCGTTCATTCTTCCTTACTGCCTCAGCGTTTACTAGCTGTCTCTAGATGTTAGGGCGTTCATTCTTCCTTACTGCCTCAGTGTTAACTAGCTGTCTCTAGATGTTAGGGCGTTCATTCTTCCTTACTGCCTCAGTGTTTACTAGCTGTCTCTAGATGTTAGGGCGTTCATTCTTCCTTACTGCCTCAGTGTTTACTAGCTGTCTCTAGATGTTAGGGTGTTCATTCTTCCTTACTGCCTCAGTGTTAACTAGCTGTGTCTAGATGTTAGGGCGTTCATTCTTCCTTACTGCCTCAGTGTTAACTAGCTGTCTCTAGATGTTAGGGCGTTCATTCTTCCTTACTGCCTCAGTGTTTACTAGCTGTCTCTAGATGTTAGGGCGTTCATTCTTCACTACTGTCTCAGTGTTAACTAGCTGTCTCTAGATGTTAGGGCGTTCATTCTTCCTTACTGTCTCAGTGTTAACTAGCTGTCTCTAGATGTTAGGGCGTTCATTCTTCCTTACTGCCTCAGTGTTTACTAGCTGTCTCTAGATGTTAGGGCGTTCATTCTTCCTTACTGCCTCAGTGTTAACTAGCTGTCTCTAGATGTTAGGGCGTTCATTCTTCCTTACTGCCTCAGTGTTAACTAGCTGTCTCTAGATGTTAGGGCGTTCACGACTGGAGAACGATTACTGCTTTCGAGACTTATCTCCCTTCTAAATTCTTCATGTGTGTGAAATTCAACTGTCACTCAAACATTTTTTGATTCTAAATCTTCTGTCTCTGTTCTTATTTTATTTTTCTGTGCTCTGCTTAACGTGTCTTGGTAAAGACTGGCCTAACCACCAGGGGTGATAATTTCATATTAGGGGTAGCTGTCATAGTTACTTTATATTTAAATGAAAAGGTTAATAATACACATAGAATATGTTTACATATACATCTCCACTGATTCAAAAGTGTTCATAATATAAATTGAATATGTTTTTCATTTATGTTTATACTGATTGAAATGTTTGAAACTTCCATTACTTTAAATGAATATTTTATCATAGACATTTACACTGGTTAATAGCTTGAAAACTTACATTAATTTTAAAGTAATTATGTTTATGCGAACATTTACACTGCTTTGAAATTGTAAGTATTATATTTAGAATGTACATCTTTTCTTTCATCTTTCCCTCCCTGTTCTTTAGGGAACTTGGAACAACTTTATGCTTTTAATTCTATTTACGAAATTATTAATAAAGCAATCACCAGCGCGTGCACTGTGGGTTCATGAATCGTCATTCTATGTGCTGAGGTTGCCAGCCTCAAATGACTTAGCTATCCACAAGCGAGTTCCACATATTAAATTTCACATGGTAATATATATATATATATATCAATATATCAATATATATATATATATATATATATATATATATATATATATATATATATATATATATATATATATATATATATATATATATATATTGATTCCACTTTGCTCGGTCGGCGGCCATCCTTCGTACAGTGCCCCAACTCTGGTTCATTCTTTGCATCTCAGCCTCCACAGTCCTCAGCCTTGTTTTTGGTCGGCCTCTCTTTCGTTTTCCTTCTGTGGTCCATAACATTGCTGTTCTTGTGATTTCATCGGGGTCTCTTCTGAGGACATGGCCAACCCAGCTCCAGCGTCTGCCAGCTATGATGGTGTGCATGTCCTCTTGCTTGCTCCGAGTAAGCAGATATTGGTTGGTGATGGTATTCGGCCAGAAGATTCTGAGAATTTTTCTTAAGCATGTTGTGTGAAAAGCGGACAATTTCGACATTTCCTTCTCTGTAACTCTCCAGCTCTCCGCGCCATAGAGAAGCACAGAAAGCACACAGCTCTGATATAATCCTAATTTTGTGCTCGTCTCTCAAGTGAAATAGCTTGAGAAAATGGTGGTCAGAATATATTAACTACTTTCCCACGCCTTCGTTTGTTATGAGCTTTCAAAAAACTCCAATCATATTCAAACATGTGGGTTATGGGGTATTTTCAAAAAATATTCAGACATCGGATAATATTGAATGTAAGGCAGAGGTCAACTCTCCCATCTGTAGCAATAAGATGTCCGATGCACCTGTGTATCAAACTTACAGACAGATCGGTAAACTCATACAACAGCGTTTTCAACATGAAACTATTATCACTTTATCAGAAAGTACTCTTGTCATAACATGTAGGACAGGAAACGCTTATGTCATAAGTCTCCGCCGCGTACACGAGATCTTGTGCTAATCTTAGCCAACCTGTGTCGCTCCCTTGCGACTGCGAGTAACTATCTCAGCAAATCACAGAAGCATTAAGCAAATGTGATTATTATCACCTACAGAGAGTGTCAAGCAAATCGACAATACTCAAATATCTGCTACTTAGCAGAAAATAACGAAGAAAGAAAGAAAAGTGTGATAAATGAGAGCACATATTAAAAATCAGCAAAAAGTGCAACACTCTCTTAAAGAACACGTATACCTTTCTCTTCCTTATTTGTATGGTGCACTGTTGACTTTTGTCACGGAATTGCTTCTCCTGCTTTGCAGTAGTGGTCCAATAGAGGCCAAAACACAAGAGTATCTAATATGAGTCTTCAAATGCGTCTACCGTCGCACAAGATTACTCTTGGCAGAGTTGTAGATAGAAGGATAAAGATGTTTCTATCTCAAGGGAGTTTCTAAGATATTTCAAAAGTCAAGAACAATGCTGCATTGTGCAGAGCAATTGTTAACATGCAGTACATTCAAAATGATTAAATCGACGGTAAATGTGTATATTTACAAATAACAAATTTAATAATCAAGTAAGTTTAACAGTTTAAAAAAAATTGTATAATCTTTAACAGAAAAAATTCACGTCACCGATTGATGGTATGGTGTTTTATGTAAAAAGTCACTTGGCAGCTTTTAGGTTTGACAAAGCTGCAAATAGTAGTTTCTGCTTCCGCTGAGTTTTTTAGGTTCCGTTCAGAAAGGTCGTTGGAGTTCTCGTAGCTCTTGTCAGATTAAATGCGCAGCACGTTCCAGGTCAGATCAGGGAGTAACTGCAAAGGTGGTCTCACGTCTCTACGACTCTCTGATGATGGTGTCTAGTTCGTCGTCAGGCCACTTCTACCCTCACTTTGTTCCAGAGATTATTACGCTTCACTGGCACCACCAAGCCAATCTTGACTCACAGACTGTTTGCTTAGAGGAATAAAGGCACTTGACTAGGTCTCTTACACGGTTCTGGGGTGTTGTTATGTTAACAATGAATTACCACTATGAAATCCATGTTTTAGATTCCTCAGATTTCGTAGGTCCCTGTTAAATGGTAGAGTTTATTCTGGTCTCTGAAGTCCTTAAATTTGCTCAAACAGAGGGCCGGTTCCGATATACGAATCTTGATTATAAACTTCTGGCAGTCTGGTTTACGTTTTGGCAAGCGATTCTCACAGTGTACTAGACTTGCAAGAAATTTCAGATTATATTGCAAGTTTTTAGACTATGACTTGGCACAATTCTACCGTCTTGTCTGGACATTTTCGTGGTTTCTCCGCATCTCCAATATGCAAGTCTATTATTCTGTGGAATTGTAAAGGATTACTCCCATCTTGTGTAAACACCATCATTAGTCTTTCACAGAGATAAAATGTGGGACCGTCACGTTTGTCTGATCCAATTAGTCCCTCGGGGATGGGCTGGCGAATGAACGTAAATTGAAGTGTGAAAGTAATGTAAACATTGACCTTCGGATGAGTTTTCTGTGTTGATAAAAAAGGGCAGGATAGAGAACAATAACAAAATATCACTCTCAAAGGAATGTGATGAAATCCTGCTGAAGTGGACATGAGAGCGCACAAACCGTTTTGTGACAACATTGTTAGAAATATTAACACTGGCTTTTGGAGAAACTACAGAAACAGTACTCATGACTCTGTACTTGAGTGAACGTTATGCTCAGACAATTCGTACAAAGTGACTAATATGAGGTGGTACATGAGTCTGGCAACATCATCATGTATAACTAATTACAATAGAACTGACCACTACAAAAGTCATGTGACTGTTTGGTGCAGGCGTCCTGCGAGGGTACCAGTACAGTGGTGGTTCCACGCTTCGCAACGAGCGAGAAAGAAAATAATGATGATAATATAGAGGTCAACAAATAATGATGATAATATAGAGGTCAACAAATAATGATGATAATATAGAGGTCAACAAATAATGGTGATAATATAGAGGTCAACAAATAATGGTGATAACATAGAGGTCAACAAATAATGATGATAATATAGAGGTCAACAAATAATGATGATAATATAGAGGTCAACAAATAATGGTGATAATATAGAGGTCAACAAATAATGGTGATAACTGTGACGTAGATAGATAATTTATTTTACCATTTCGTTCCATATGTTATTAACTCTTTTAATGTTCTGTTTTCTAGACATTTGTATTCTTCTTTTCTATCTTTTTTTCACCTTTTCAAACCGCACCCGCCTTTGGTTACGTTTGGCTGGCCTTTAGAGTAGAAATTCCCACGGGACCAGTAGACGGTCATATAACGTAATGTTATCTAAACGCACCTGTGGTCCGAACAGCTGGAATTTCTCTGGTCGCTCTATTCTTTGATCACGAGCGGCTGGTACCCTTTGAGGCCTGGGTAACGAGTTTGATCTTTTTCAGGGGGAGATAAAACCCGCTGTTAGTCCTTTGTAGGTTTTTGCCCCTTAGAACGCATTAGTGATCATAATATTATGTCTATCGGGGAAATTTTCTCAAAGTTGTTGCTTCTGAAACCTTTTGTCTTACTATAGATTACGTCTTTCGCCGATACATCTGTAGAAATATGCAGGCTAGGTGTCCGGGGGAATCGTCCTTTGTAATATAAGAGTAGCCGGATTTAATAAGCCAACACATTCGTGAATATTCCTGGCCCGTAAATGATCATATGAGACTTAGGCAGAGATAGCACGACAGTACTAGAATGTGTTTGCCTATGTTCTAGTCATTTTTCAGGGTGAGTTGACATATCTTATTAATATATGATATATTCATGTTAGCTTTTACATATATCTGTTAGGAAAGTGACTTGAATTCATTTCTGAGGACTCCTAGTAATCTAGTAACTTTATTCAGTGATAAGGTAGCGCTGTCTACGGCCTTAGTAAGGGTGCTTAAACTGTTACGGTTTATCATGGGTTAAATGTTAAACTTACAATAACAGATACTAGGCGTAGAATCAGTCCACAGATGCTTATCATGGGTTAAGAATAGGCTAAATTAACTGTCATTTCTGTAAGATAATGTCAGGTGTGGATTGTTCACTTAAAACTGAATAGTGAGATGCAGGTAATAATTCTGGATTATAGGAGATAGTCACTTATTACTTTTTGATAGATTTTGCGAGTGGCAAGGGAGAATCCTTTTATGCTTACTTGTGTGGCTAGGCACTAGTCTATAACTTTCACAGAAAGCAGTCACCAGGCATAGATATAATTATATCTTATGATTTAGCCACAACTGTATTATTATAGCAAGAACATTGCATTTTCTATGTACTCATTTTGTGGAATGCTAATATATTTCCAAAAGGGGACATACGATTTATTTGTGTAATGTCAAATGCTGTAATCTGTTTATGTAAATTCATTTAATGTTGTAAGATGAATAAGCATATTCATTTAACTGTAACTACAAGGTTAGGTTTCCTGTATGTTGAGATTGAGAGAAGAGGAGGAGAGTTCGCTGTCAGAAAATTTAATGACAGGTACATGGGTGTACAAAAGATATTAAGCCTATGCGGGCACATGCTATAATTGATAGAATGGAAGGAGCGGAGCATAACTAGGTTATAAAGCATTAGATTGATTTTGTCGTTGCTTGAGATAAAAGGTTTTTTTGGGTCTCAGTTTCATAGAGACCGAATCGCTAGAGCAGACTCCAGTCAGGCGAAGAACGACATGTCCTCTTCGATCTAGAGGGCTTCTGAATACCGTTAGCGTCACGAGTAGTCAATCCCCGTTCCTGAACCTAAACCCTTTTGTCAACGCCAAGTTACGCTCACGCAGTGCAACGGAGCCAACGCTAAATCTGGAATCACCAAATGCAGTAGTAGTTCTCCACTCGCCTATTGGATTACCAGTCAGAGCATTGCCGTTTCCAGAATATCAAAACCGCCCAGCATGTCTATAGCAGAATCTGATATCACCCGACTTTGTGTGCCTAAACGGGGCACTCAGCCAAAACCACAGCCAAACCAGTTTAAACAGGATTTACAGCCAAGCAAGCAATAGCGCCGGATAAGAACGCCTGGGACTCTTTGTCCTCAAGTGACTTCGCCTGGTGTATTTCTGGGTTTATGTAGAACTTCGCACGTATGAGCAGCCATCTATGAACAGAGTTCTAGCCCCCCTCGCGCAAGTAGCGGCCACCAACGTTTAGCACTACCAAGGAAAGTTTTGTATTTCACTTCATTCACATTGAAGGATATTTACATGTAAGACACTTTTCTGGAGCTAGCACCTTTGGTCCCACGAAAGAAAGACAGGCTGTCCCTCAGTTCGTTTATTTGGTCGGCAGGAGATAAACAGCGTCTTCCAGTGTTCCCTCGCGCAATTAGGGGTCACCAACGTTTAGCCCGACAAGGAAAGTTTTGTATTTCACTTCATTCACCTTGAAGGATATTTACTTGTAAGACACTTTTCTGGAGCTAGCACCTTTGGTCCCCGAAAGCGGACCCACTGTCGGACAGCTTAGTTATTTTCTCCGTGTTCTACAGGTTTTATGAGTGTTGGTGGTGTGTGTGTTTGTGGGCGTGTATTTGCATTATTGAGGGTTATTGATGACTATTTGATTATTGATGTAATTTATGATGTGTATGATGATAAGCATTAATTCCATACTTTTCTTCTTTAAAAAGTTTACACATTTATTAATGCGCTGTTCCCGACCCTTTTCATCCATAATTAAACTTGTTTTAGCTCTTTACTATAATCTCTATGTTTGATAAGAGAAAAGAGTGAGAGCAGGAGGTGCTTAGACAGTAAAAGTGAGTTGAGGCTTGGAGAGAGAGATCACTTTGATAAATCTTCTTCCACGTTGTCTCAAGTCCATCTCCTATTTACACCTTTCTGTGTGTGTAATCTATAACTCTGTCAGTCCACTATCCCTTGCCGATTTCACTACTATTGTCCAACTCGACAAATACTCTACACTTTACTCAACCACCACAATTAATGGGAGCCCGTCCGAGATTCTAGAACCCATCTGTACGACATTTAATATGTGCTCGATCCGAGGATGAATCTCTCACAAGATTCTATCTTGATTCTTAGAGTTTAGTGTTCTGCAGATTATAGGAATTGCTATCCCTAGACATATCGAACTATTTCTTGTGGGTGGAAGTCGGAACAGCGCTTTTTCTCCACAGCAATCATAAATATTAAGTTACATTTATTGTTCATGCTACACATGAGACAGCTGGTAAAGGTTGATGGTATCACTGCTGAGATTTTGGTTGACAAATCTGACGACTATTGTTGTAAAAGTCAGAAAAAAAATCTTTTTAAGGGTTAATATTTTTTTCAGGAGTAGCTCTTTAATCTGAGATAAGAAGCTACAGATAGTCAGTTACTAGCTTGCATCTGTACCAAGGGAGGGTGTTCATTCGGATGATAGTAACCAATCCTCTCAATAGCTTAGTACTGAACGAACTGGGGTGAAGTGATAGTAATAAGTTTTACATCACTTACATTTTTTGGAGTTTTTGGGGTTTTTGCTTGTCGACATCAGAGTAGCTATATACTTCTCGATTTTTGTAAAGTTTTCCCATGCTAGCATAGATTTTATTGATTATTAAGTTAATCAGCCCCTAGTGGACTAAACGGGAAATAGATAGACAAGAATGGGAAAAGCAGCTACAAGAACAGTACCAGAAAGAACAAATGAAGAGATGGGCTGAGCACTTCATGGAGGTGCTAAACAGACCACCACCAACAGTAACATCTGATTTTAATAATGAAACACCCACAACCAACTTGCCAATAACTTGCGATGAATTCACGCTGGACGAAATCAAACAAGCCGTTAAAAGATTTAAAAATTTTAAAGCTGATGGAGTTGACGAAATTTCAGGCGAATAGATTAAAGAAGTTAATGACAACAACCTCTTGAGAATTTTAGATATTATAAATGAAGTATGGAGAGAAGAACAACCACCACAACAATGGAAAAACAGTATTATTGTAAAGTTACCGAAGAAAGGTGATCTATCAGACTGTAATAACTGGCGTGGTATATCTCTATTATCAGTACCTGGAAAATTATTATGTTGCATGATGTTAGAGAGACTTAAATTGCATGCTGACGAAAAGATCAGAGAAGAACAAGCGGGTTTCAGGCCGAAACGATCATGTATTGATCAAATATTCACACTAAGAACAATTATAGAAGAATCAGTGGAAATGCAATCGCCACTTATTATCACCTTCGTCGATTTTCAAAAAGCCTTTAATAGTCTACACCGCCCATCATTGTGGAAGATACTTACAATCTATGGTTTTCCAACAAAATATGTGAATATAATCAAAGCGCTATATGACAATGCAAGATGTTGTGTTAGAACAAATAAAGGGAATACAGAATGGTTTACAGTAGAAACAGGGGGTGAAACAAGGCTGTATTATGTCACCACTACTTTTTGGAATAGCTATTGATTGGGTTATGAGAAACTATACCCACAATGAACAATTAGGTATAAAATGGACAAATGGAAAATTCCTGGGGGACCTGGATTTCGCAGATGATTTAGCATTCTTAAGTTCAACACCCAGACAATCCCAAGAAGCAGTAAATAATTTGTGTCATCTTTCGGTTAAAATAGGTCTCCAAATAAATGCCTCTAAAACTAAAGTTATGAACTTTTCTAACGAGACCTTTAATATCATCCTGAACGGGAAAAACTACAGAAAGTTGAAAGTTTCAATTATTTAGGCAGTAAAATGACTCAGGATGGTGAATCAACAAGAGAAATTCATACTAGAATTGTTTTGGCAGCTAGAGCCTTCAATAGATTATCTAACATTTGGAAATTACGATCATTGAATATACATACCAAGCTTCGTCTGTTTAATTCAAATGTTATCTCAGTGTTAACATACGGCTGTAAGAGTTGGAAAATAACAAAATCATTGGAGAACAAGCTGAATACATTCGAGAACAAATGTCTTAGAAAACTCATGAACATCAGTTGGGAAGAATTCAAGACTAATCGACAAATAAGAGAAGATCGTAGGCAGAAATATGTCTCCAACTATATAAGGAAAAGACGATGGTCATATATCGGTCATGTCCTACGAATGCAAAACAACAGAATACCACTGCAGGCACTCACTTGGGTTCCTGAGGGTAAGAGGAAAAAAGGAAGACCAAAAGAAACACTCAGAAGAACAATAATAAGAGAAGGAAGAACGTTGGGATTAAACAATGTGCAAGAGCTAAGAGGAGTGGCGTAACAACGTACAACCTGGAGAGCACTGGTTTCTGCCTTATGCGCCGTGTTTGGTGCTTAAAGAATTTATTATTATTATTAGTGGACTAAATAACTAAAATCTCTAAGTTTTATTCTTCTATAGTGTTTGCTTACCCTGATATAATGGCCGATCTAGATAAAGTGCATAGGATTGCCCTTGAGGTAGCTAAGTACATGGAGTACCAGGATAGCGAAATCTAGCCCTTTCTAGAATTTGCAGTAAGCATACAGGATCAATACGAGGTAGAAACCTGGTTTAACAGCCGTTTAATCTTGGCATGGTCCTGTAAACAAACTGGGGAGAGCGAAGCATTTACCCGAAAGTATGTAGAAGAAGCGATAGAAGAGGAGAAGCAATGGGAAACAAGAAGACAAGAACGGGAAATAGATAGACAAGAATGGGAAAAGCAGCTACAAGAAAGGTACCAGAAATTGGAAATGGAGCGACAAGAAAGGGACAGAGAAAGCCAAGAAAGGGACCGGCTACACCAAATCAGAATGAATGAACTGGATAGCCAAACCCGGAGGATGGAAACAGATACTAAATGTAGTCACTCTAGTTCCCCTTTAACTGTGCCCTTAACCGTCAACGCCCCTGCAAACCTTGCGCCCATGAAAGATAACTTGCCTGCTAAAACCGAACCCCAACTCCAGAAAATTGACTTTCCTTGGGACTTGGATCCGAAGCCCGAACTAGGAAAATTAACGGGATTGACCTAAAGCGGGAAAGCAGAAACCCCATGGAAAAAGCCAGGGAAAATTACGGATTGGTTCCCTGGCAAAGCGGGGACTTACCGATCCAGATCCAAGCACCGAACTCCAGGTGCAGAGGCGTATCCCTCCAACTCAACGATTATCTTATCACCCTGAGCTTAAAAGGTGCAGGAATAAGTCGCCTGCTAAATGGGTTAAACTTTCCAAACCGTTCCAAGGAACTTTGGAAAAACACACCGAGAGTTTTTTCTCGGGCACTTCGCGATCTAACGGGATCTCAAACCGTCCACTCCTTTGCATGCAGACTGCGGAGCCTGTAATCCAGGAAGTGGATCTCGCATTGCAGGACATTTGCCAACCGACGCCATTAACTTCCTCATGGGATTGCAAAGTTGACGTTTATGGTGGACACAGGGTTCCAGGCGAAGGGATCCCTGGTACTCCATCTGAGTCTCTCACACTTCTCAGGGCAGAAGAAGTGAGAAAAGCTGCCTTACTACTTCACAAGGAGTCATTGTTGAGAGCCTTGACTCACGTCATGCTAGTACCGGTAAAGCGACTCAACAAACTAAGCAACTCGCAGATAATACCTATCTTTCCCCAAGGATAGAAGCTACGGAGATCTGTTATGATTTAGTAGAACCCCAGAATGCGATCGATTACTCTCTGCTCCAGGCAGCTGAGTTCTCTCATTCAAATCGCATTTTTCCAGTGGTCTCAACCCCACTGATAGACAGCAAAGTAGTCGCCTCCGCCAGGCCATTACCGAGCAACTTAATCATTTCCGTTGACCAAGCCAGAGTTGTGACTGGCAAGGCAAGGAAAGCTCCAGACCCACCTTTAGACGGCACAGGTCTGAAGATTGATCAATGCTCCCACCGAAACAGGGGAGTAGGTGTCGAGAGGCAGAAGAAAAATGCTAGCATTTCTTCGGCCAACGAACGGCTTTATTTGCCAACTAGGGTTGCACGCGCGCAGAAAATCCCGATAGACTGCAGCTATAGAGGGTTATTCAAGTCCACGCCGGTGACAGGTAAACCCATAACGAAGCGTAAACAGCCCGAGCCCAGCAATGATTACACTGCACATAACAGGCGGATTACCTACGCAGTGGCCAGTGAGTTCAGGCGGGGCCGAAAACCACAACAGGGGCGGATAATTTTCCGGACCATAAACAGGCACAGCGAATTGTGGAACAACGATCACGTTCACACGGAAACGAAGGGCGTCAGTGCCGACTGGCCTCGCAAAATCCCATTCGCTAAACGTCTATTAGACAGAGGGAAGAAAAGAAATGAACTCGTATCTAGTCATACAGTACTGACAGAAATTGGATACGATTTTGGTTATGATTATAGGATGTTCTAACGACATGTAATGAACGTCTATGGAAAAGATAAATTACTGTCATTGTTGTCCGTGTTCCTCGAACTTTAAAAGGGGGGGGCACCTGTCACGTAGATAGATAATTTATTTTACCATTTCGTTCCATATGTTATTAACTCTTTTAATGTTCTGTTTTCCTAGACTTTTGTATTCTTCTTTTCTATCTTTTTTCACCTTTTCAAACCGCACCCGCGTTTGTTACGTTTGGCTGGCCTTCAGAGTAGAAATTCCCACGGGACCAGCAGACGGTCATATAACGTAATTTTATCTAAACGCACCTGTGGTCCGAACAGCTGGAATTTCTCTGGTTGCTCTAGTCTTTGATCACGAGCGGCTGGTACCCTTTGAGGCCTGGGTAACGAGTTTGATCTTTTTCAGGGGGAGATAAAACCCGCTGTTAGTCCTTTGTAGGTTTTTGCCCCTTAGAACGCATTAGTGATCATAATATTATGTCTATCGGGGAAATTTTCTCAAAGTTGTTGCTTCTGAAACCTTTTGTCTTACTATAGATTACGTCTTTCGCCGATACATCTGTAGAAATATGCAGGCCAGGTGTCCGGGGAGAGCGTCCTTAGTAATCTATAAGAGTAGACGGGTTTAATAAGACAACACATTCGTGAATATTCCTGGCCCGTAAATGACCATATGAGACTTAGGCAGAGATAGCACGGCAGTACTAGAATGTGTTTGCCTATGTTCTAGTCATTTTTCGGGGTGAGTTGACATATCTTATTAATATATGATATATTCATGTTAGCTTTTACATATATCTGTTAGGAAAGTGACTTGAATTCATTTCTGAGGACTCCTAGTAATCTAGTAACTTTATTCAATGATAAGGTAGCGCTGTCTACGGCCTTAGTAAGGGTGCTTAAACTGTTACGGTTTATCATGGGTTAAATGTTAAACTTACAATAACAGATACTAGGCGTAGAATCAGTCCACAGATGCTTATCATGCGTTAAGAATAGGCTAAATTAACTGTCATTTCTGTAAGATAATGTCAGGTGTGGATTGTTCACTTAAAACTGAATAGTGAGATGCAGGTAATAATTCTGGATTATAGGTGATAGTCACTTATTCCTTTTTGATAGATTTTTCGAGTGGCAAGGGAGAATAATTTTATGCTTACTTGTGTTGCTAGGCACTAGTCTATAACTTTCACAGAAAGCAGTCACCAGGCATAGATATAATTATATCTTATGATTTAGCCACAACTGTATTATTATAGCAAGAACATTGCATTTTCTATGTACTCATTTTGTGGAATGCTAATATATTTCCCCAAGGGGACATACGATTTATTTGTGTAATGTCAAATGCTCTAATCTGTGGTTGAGATAAGGCTTATGCATGAATGCCCCACATAAATGTTGGTTACTAATATTATAGTCTTTTCGTGGATACGAAAGAAAGACGTCAAAATAATTGGAAAATCTTAGGGATTTCCACAGACATATAACAAGTCATAGAAACATGGGATTGCCACATAATGGAGCCATACGAGATTTGGATCACCCATAGACAAAGGATATACAAATGGAGTATGAATATCCCATGGAACCACAGAGGTTATAGACAAAATAATATAATAATGGAATGAAATGATTAAATATTGGTTATACACAAGAGACAAGAGATTGTGTAATACCTCCACAATTTGGGAGAAGATAATTCTTTTGATATTTTTGCCACTTGCCTTATATTGTGAACCTGATTATAATAAGATAGAATGCACATGACTATTGCTTGCTAATGGTTATATTTAAATGGTTATGGTACTTCAAATTAAATAATAAAACACACCAGAGGATTGAAAAATGGTTGACACATTGTGACAATACTGAGATTGGATTGCCTCTTACGATACATGGACCAAAAACAATGTAACCCCACGGACTGACGTGTCATAGATATATATACAATAGATGGACATGAAATTATAAAAGAATACCTAGATGGGACATACATATTGCTGCGTCATGGATCAACATTGGAATACGTATACCTGATATTAAACCTAAGGAATACCAGAAGTAAAAGAAAGCTTGGATCAATAAATCAAACTGAAGAGATGGGAAGATGTCGTCGAACTTAGAAAACGTTGACCCAATGAAGGAACACTGTAGAAAATGAAGAGTCTCGCCATGTTTTGAAAATTGAAGATGATTAAAAGATGCAAAAAAGGGATATTGCATCAATGAAATACTATATTGACATTCTATATGCATTTACATATTACTATAAATATGCAATTGTTCAAGAACTTGTTACATTTGACTTAAGCCAGCTCTTGTTGAAAGCTATTAAAAGTTGTTTCTATGAAAACCAATGCTGTTGAAGAATCAAATATCAAATATGGACATTATGCAAATAAATCAATCCATCCTAATTTAATCGCTACATTTACATCTAAAAGAAGCAAGCATTACTAACTGCTCTAACCAAATACACCTTAGAGGATCATCCCAGAACCTGGTACAACCTTAAGTCTGTTGAAGAACAATTTCCACCTTGTTACTTATCACTTTGCTCACAGGCTTGTAAGTCATCGCTGTGCGCAACGGAGCAGAACGCGAAAACGCTTCGAGTGTAAAAGCGTGCGAGTTGTGGAATGTGTGTGACACAGGTATTTAGTGTATGACGTGGACATGGTCTGCTGCGGGGGGAACGAAGGTGATCGTTAAGAGCAGAAGGTTTTGGCTTGTGTTTTCGAAGTGTACGGATATTTATGTGAGAGCGACAGACCAGTGTTTATTGTTATAAAATATTTCAGAGTCAGGATAATTGACTCAATTCATTATGATGTTTGCCTGATTGTATGTGGCTTAAGGAGATGGACAGTAAGTGATTTGAATAAATACGGATTTGTAAAGTATGAAGGCGTCGTAGACGATACATAGACATTCTGACTTTAAACCGGCACAACTACATTATTGCTTATGTCTGCTACTGAACACATCTGTATTACTGATGCACTGTCCTATCATCATATGCTCTCAAAAGAAGTGAAGTACACTTATGTTGTATTGTGATATATTAAATGTGATAAAACGTACAACAAGCTGTTGATCAAGATTATTCAAGTTGGCCATTCCTTACGTTACTGTTTAGACTGTTGTCTATTATATCAAAATACCTTACAAGACCAGTGCAGCACTTTAATATACTCGTTACCCAATAGCCTTCAATAAGTATAAGGTAACAGTATAAGTTGGTGGCCAGTATACACGGGATTTCGTTCTACCCACAAGATTTTATCAAAACGATACTACTGTCCCTAGCCACATCGACAAATTTTACAGTATCGGAAAACAATAGAAATTTCTGCGCAACCTATGCCAACCGGTTTTCTTCAAACTAGTGCCGTCAAGAAGAAACTTAAAGAGTAAACAGCACACTACAATCATAATATTTGCTGTACTTTACCAATAGAAGTTCGTATTTTCTTCATCAACGTCTTTAAGAAGGAAGTTATCATCAATCTACGCAGTTCCAGGTTGAATTCGTCAAGAAAAATTAAAGAAATCAAACAACATTTCTGCAGTCAAAACGAAGCACATTCATTCAATCAGCAAAACAAGATGGCTTGTTCTACATGTGGGAGCAATCTGCATCGATGAAATTTCGCTCTACCTGTTGCATATGTTGGAGGCAACAATACTGTCACGTGCATTTATACTTCTGGGGAAGGATCACAAAAAGATAAGTGGACTAGTTTGTTGTAACCTTAGTCTTGCACAATTCTATAGTAGAGCCTTTTTGTTTATCTGTTTTATGTTTGTTGTGGTTGGAAGGGAGGACGGTATGGGACCTTGATAAGCAGAATTACATCTCATGTTCGGGCGGGTCTGCAATCAAGGGTGTTAGTAGGGAAATTTATGTAATATTTTCTCAAAGAGGCCCGGCTCAAAATGCTGTGTGGAAAGCGCTCTTTGTGAATATACTATATTTACTTTATGTTATAGACGTGCTGTCCTGTTTTTTCACTGGGGTTTGTAATTGTCGATTGTTTTTTTTAATTAGTTTTTCTGCATTTTTGTACGTCTACTATTGGTCTTCTCTAGCTATCATTATGTTGATATATGGATTTTACGTTGTAAATTCGTCTTGTTTAGTCTAACCTTATAGTGTAAGCATTTATTTGAAACATTATCTTTTTTTCTACACCTTAGTATTTTCTTCTGTTGCTACACCATTGTATTACGTGTTCTGTCTTATAGTGTACGACATTAATTTTTTTTGTTTGCATTGATTACTTGCTAGGTCACATTTGCAGAGTGCTGAAATTTAACGAATTGGCATTGGTGCTGTTTATCGCTCATCAGTACCCATATTCATATTCAGACTAAGTAACTTATAATTATGTATATATATATATATATATATATATATATATATATATATATATATATATATATATATATATATATATATATATATATATATATATATATATATATATATATATATATATATATATATATATATATATATATATATATATATATATATATATACTTAAACTTACATAATGTCTAGTCTGGAGCATTTTATCCAGCTAGGTAAAGATATGAGAATGCAAGGCCAGGAGCTTAAGGAGTTTGCCATGGAGCAACTGGAAAGAGAAGAAAAGAAACTAGAAAGAGATGAGAGAGCAAGAATGAGAGAGATCGAAAAAGATGAACGAATTCAGTTAGAAAAATTGGCATTTGAACAAAAGAAAAGACAAAAAGAGTTTGAAGAAAATAAAAGACAAGAAGAGTTTGAAGAAAAAAAAAGACAAGAAGAATTTGAAGAAAAGAAAAGACAAGATGAGATAGATTTAGAGGCTATGAAAGCCCAATTTCTGCATGAAGAAAAAATGGCTTCTCTAGAAATGGATAGACTCAAATAGGAAGCTAGTAATAAACAGAGTAATCAAGAAGGTGCAGGCGCGGTCAAAAGAGAACACGCTTCATCTTTTAAACTTCACTTACCTAAATTTAATCAAAATATAGACGATATTTCGTGCTTCCTAAACCGATTCCAGACAGTATGTAAGGAATACAAACTGGAAAAATCATCATGGGTGATACATTTAATGTCATTACTGACAGGTGAAGCGTTGAAAGCTGTGTCAACAATGGATGAGGAAAACATAAAATCTTATGAGGCAGCTAAAACATTACTTTTAAGAAAGTATCAATTAGACGAAAATGGGTGCAGGCTAAAATTTAAAAAACTCACACCCGAAAGCAACAAGGACTTTAGTGAGTTCATTTCAACTATAAAGTTATGCTTCAATCGTTGGATTGAGTTGGCAAAAATAAAACATACATATGAGGACTTGATGGACCTTATTTTTAGAGACAAAGTACTTTCCTCTATTAGCCCTGATTTTTTGGCCTATTTACATGAACGGAAGCCAGAATCGTTACAATCCCTTGAGGTGTTAGGGCGTCAGTTTATGACGGCACACCCAGGGAAGAGTGTGAACAACTCGGCTATTAAAGAGGCATTACCTGTTGCATCAGCTCATTCGGTACAGATAAACAACCCTAGAGCTCGAACGCAGAGTATGGATACACATTTTGGCAGGAATAATGACCGAACTAGTGGATCTTTCCGAGGACGGTATAATTTTGGCAATCAACCTTATCACAATCAGAGAAACTACCAACGATATTTTGATGGAAATAGACCATCACATGGATACTTTCAATCTAACAGAGGATGGCGTAGATCTAATAATACTTACATGAACAGAGGAGACAGATCCTATTATACAAAGAACAACCAAAACTTTCCTCCATCTCAACACTGCCCAGGGTGAACGTGTCCTCAGCATTCTAATAATCCTCAGAATGGCAGAGAGAGTCGGAATTATTGCCGGGGTAATAACAACTTTAATCGCTCGCGGAGCGTGGATCGAAAAACTCGAATTGGAGTCATAATAGTAACACAGGAGCGGCTAATCCCAATGGAGAAAACACAAATATTGCAAATGCGTGTGCTGCTGATTTATTTAATCCATCAAATTGTTCAGAATGCAGCACTCTGTTTCAGCCGGATGTGTTCTCCAGACTTTTCTGCGGACATCCTGTGCCCGCGTTAGTACCTGCATTAGCCTCTCATGACGGAAAGGCTCACTAATGTATAACGGCGGTTTTCTAAATAATCAACTAGCTTCGGTCTTGCGTGATACAGGTTGCACAGCTCTGGGGGTACGCAAATCTTTGGTAGACCCATCTTGCTGCACAGGGGAGAATGTAAAATGTGTTCTATTTGGAGGCACGGTGGAATTCTATCCTGTGGCCATTGTGCACATTGATACTCCATTTTTCTCAGGTCAAGTTAAAGCATGTTTATTACAGGAACAAATGCTGACATAATCATGGGCAATATTGTGGGTATAAAAGCGTGTTCACTCAAAAATATAGAAATCTGGGAACGTCAGCATATACTACACGCTAATATGGTCATTACAAGAGCACAAGCACAGGCTCAAGAAGAAGAAGAAATGACTAACAATCATGACAAGGATGACAATCAACATCATATACCTATGCTAACGAAGACATCATTTATTGATATGCAGAAGAATGACAATTCTTTGAAAAGATTTTTATAATTAGTAAAATCAAATGATGTGGGGTGCTCAGAAAGGTCACAACCATGGTATAAAATTAAAAATGACATATTAATTCGTAATGCTAGAGATGCTACATCGGTACAGCAGCCAATTCTGGTACCAACCAATATTCGACATTACATTCTCAGACATGCGCATGATACAAACTGTGCAGGCCACATGGGCTTTATTAGGACGAAATATAGAGTCTTACGGCATTTTTATTGGCCTGGAGTAGTCAGGGATGTCAAATTATTTTGTCGTTCGTGCAAGACATGCCAACAAGTGGCTACAAAGGGGGCTTACCATAATGCACCTATACAGGCTGCTGATATTTCGGTGCGACCATTCGAAAAGATGGCCATAGACTTAATAGATCCACTTTCAGTTCCGTCAGCCAGAGGTCATAGATATGTCCTCACCTGTATTGATATGTTCACCAGGTGGCCGGAGGCAATACCTCTTAAACATATTGCTACCACCGATGTGGCTAATGCACTGTTCCTCATTTTTACGAGAGTGGGGTTCCCTGACAATATTTTATCAGATAGAGGAACACAGTTTGTGTCAGATGTCATGTCGCATGTCATGAAACTATGTAATATTGATAGATCTCTTAGCTCTGTTTATCATCCTATGTCCAATGGCAAGGTAGAACGTCTAAATAAAACGCTGAAACAACTACTGTGGAAGGTGACCACGACGTATCCACAAGACTGGGATAGAGTGCTCCCAGCAGTTCTGTTCGCTTATCGGGAAGTCCCAAACGAACACACTGAGTTCTCGCATTTTGAGCTCATGTATGGTGCTCCACCACGAGGACCCATGTCGATAATAAAACAATTACTTACAGGTTCGGAGATGACTCAGGAATGCCAGTCATTCTATGAGTATGTGGTGAATCTACGAAAGACACTTATAGACGCTTGGCAAATAGCGACTGATTCATCAGAAAAGGCAAAAGAAAAAGCTAGATCTCTTCAAAACCGTTGGAAAAAGTTAAGGAAATTACTTCCGGGAGACAAAGCTTACGTCCTGCTACCAACGAGAGAGAATAGCCTTCTCATTTCGTGGAGTGGTCCATATGAAATTATTTCAAAATTGACAGATGTTGATTACATTCTGGACGTGAAAGGCAAGAATAAAACCTTTCACATCAACATGCTCAAACAATTCCATGATAGACCTGAATATCTCAAACCTATCTTAGATGCTGTTAATGAAGTATCCACTGATCATCCTACATCTTACTCTTCATTATCAGTGATTCAAGAAGAACCCACTTCTTTTCATGATGTACCTTTGCAACTTCCTGTCATGTCTCTTTATCCGACAGAATAATGGGCAAATGTATCTATTTGTCCGGATCTATCCAGCAAACAACAATCTCAAATTCTTTCTATTCTAGAGTCATATCAGCAAGTTCTGACTAATATTCCAGGCCGAACTTCCATAATCTCTCACGATATTAGACTCACAGATCACAAACCTATTAAAGTAAAGCCTTACCCTATCCGTATCCACTTTCAGGATCAGGTTGAAAAAGAATTAGGTCAAATGTTACAGCTTAACATTATTGCACCATCAGAGTCTGGGAGCCGCGGTAGCATAGTGGTTAGTGCACTGGCTTCCTAGCGCAGTGGTCTATGGTTCGATCCCCAGATGAGGCGGGAATTTTTTAGGCCACAAACGGCTCCTGGGTTGTACCAAAACTCTGGGAAGAATTAAGGCGGCCGGCGTGATGCCGAAATCACCCCTCGTTACGGTCAGCCTAACACCATATTCCCAATATGCCTCAATGGGCGTGTAACGGGTTCCTTTTTTTTCTTTTTACCATCAGAGTCTGCTTATTCTTTCCCAATGGTTATAATCAAAAACAAGGATAATAATATCAGATTATGCATGGATTTTCGTAAACTCAATTCCATAACGGAGTCTGACGCAGAGCCAATGCCAATTCTTGACGAATTACTGTCAAAACTTTCTAAAGCAACCTACTTTAGCAAATTTGACTTATCCGAAGGATATTGGCAAATACCTCTCACGGAAAAAGCAAAAACCTTTCACTGCTTTCGCGACCCCTAAGGGCCTCTTTCAGTATAATTTCATGTGCTTTGGCTTGGTAAATGCACCAGCGACTTTCGTTCGGATGATGAGGAAACTATTTTCTCATAGGTCTGATATCATCCCTTATATAGATGACATTTGTTTGTTCCACAACTCTTAGGACGAACAAGTTTCTGGATTGAAATCTCTTCTCGAAATTCTTCGCTCTAATAATCTGACAGCGAATCCTTCGAAAGTTCACATATGTTTCAAAGAAATTTCTTTCCTAGGTTACAGAGTAGGCCATGGATTTCTTAAAACTGAGGATAAAACTGTCTCGAAGATTCTTAACCTATCAATTCCTAAGACTAAGAAGCAGGTGCGGAGTCTGCTCGACCTTGTACAGTTCTATAATAAATTTATGCCTCATTTATCTTCAGTGACGTCAGTTCTATCTGAGTTAACTACAAAAGGCTCCCCTAATAGAATTGTCTGGACGGAGGCCTGCAACATAGCTCTAGTCCATTTAAAGCATTACTTTTCATGTGCACCAATTTTAAAAATCCCTGATCCTCATCTCCCATTTATTCTCAGAACAGACGCCTCGATGTATGGTATTGGTGGCTCCTTGATGCAAGAAGTAGATGAAATGCTTCATCCTGTGATGTATGTGTCGAGGAAGCTCACAAAGACAGAAACCAGATATCCAATTATTAAGCGCGAGAATCTCGCGATCATATGGGCTGTCACAAAGCTTCAGCGTTACCTTCTTTGTTCTCGTTTCATCATTGAGACAGACCAGAAGGCCCTGTCATTCCTTCAGAAATCCAACATGAAAAACGCACGAGTCGCACGTTATGCAATTAATTTGCAAATATATGACTATATCATTCGACCTATTGAGGGCAAGTACAATGTGCTTGCAGACGTTCTGTCTAGATGTACACAGACAGAAATGCCCGATTCTCAAGGATCTGACATTGCTGCGACCCATTGATCAAGGTACAGTGCTCATTGTCTACAGATACCACGCTAACATAACAGCGCTCTCTTGACAATATCCATAACCACATACAGATTACTATTGTTATCAAGAGAAACAACTCAAGTCATTTAAAATCATGATAACAGACGTTTTATGTGAATACATTCAAACCATTTTACACTACATCAAAATCCAGGAACAGTACACAGGATCTGATTTCCAGATAGTCATGACGTAAACGGTAAAGGAACCAAATCTAACAGTATCTCATAGAAACAGTATAATGCTCTTTGTCATAGCTTAATGACAATCCTTCACAAAATGACTGGGATGCAGAACTTTAAAAAGATCATATTTCCTATTCCAGCAACCGAACTTCAAAATGTTCGGTCTCAGAGACTGCGACACTCAAGAATCAACATATGAAAAGAAATCTCACACAAGAAACAATCGATTCGATACGCCTATGGAGAACTTCGCCATTTGAACATTCTTTTGTGTTATTACTTAAATCAGTTATGTGACTCTAAAATGCTAAAATTACAAATAGTAATCTTTCACACTAATGAAAGAAGAACCTATCATTGATGACATTCATTAACTATAGTTAATTAGTTTTACACAATGCTACAGACAGCACACACACGATCATGTGGACATTTACATTAACGTAATTATTATACTTACTTAATACTATTTAATTAGTTAGATCTTTCAGTTCGTTCATCTTTTAATTAAATGCATTCAAATATTTCATTTTCCAAAACTTCACAATTTCATTATCATATTTCTTCACATTTTCATTGATTTTTCTCATTTTTCCATGGTGCTGACTACATTCCATAGACTGTTGCTCAGGTATGACATAGACTGGACGGTAACTTCTCGCATTTTCTAAAAATGACTTCCTATATGGAAACTTTCAGTTTTCGCTGGGGGGCGAGGTAAAAGTGTTACCTATCACTTTGCTCACAGGCTTGTAAATCATCGCTGTGCGCAACGGAGCAGAATGCGAAAACGCTTCGAGTGTAAAAGCTTGCGAGTTGTGGAATGGGTGTGACACAGGTATTTAGTGTATGACGTGGACAGGGTCTGCTGCGGGGGGAACGAAGGTGATCGTTAAGGGCAGAAGGTTTTGGCTTGTGTTTTCGATGTGGACGGATATTTATGTGAGAGCGACAGACCAGTGTTTATTGTTATAAAATATTTCAGAGTCAGGATAATTGACTCAATTCATTATGATGTTTGCCTTATTGTATGTGGCTTAAGGAGATGGACAGTAAGTGATTTGAATAAATACGGATTTGTAAAGTATGAAAGCGT
The DNA here is from genome assembly GCA_024509875.1 of Oreohelix idahoensis. Classification (NCBI taxonomy): domain Eukaryota; kingdom Metazoa; phylum Mollusca; class Gastropoda; order Stylommatophora; family Oreohelicidae; genus Oreohelix; species Oreohelix idahoensis. The sequence continues at coordinate 190,980 of JAMPIV010009806.1, forward strand.
CGTAGACGATACATAGACATTCTGACTTTAAACCGGCACAACGACATTATTGCTTATGTCTGCTACTGAACACATCTGTATTACTGATGCACTGTCCTATCATCATATGCTCTCAAAAGAAGTGAAGTACACTTATGTTGTATTGTGACATATTAAATGTGATAAAACGTACAACAAGCTGTTGATAAAGATTATTCAAGTTGGCCATTCCTTACGTTACTGTTTAGACTGTTGTCTATTATATCAAAATACCTTACAAGACCAGTGCAGCACATTAATATACTCGTTACCCAAAAGCCTTCAATACGTATAAGGTAACACACCTCTAGCGTATAGGCTGGTCGATTAACTAGACTCTTCGTATAAACAGCAAACCCCCAAACACCGAAGATACCCCGGCCATTCATGGGGAAGAAATGTTGGTAGAATTCAGCTGTGAGTCCATCTGGTCCTGGTAACTTGCCTTTTTGCATTCCGTTTACTTCGTATGTTATGTTTTCTAGGGTCAGTTCTGCATGAAGAGATTGTTTATCTCTGTTGCTCAGTTTCTTAGTGTATTGCATAAAATTTTCTTGTATATGTGGTTGTATTCCTTCTTCTGTGTATAGATTTCTATAGTAGTCCTCAAAGGTTTTTGCTATATGTTGTGCCTGCGTTTGTATGTCTCCATGTGAGTCAAATATTTGGCTTATTTGCTTGCTTCGCTGTATATTTTGTTCTGTTGCCATGTGTTGTTTGCTGGGTATCTCTTGTGTGATTGTGTTCAGTTTTGTCCGTAACAGGGCACCTCTTAATCTATGGCGTTGATATTGTTGTAGTTCTTCCTGCAATGTAATGATATGATATGCTGTTTTATCAATTAGAGTTGTGAGTTTGATGTATTGTTCTATTATCTTTTCCAGTCGTATTTGGTCTCTATGAATCTGTGTGAATGTGTTCTCTCGCGTATAGTATTCTTTAATAGGTCCCAGTGTTGTTGTGTGTTTTCAGTGGGTAAATCTGTTGTAAGTTTCACACACGTTTTTTTTAACAACTTAACAACCGTACTAATAAAAATAAGAGATTATTTTGTGCCTTACATAAATTTGTACAATGAATTGAAAAAACGAAATAAAAAATGAAAATCTGTTACTTAATTTGATATTTTATTAATAGTTAAATTGTTCCCCTTTGGAAGTAAGAATTGGATGCCTTCCCTTAACTTCTTTATCTGTGCTTTATCACATAGTTAAGTTTTTTTTTTTTCACTTATTTCCGAGATTGGACATGACGTCAAAACCTGACAGGAGGTGTGATCTCTCGGTTATAAGTCGGGGTATATTGTGTACATTTTTATAATATTTTGACCGCTGGAGTTTTATCTCTGCCCTTCTCTTTTTAAATTTAGCGGAAGGGGGGGATCACTTTTATTAGGGATGAAAAGATTTATTTCTGTGAAGGACTGCTAGCTGGATGTTTGGCCGTGACGTCATAAGTTTATTCAAGTGTTGCTGCTTATTCAATCCATATACTTATTTATTTATGTTTTCTAAGTGTAATGATTTTACCTCTATATCTATTATTGCTAGTGTGCCGACGTGTCGTTAAAAGTACTACTAGCTGAAATGAAGATCCATGTGTTGTTTGTTTCCTCTTGTGTCTACCAATAGTGTGGTCTTCTTTAACTCCAGCTGATTTATGACGTAATCAATGACGATTTGACGTATGGTTTCTAAAATAGCAATAGGTAATTCTTCTATTGGACTGTTTATTGTTTGACTGTGTTAATTTATTTCATATGTCAGTGATAAACTGTCTAAATTTTTCTACGCTTTTGGTTCGTTGTTTATGGAATGTCTACTTTCTGTTTCTACCCGTAGTTATATAACTGTAATCTCTGTAGTCAGTTGTCGGAGTTGGGATTTGATGTGCAGTGTCTTTTTACATGACAGCGTATTTGTTGTCAAACTATTTATTGTCTTACTTAATGGTTTCAACAATCATTCTCGTACCGCCATGGCTTACTTACTTACTTAGTTGGTTCTCTTCTACCGTGAGGTAGAAATGGCATATACTAATAATTTTAAAAAAACCTATGTGACAGCGTTGCAATTCTGCTCCAGTCAGACCATCTGTAGTTATGTCAGTATTACAAATCTGTCCTAGTTAACCTGATTATAGTTCTGTCAACATTACAAATATATCACAGTCAGCCCATCTGTAGTTCTGTCAGTATTACAAATATGTCCTAGTTAACCTGTCTATAGTTCTGTCAACATTACAACTGTCAACATTACAAATGTATCACAGACAGCATATCTGTAGTTATGTCAGTATTACAAATATGTCCTACTCAACCTGCCTATAGTTCGGTCAACATTACAAAACTGTACCAGTCAGCCCATCTGTAGTTCTGTCAACATTACAAATATGTCCAAGTCAGACGACATGTCAACATTACAGATATGTCCCAGTCAGCCCATCAGTAGTTCTATCAATATTACAAATATGACCCAGTGTTACGTACATTTATTACCTAAGGGGGTAGTCTTCGGTCCTGCCAAATGTACGCACCAGTCTTAATATAGTTATATTATTTGTGCGTTCGATTGATTCACGCACTGACGTGCACAATGCAGTGTGAGTTGCTTTGCACGCACGGGTAACCTAGTTTAGGGATTGTGACGTCATGTTTTGAACGGGGCAGTACGGACCATGTTGATGTCCGTGGAATATTTCTTGTATTCGTGGCAAGTTGGTGGAAGCCATTATTTCTATTGATATATATATATTGGTCTTCATGTCGAAGCCAATAGTGGAAGTATCATGTAAGTGTCTCCCCATTTCACATTGAATGTTTATCGATTTTAATTGAAGTATCAGGCCGCTCCTAGTTATGGTCTAGCGGGGATCCATCGTAGTATGTCATTCCTAGAATGGACAAACGGAGTCGATTGCCTTGTTTGAATTACCGTAGAGGGAGGATACCTACGAGGAAACGAAGTTAGTTGATTTTGTATGCTGATATCAAAGATTGATCCTTGAACATGAATCCGTTTACCACGATAGACGTCCTTGGAAGAAGGTCAACGGACTTCATTGTAAATGTATATTAGAGGGTAACAGAAGTGATCCTCAGCTCACTTGGATAGAAGAGGACTTGATTGTTGAAGAATCTCCAAGAATTTAAGAGTATGATCAGCAACTTTAAAGTATGACATTTGCATCTGTAATCTGTAACCATGATCGTCTTGTGTGGTCCACTCCGTATGTGTCACGTTAAATAAAATATATGTAAATTCATCACAGACTTGTGTGCTGCCAGTAAGTGACCAGTTAAACACTACTTGTTGGAGTTCGTTTTGAAGAACATTTTCTGACATTTTGTTCCTTTGCAACCATTCGCGTAATGAAGTTCTTTTACATTAGAATGAACGACCCAACACCCAGTCAGGGCATATGTAGTACTGTCAACATTACAAATATGTCCCAGTCAACCCATCTGTAGTTCTGTACTCTCCATAGAAAAAAAAGCGAGTTGCATGATACTGTGGTTTCCGGTGCGCCTTCTGGCCCAGTATCTACGACTTTAGCACCTGTTCAACGGGAGAGTGGGCACATCTCTGTAGTTCTGTAAATATTACAAATATGTTCCATTATGTAGTTCTGTCAACATTGCACATCTTTCTCAGTCAGCTCATCTGCAGTTCTGTCAGTATTACACATATGTCCCAGTTAACCTGTCTATAGTTCTGTCGACATTACAAATATGTCCCAGGTAGCTACTCTATAGTTCAGTCAACATTAGTGTCTATGACTTCTAGTACGTTTGTGAGTTGTGTCTATGAGTCTATTAAGAATGTAAGTAGTGGCTATGAGTCCTTTACATTTGAAAGTAGTGGCTATGAGTCTGCTACGTTCGTGATTGTTATCTATAATAAAATTAAGCGGCTTGCTACAAAAAATAGTAGCATACACCTTAAAAAAAAGGTACTTCTCAAAAACCATGATTTCTTTCATATGGTAGATTTCCACACCACAATGTTCTGTCAGTGGTGAAAAGCGCTCGTCATCAATCACTTGAACAGACTGTGCTACAAAACATCCTAGTCAAACGTGTCTACGGCCAGTGTTGTTATAGATACACACAGTCATAAATATTACAAAAGGAAACAACCATCACAAATGAATACAACCTTATGGACGTTTGTTTGGATGTACACTATTATTTACTTGCTTTTCATAACTTATAGAAGAGTCTTCAAATTACTAAGAGATTTTTTGAGCCCGCTAGCTGCTAAATCCATTGCTTCAAAGATGAGGTGCCGCTTTAACAAGTTTATTGTCAACCTTCATGATCTACAGTAGAACGTGACCCACATTATAAACCTGGAACAATGGTTATTCCGATGGCAGTGCCTCACACAAATATATTATTATTTTTAAAAATTTACATCTTAACAAGGTCTATAGGAACTGGAGTGAATGATATATCTCCATGGAAAAACTCCATGTCTAAAATATTCACCGTTAGTTTAAAATACAGACGGGGAAATTAAATATCTCAGACATACATACCTTAACGTGGTATTTCAGGACTGTGTAGGCCTGTACATTTTTAGGATATCTATGCATGCTAGTCATTACCTGAGGGTGTGGTCATCTTGTCTTCACTAGATTTCAGTGGCAGCGACATCAGACAGTTCAACTTTCGAGTTCTTTCATTTTAAAGTATTTACTCAGCTGTCATTTCATTTCTCCTTTGGTTTTGTTCGTTTATCTCTGACGAAGGCCTTCTGGTCGTAACGCAACCGGTTCTCTTTGTCCTAGTAAGAGACACTACTTATTGCTGTCTTTTTAACCCCTATGTAGGGTTCGGGACCCGACGTCCCACCTACAATAGATGTGGACACGAACACACACCCTCTCATATCCAGGTGCAGTGATCGCCGCGGAAGCTACTGTCTTGTAGTAAGTTTGTAGCATATGGCCTCTCCTGCACATACGTGTCCATAGCAACACCGTCACGTGGTGACACCGTTATCACAGAGTTTGCTATTGGGCTGTAGCGCGGTTATCCAGAACTAATTTTTGAAAATTCATAAAAAATCACTCGGACAATTTATGAAGATGAAACTAGAAGAGAGTCTTGAGAATGCTGTGATCTATGAGCAAGCCAAATTCCAATGTCCTATCTTTGCAAATAAAGTGTGCATCTTGACACATATAAGTTTCTATTTTTAGTAACAATATGCAAATTAGGACCCAATATAATTATTTTCCAATGATTCAGCATTTTTTATTAGATGCTTTGATGTCCTAAACATGCCCAAAAAAAATTGTAGCTTGTAAAGTCAGAAATAAAAAAAATATAATTTTAGGTGAAACCTCCCCTTAATTGTCACAGCACAGTTGGATAAGAAAGTTGTAAATTGAGAAATGTAAGAAAGATATATAGGATCTCAGAAGTGGCTCGTTAAATGTTAGATTCCTATACAAGTAAGGGGTGAATAGGAAGGCGAATATTCTCACAAAGAGATAATGTCTCAGAAGGGCACATGAGAATGGATTCTGTTTCCTTGCGACAAATCTCCCCTGTTATTCTTACTGAATATTATAATTACTATTAAGCCCCCATCCTCTCATACTGAGGAAATGACACATATATGGATTTAAGAGACAGTACATGTAAGAAACTCACTCGACCACTTGGTAGATAATATAACTTATGTGCAGATATGTAATCCCTAAACCACATATATGACACAAAGAAAATGAAAAGGTAAACGAAAATAATAATATGGACATAAACACTGAATGACTAAAAGTCCTAGTATGTCCTACTAATCATCATTAGCACTGGTGTGACTATCATGCAAGTTGCCTAACGTTGTTGATTGTAATGTTCACTTTGTACTACCCTGGAAGACACTTTAAAATTAGTTCCGTGAGTATTTAGGTGAAAGTTCTGTTAGGAATTTGAATAAGATCTCTGAGATTTCTTGAGGAAAAAATTTCTTATGCTTTTGGACTTATCTGTAATCCTGTGTTGTCAGCCCTGGCGCAGGTTGTTAGGTGATGTCATCCTGCAGCGATATGACATTACACGTGCGAGCGTTGATCTATGCTCCTTTCTGCTTAGGAGTTGACGAGATCTCTGGCTTTTGGTTCTACTGATCGGTCAAAAGACTGACTGTATGTTACCGTCAAGCGCCGGACACTGAATTCTGCAACTGCGAATGTTGTCCGCTCAGAAACCTAAAAGTCTGAAGACACAAATGTGGCTTCATGGGTTTCCTGTCATATGGGAACAGCTATCATTCCCATTCAAACCGCATACACCAGGCATATCAGAATTATCCTCTTTCATTCACTAAAAGGACTATTATGTCATGCAATCTAACGATTACCGACAAACTTTCCATGTTATTAAGATATGTATACTTCACTTTCATAGAGTCACACATCAGGCATATCAATGTTATATTCATCTGACGTCCTTTCTCACAGTCAAGACATGATAGGTCAACTTAGACCTATGTAACTTCAGGAGTTAATTAGTTTAGTCACAACAATCATTCACATAGCACATGTTTAGATCATATTAAGAATAACAATATATTTATACCAATGAATATTCTACGTGCATATTGTGCGAAGTCTATACAAACCCACACAGAGTAAAATCATACAACACCGCTTGGTTAATACCAAAGTGCTTGTATTGTAGATGCACTCGGCCCACAAGTCGTGCGTGTAAGTGAAGTTTTCGTCTTCTCACGTGTTCTAAATCATTGGATGGGATATCACCGTTGCTCACGTCACTGAATTGTGAGGGGTGGGTGTTCCGACGTAATCACACGTAAATTCTCTCCCTGACCTCCGAGCTTGTGTGACGCAATGTTCGTCTCGCGTGAAAAAGCTTCCTCACGCAATAATTACTGGTTCCTACGAGAAGGCATACACGTGCTGGCCGATACAATGAAATTTAACACTGGGGCGTTTTCCGTCAGGTCCATCAAATAGGATGGATTAAAGCAAGGGAGGTTTCTAGACTTTAAGACGCCTTTTTACTCTTAATAAAGGCATATCCTCTGGTCATGTGTTAAAACCTGCGGTTGATGCGTTTGTGGTATTTGCTCAGTAGTCATTAGTAATCGCCGTGATGTCTGAGAAAGAAACGCTGACTACAGCGCCAAAAATACCGTAGTGTAACGTAAAAATTACTGAGAAGAAAGAAGAGAGAGAGAGAGAGAGAGAGGGGAGGGAAGGGAGACAGATAGATAGCTGAATAGACCGTTTTACGACAGGAGCGGCCTAGTGCCTGGCGGTATAACTGGGTCGGGAGTTGTTTGGGACCCCTCCTAAGGTGCAGGCACAATACCCACCGGCGAGTGGACCATGCTCTGGCCAACACCAACACAAACCTCACTCATTGGGTAAATGCTACTTTCTCTCTTCTCTTCTTGCCCACGAAACTTTCTCTGTCCAAACTATTCACGATAAACCCCACCAAGGATCTCGATGTGGTTATGGTAAAATACAGGTCTTTACCTAGAAGGGATACGGGCCCTGCACTATGTCCCAGCTGCAGCGAGAGTGCCATGCGACCTGACATTGCACCCATAGTCAGAATGTGTCCGATTCCTGAGATAAGGGAAGCGAAGCCACTAAAACTAAATGGAAATGTAGAACCGCGGAACTGGGAAAATCGTGAAGACATAGGATACAAGACGTAACATAGCCACAGCGAAAGCTCAGCCACAGAATGAAGAAATGAGGCTTCCATAATGAGCGCATGTGACTAGCGAGGAATGGATTTCTATGAACCCCCAAAGCGAAGTGATCTCTAGAGCTAAAGAGGTGAGTTGTTAAACAGATTAGCCCAACACTCATGGAGAAAGGCATACCCATTGCACTCTTTGGGAGGGAGATGACTGCAGCAAACACTCAATACCCCCAATGACAGTCAAACAACATATTCTATACGATCTCGGGCGTCGCCTCGGTTACAAAGGTCCGCGCACAACAGTTAAACCCCCTGCACCGTGCGAACAATCAGCAAAAGGGAACCCTAAACTTTTACAGCTAAATATAGCTGGTCTACAAAACAAGACTATCGAGCTTACACAAATTCTACACGAACATCAGGTACATATAGCCTGTGGCGAATTGACAGTAAATTTGAATTTCCCAATCCGTCTCAGCACCTCTCCTGGCCTTACTATTTAATTGTTTCTAACATGAACTTTATAATTATTTTAAATTCATCTATCGCGGCCGTAGGCTTATTATTTTTTGTCCGCTCAGACCCCCCCCCCCCCCACTCCCCCAACGCAAGGCAAGTCTGGCTTTTGATTTCGATTCTGGCCCTCATTATAAATTCATTGCTCGGTCCTCAGTAGCCAGCGCTCGCCAGCAGACGATAACATTACATAAGACACACCTGCTTGCATGTTTGTAGGATGCCAGTCGCGGGGAATGTCCTCACACGTAATTGTGTTGTCACGGATTGCCTCCCCCTGCTTTGCAGTGGTGATCCAACAGTGAACAAAACTCAAGAGTATCTAATACTGGCTTGCAAGGTTATCTACTCTTGGCAGAGTTGTAGATAGAAGATTAATGACACTACTACTTCATAAGATATTTCCAGAAGACACGAACAATGTTGCATTGGGCTGAACAATTGTTAACGCATTATATCTGGGATGTCGTATTGTGTGAAAGATTTAAGCAATGGTTTAGCCCGTTAAGCCCCCAGTTCATGTAATCCAACGAATGCCCTCTTATAAGTACGGTAATGGATCTATATATATATATAATTATTATTAAATAGTCTTGCGCATACGTTTGCTTTCATCCTTCTAATGACTGAATAAACAATTATTTGTTTAGTTTAAAATACCATACAACAAATTTAATAGTCAATTAGTTCAACAAGTTAAAATAAGGATTTAATGGGTGTGAAAGATAAATTAAAATTGTTCTCACAGAGATTGGATCGCTATCAATGACCGTGTTTTGCTGTTGCCTGTGACAAAAAAAAAATAAAAAAATTTACTCCAGATAAGTCCTGCAGCTGTGGTTCATTAATTATGTGATGACGGAAGCCTTCTGCACACTCTCTTCCACTGTAGGAGGTTAAGGTGGATGCTTTTCACTGACAACAGCGGCGTGAATACCACAAATCGTCTGATTGCTTGTAACCACGAACTTTAGACAAATAGAAAGAAACAAATATCTGCTAAGTACATTTGTTCGCCGCAAACTAACAGGCCCATTGTCATGCGCTCCATCTACCAATGTTAACCTCTCAGAAGAATTAAATTCCCGAGCACACAGTGTAACTCAGGGAATTTGATGAAACTTCACCAATATCCTTCTGGGTGTTAAATAGGAAATTGCGTCTGTAGTGCGTGAATAATGATTTGCCTGAATTACAATTAAAAAAGGTACATAAATCTCACAAGATAACATGTTACACTTTAGGCACATGTGATATAATCATCACTTATTACTCATCACTACTCCCGTAGGAGTCTGGGGTTGCTCTGCTGTCGGGTTTCCTGCACGACTAGTCAGAAACAATCACTAACTCTTGTAGGTATGGTTAATGCATATACTATTTTCATATGTTGAGGTTGCCAGCCTTGTATATAACCACTTAGCAAGAAACCTGTAGAATTTACATTAGTAAATAAATTGTTTACACTTACCCCTAAATTTTGGGAATACACAATCTTCTTGCACAGATTTTAGGATGGGCACAGCTCTGTATAAGAAGCTTCGAAATCACTAAGGTCTTGAAATTAGAGTAAATTCCTCTGACGGCGGGTGTTCTGCGAAATCCTGGCCTGGGAAACCTTTTGTTTAATTGCTCTATGACTTGGTCTGGGAAATTAGAGTTATTTCCTCTGACGGCGGATGTTTGTGAATTCAACCGGGCCTGAAAAAACTTTAGTTAAATTCCTCTATGACTTGTAATCAAATTCCTAAGATTCCAGTCTTGTTAATTAAAGTCCTGGCCCTTTTAAGTTTCCAGTCTTGTATTAAAAATGCAGGTTTACTTGTGAATTCCATAGTTGCCCAACACTTTACATGTTATTTATAGTTGTGGAATTTCTAAGTCCAATGTTTCCTTTTTCTTTCTGGCTTTTAGGAGTCACTGATATGACTTGTGCACTGCAGTATCTCGGTGTGATCAGTGTCTGTGTTTTCAATACACTATATTCTCAGTTCTTAGTGCAAATCACAGATTGCACTTCCGACTAGTGTGCCAATAAAATACATTGTATATTTCAGCTCCTCAAAATGAACCAATTCAATCGAATCTCGTTCAGCACTACGTGAGTAGGGGCATTTTTTCAAATTCGAAAAATACCCTTAAGTGTTTCACATTAAATTCAATATCCACGCGTGACTTCTTACAGTGATGTCATATCGTTGCGTAAGACTTCTGGCTGTACCTATCTGCCTCTCACCATATTGTGACCATGTGCTCCTGGAGTAACGTCTACAAATCTTGAGTTTCCAGACAGATTATCTGAGATAATTACACACAGGGATGGTCTAAGCGAAAAAAAGTTAGGCGTTACCACCTGTGTTTCGCTGGATGGATCGCCGCCAGATTAGCCACACAATATGGGGTTCTATTCATAGACCATGCACAATGCAAGCTTGAATAAACAATCACAATCGCTTTGAAAAGATGGTCAGCCTGATAATACGTGATAAAATATTATCGCTGCCCGGATCAATAAACCTGGCGTAACACAAACAGTGGAGGAGTGAGGTGTTCGAGACTTTACTAGATCCAGCAAAGAGAGTAAATAATAGTGCAAAAATATGCCACATAATAATGACAGGGGAGAGAAAAATAAGAAAATATCACTGGACCCGAGGTTAAAACCGAATGACACACAGGAAGTAGTGAGCTTAAGAATCGATTCATGGGTTAAATTATTGGTATATCGGGGTGAGTTGACATTTGTCATATCATATCATCATTAGATATTAGTGTACATATGACTGATAGCAGTGACTTGTGGTGTTTTTTTGTGACAACTCATCAGTAATGTATTCAGTGCCAATGTAGTGCAGTCAACAACCTAAGTTAACAGACGCTTAATCTGTTTAAAGCCTCATCGTTTTGTTACTGTTTACAATGTGTTAAATGGTAAGCTTAAACTGACATTACTTTTCTGAAAATACCGTTATATAAATTATTCATATAAATCAGACTAGTGGCTGTGTTCGCTATAACGACTGAATTGTGAGAGGTTGTCATTTATTTTTTGGCCAGCAACTTCTTATGGCAATAACCATGGAATGGCTATTGTGTAGTTTAGATCTAACTTACAAGGCAGCCTAGAAAGTTAACCACTGGCCAGGGAAAGAATCATATACCATGTAAAGTCACAATGTATCATATGTTGAATTAAAAGATGACATTGAGTCGATTTTTTTTTTCTGTCAGAGCAAATGCTAGGATGTACATGTATGTTAAAAATATATTAGTAGGATGCATGTTGAGAATTGACATTGTAGAATTAAAATGAGGAAAACTCACGTGGAAAGAGACAGCAAAGAGACTTGGCGAGCAATAATAAAACAAATACTGTAGTATAACATTACAGTTATGATTTTAGTTTGCTTGAGGAAATGAGTGTTTATTGGTTTGGCCGGGGCAGGGGATGTCTCTTGTGTATTACTGAGCGTTTTCCTTTTTATATAACAGAGAGTAGATGGTTAACTGGCTTAATCGCCAGAGATCTGTATTTCTCTTCTAAATTAGGGTTACCAGGTTCGATATTCTTCTCTTCTGAATGTAGTATAGCGAACGTTGTTAAATTGGGTTTAGTGTTCAACATAATTTTCCAACTGAATGATTCTTAACAGCCTTGGTGTTCAATGAAATGACTTTTTAATAACTTTCAACAGGAACTGGTTTTAAAACAATTTGTAAAAAGTTCTGACAAAACATAGCATGTTGACAGTAATTAACATTGGTATACACAGGTTAATATATATTCTCATTGATGCCTATTCTTATTTGCATCTTTGAATCTTTTCAATTTGCAAAGCATAGCGTGGCTCCTCTATCCTTCTAGTTTCCTTCATTTTATTATTATTTTCTAGGCTCAACGACATCATTCCATCTCTTCAATTTTGTCATATATTGAGCCACTTAGCCTTCGTAGGTATTCCTAAATGTTCTCTCAACTTAAGGACTTTCCTCTGTAAGCATTTCATTCAAATATACGCTTGGGTTTTCATTGTTGCACATCTTCGAACGTAGCTCTGCTTGGGTTAGGACCGTGAGCTCTAACAGTTTAAGCATTTAGTTTGACAGTACTTACTGAATTAAGGAATTCACAAACACTTCCCACTAATAATTGAATATACACAACTGCATAGTATATGTGAAGTTGATCTCCTCAACTGGAATTTACACTGAGCAGGAAAAACATGTCTTCACTTCTTCTTCTTCTTCTTCCGTCCTTAGCCACCGACCGTCAAAGCAGTCAGTGGCCATTACGCCTAGTGGCGTCTTAGGGCAACAGCAGATAGGTTTTCTTTGCCATTGTTTCCAATCACGCCTACTGGCGTCTTTAGGGCAACGGCAAATCAATCCATTTGCTGTTGTTTCCGTAATCGAAGTGACTGGCAAACGGGTGATCAGCCCGTTGGTATGTCTTCACTAGACCGCTCCAAATTAAATACTGCTAATGGCGTCGCTTCTGATTCCTCCCGGAGAAAGAACTGAGCCTTCCCATTGGTTGGGGATCACATGACTAATGCTTCGCGTTATCGAAGCGAAGCCGGCCTAGTTAAACATCTGCGTCAAGATTTATTTTTATTCTCTGTTTCTACTAATCTGTGCTTCCTCTGTTACTGGTAGGGTATAGTCTATTTCAGAAGAAATCCGATATACACGGCTACATACAGTCTTAGTTCCAGGTAACCCCACTGCTAAAAACAGCTGACTATAAACACATGCTGAGTGAACTCACAAATTCTCCCTCCTGCCTAACATGTTTTCAGCAAGACGAGTGTCATATTGCTTGGCAACATTACCCATTTCGCATAACCCCATTAAACGGGTGGAAAAATACTCGAATATCGATTCCATTGCAGTGTAGAACCAGCGACCGCAGCCTGACGTCACGTACTGTGTAGTAGTGGTTTCCTACTCGCGTATTTAGTACAAGTCAGACCTTGGTGGCATCGATCATATCCATCAACACATCCTCGCCAGCTTAATTGAAATGATCTTACTGGATTCTTAAACGGAGTATGCAAAAGGTCTCAAACTAGACCCAACCAGATTACACATCGAGTACCATATACGAGGCACGCTTGTTATAATTCGCCGCGCCGGATAAGAGCGCCAATACAGAAAGTTGACCTGAGTTGACCTCCATTTGTTTTGTCTACTGGTCGGTACGGACATGGTGTGTATTAGTGGTCAGAATATAGACAAGAGTTAATCTACAGCCTATCTTGTTTTTTTGTGTGAACACGGCGTATGGAAAGCGTCTTCAGTAGATTTATAAAGTATCCCTAGCTTTATGAGCAGAGACATAAAGATGGTGACATTAGTTATTTTGTATTTTTCAACAGAAGCGGAAGGAATGTTAACTTTTTGTTTTTTTTCCCTTTCAGGGCCTACTAGTTGGTTTTGTTCCTTGATGAATGAATTGATGTAATTGTTAACTTCGTTATTTGATCAGTTATTGTTGTGCTGAGATGTTTCTTTATTATTTTCTTCTACACAAGCTAAAGAGAACTTTAATAAATGTTAACTTTATCTCAATGCGCTGTTTTTGTCTTTAAAGAAAGTCTTCAAAGTTATCTACCTTTAGCTCAAAATGCATGTTAGAATAAATGAGTTCAGTATTAAAGGTGAAAGACAGGAAAGGCAGAATGTCAGACGGGCATGTGTGCCCAATTCTCAACCCTTTGAAAATAAAGTTCGTTCGTTCGTTCGTTCAAGATTACCCTTGCCATATATGTGAATTGAAGAATGATGCTTCAATACGAGGGAGCCTGACGGGACTTTAAGAAATCAAGTACTACGGCTGATAGGATCCATGACGTGTAAACGTTCTATCTTCTCTGACCTTCTATGAGGAGTAAGAATTGTGTATGTTTTGATGAGCTCCCAACTGATTTAAATCAGTAAAATATTACTTCAATAGCTCTGTTATATGTATATATAGTGCTACTATATGACAAGGCTCCAAACAGAAATGTTGTATTTTTACATCTCAAATGTCAAACCAATAGCATACAACTTGCATATTGGTGAGGGTGTATCCCCACTGCCCTCTCATGGAAAATACCTGCGTGACACACAAAATGTGTTGTTTAGAAGGCCTTTTTAATATAAGATATATTTCGTCTTCCGTTGGTTTCCATCTTGTTTACACTCCCGACTTCATAGATCTATCACAGATACTCTCTGTCAAGATGGATCACTTATCGTAACCATTGCCTACAATAAGTCTACCCGGAAATGATTACATCATTTGCCTGCTACAAATCCCATGAGTTATCGTAAGTGTGAGAATATAATCTATCACCATATTGGTATTTACTGTGCATACAAACAACAGAAACAGACAGACAGAAAAAATTATCAGGGATAAACCAACGGACGGTGGCCATCTCAAGGTTTGTTTTGGCATGTGGTTCTGGCGCTCCCATCACTGTCACTATCTTCCTTTAAAAACACCTGTGTTTAATCTCACAAAGGATGGCGAATTAAACCCTGACATGGCATGAATTACAGAGAGAAAATATAAACAACGAGTGGCACCAAGAAACTCAGTACACAAAATGTGAGCATCAATAATGTTGGAGAGAAACATGAGCATTCGAGGACAAGAGAACGGACAATTCTGTCACGGTGGGGGTAGAAGAACTAAGATTGTATGACTGTACACGGTGGGATAAAGAACATTGTATGACTGTCAAACGGTGGGGTAGAAGAACTAAGATTGTATGACTGTCACGGTGAGGTAGACAGAAGAACTAAGATTAATGACAAAGGACGGTGGCCATGTCACGGTGGGGTAGAAGAACTAAGATTGTATGACTGTCACGGTGGGGTAGAAGAACTAAGATTGTATGACTGTCACGGTGGGTTTAGAAAGAACTACGATTGCATGAATTGTCAGAGTGGGGGTAGATGAAACTAAGATTGTATGACTGTCACGGTGGGGTAGAAGAACTAAGATTGTATGACTGTCATGGTGGGGTAGAAGAACTACGATTGTATGACTGTCACGGTAGGGTAGAAGAACTAAGATTGTATGACTGTCACGGTGGGATAGAAGAACTAAGATTGTATGACTGTCACGGTGGGGTAGAAGAACTAAGATTGTATGACTGTCACGGTGAGGTAGAAGAACTAAGATTGTATGACTGTCACGGTGGGGTAGAAGAACTAAGATTGTATGACTGTCACGGTGGGGTAGAAGAACTAAGATTGTATGACTGTCACGGTGGGGTAGAAGAACTACGATTGCATGACTGTCACGGTGGGGTAGAAGAACTAAGATTGTATGACTGTCACGGTGGGGTCGAAGAACTAAGATTGTATGACTGTCACGGTGGGGTAGAATAACTAAGATTGTATGACTGTCACGGTGGGGTAGAAGAACTACGATTGTATGACTGTCACGGTAGGGTAGAAGAACTAAGATTGTATGACTGTCACGGTGGGAGAGAAGAACTAAGATTGTATGACTGTCACAGTGGGGTAGAAGAACTAAGATTGTATTACTGTCACCGCGGGGTAGAAGAACTAAGATTGTATGACTGTCCCGGTGGAGTAGAATAATTAAGATTGCATGACTGTCACGGTGGGGTAGAAGAACTAAGATTGTATGACTGTCATGGTACGGTAGAAGAACTAAGATTGTATGACTGTCATGGTACTGTAGAAGAAATAAAATTGTATGATTGTTACGGTGAGTATAAGAACTAAGATTGTATGACTGTCACGGAGGATCAGAAGAACTAAGATTGTATGACTGTCACGGTGGGGTAGAAGAACTACGATTGTATGACTGTCACGGTGGGGTAGAAGAACTAAGATTGTATGACTGTCACGGTGGGGTAGAAGAACTAAGATTGTATGACTGTCACGGTGGGGTAGAAGAACTACGATTGTATGACTGTCACGGTGGGGTAGAAGAACTAAGATTGTAAGACTGTCACGGTGGGGTAGAAGAACTAATATTGTATGACTGTCACGGTGGGGTAGAAGAACTAAGAATGTATGACTGTCACGGTGGGGTAGAAGAACTAAGATTGTATGACTGTCACGGTGGGGTAGAAGAACTACGATTGTATGACTGTCACAGTTGTGTAGAAGAACTAAGATTGAATGACTGTCACGGCGGGGTAGAAGAACTAAGATTGTATCACTGTCACGGTGGGGTAGAAGAACTAAGATTGTATTACTGTCACCGTGGGGTAAAAGAACTAAGATTGTATGACTGTCACGGTGGAGTAGAAGAACTAAGATTGTATGACTGTCACGGTGGAGTAGAAGAACTAAGATTGTATGACTGTCACGGTGGGGTAGAAGAACTACGATTGTATGACAGTCACGGTGGGGTAGAAGAACTAAGATTGTATGACTGTCATAATGGAGTAGAAGAACTAAGATTGTATGACTGTCACGGTGGGGTAGAAGAACTAAGATTGTATGACTAAGACAAACAATATGGAACTAATAGAAAGGACCAGACAAAAACTACAGAGCAAGAGGTGAGAATAAGATATTAGCGTAGGATAGGACACACACCGAGAAAAGCAGCTGATAACATTACAAGGCAATCACAGCTCGGGAATTGTAAAGCTAGAGAAACAGAGGCAGACTTTAAAACATACGGATAATACATTTGGAGACAGATATGACAGGGATAATGAAAAAATAGAAACGATGGTACAATTCATGTAGCCTTGGCGTGAGGTTATTGATGGCCTGTGCTCCAGTGAGGGCTGCAAGCAGTGGATATTTGGCTAAAATATTTGGTGCCGTCTCACTGGTTGAGACTTAAGTTTTATATTGCATATAAAAGCGACCATGTATTTAAAGCTGTACATAAACGACATTTTTAAAAAAATAACAAAATCAATATAACCATTAAAGGTCAGAAAATATAAACATCCTTAACAACAAGATTTCTGGGCATAACTTTAGATAAACAACTATATTATAATAAACATATAAACAATTTAGTAGAACGCTGTAGTGGACCCCTAAATATACTAAGGATAGTAAAAGGTAATGGATGGCGGGCCAGCAATAAAATAATGCTTATGTTCTACAAGTCTTTCATCAGGGGGAAACTGGATTATGCCAGCATAGTCTATGACTCAGCTGCAGCTTCTAACAAAGCAAAACTGGAACGGATTCAAAATGCAGCCGTTAGAACTATTACAGGTGCATTTATATCAACACCAGTAGAAGCGCTAGAAGTAGCTCTTGGCATACCACCCCTTGGTCTAAAACGGAAAGAACTAAGATTAAATTATTGGAGTAAAGTAGCACAAGACGTGACCCACCCAGCACATAAAGAATTTGTCAAAAACCAACCAAGTGTATGGGACGTCCCCTTAAACAAAGATAGATATCCAACAGGGTGGAGAACTATAGAAGATCTAACGCAGCTCAAAGAACTATCAAACACAATTAAAAATAGTAATAAATACAGAAGCAAAATACCACCCTGGGAACTAAAAACACCAATCATAGACCACTCACTTACTGAAAAGATCAAACAAAACATAGAAGATAAGGAAGCCAAAATGATAAGTAGAAATGTCATAGATCAACGAACTAAACAAAGTCTTTCCGTCTACACTGATGGATCCAAAGGTGATAGTGGGCAACTAGGTGCAGGAGTTGTAATACCGCAATGGGGAATTAAAAAAAGCTACAGTATCACTGAAGGGGCTTCGATTTTTCCCGCAGAGATGGTAGCAATTTTAAAAAAGTTTAGAAACAATTGAAGATAACCCACCAGAAGCTGTTACGATATTTACAGACTCACTATCATCACTACAAGCACTAGAACACCCAGGTAAATGTAGCCGGCCAGACATAAAGGAAGAAATTCTAACGATTAATACATCACTAGGGAACAGAGGAGGTAGTGTGAGGCTAGTGTTGGTTCCAGCACACATAGGTATAGCTGGTAACAAGTTGGCAGACCAGAACGCCAAGAATGGAAGAACGAGTAAAAACAATATAAGAGCAGGACTGGGAAACCAACAAGGGCGTGCCAGGTCAGAGAAGAATTAAAGATACCATCGAACAGAAAACTGTGGCGTCTCCATCTCGGTGCAGCATACTTTATGATAGAGGCACCACACTGCCAAGAATGTCAGGAAGAGAGTGACATAGACCACTACCTGATCCACTGTAAAAAGTATGAACAACAAAGGCTTGAATTAAAAACTTACTATAGAAGTCACAATATAGACTTGACAGGTGATAAGGTTTTAAGCATAGATGCCCCAGCAGATGCCCAATCAATACTTAACAGATATATACATAAAACAAAGGAAAACATATAACGTTAGTACTTCAGAAAAGACATTCAACCAAATAGAAATTATGCAACAAAAACTAACAAATCATTAAAAAAAATAAAACCAGAAAATTAGCAAACCCATTAACTACTCACAGGACAAGGAAAGGCAAAGAGATTAAAAAAAAAACACTAATACAAATTAAAACCAAGTGCAAAGGACAATAGCTATCTATATACAATACAAAAAACTGAAAATAAAATGACAAATACTAATATAAATTAAAACCAGCAACTGCAAAAGACAATAGCCATTTAAACTTAATACAAAATACGTAAATAAAATGACACTAAATACCCCAATTATAACCAATTTTCAGGTTGAACAGTGTAGACCAAGATGGAACGAGAAGAGGCAATAACGGTCAGCTGTTAAGTGCCCGCTCTCCACCCATCACCTCTTCAAAACAACAACAACATAAAGCTGTACATAACCCAGGACCTTCCTTAATTCAGGCCCTTGGAGCAGACCTTGATGAGCGTTAGGGGCAAGGAGGCGCCGAAACGGGCGAGAAACACATTTTTTTAATTTTTTTTTTTTGTAGGGGGGAAAGGGTGAAGAAGCCGACTTTTCTTGTTCAGTGACACAGTTCGCCAAAGCTGACACAGTTCGCCAAAGCTGACACAGTTCGCCCCAGCTGACACAGTTCGCCAAAGCTGACACAGTTCGCCAAAGCACGCAATGTAATTCTTGCAAAACAAAAACCTAAACTCTAGTGAGAGGTATTTGTAACATTGTTGTTACTTGTTATAGTGTTTTTGTTTTGTTTTGTAAGTATTTACTACGAGAGAGCGATCTGCAGTGTTATTGTTCATTAATGTTACTTAATTTCCCAGTAGATTATAATAAAGTGTGGCGAGGCAGCGCGAGTGAAACCATTTGACTGTGCGAACAATGCTTTAAGGTCGTCATTGCAGCAAGCAATATAGATTCCCATAGATACAAACAAACAAACTTCGTTTGAAGTTAATATAAAACATATCCACATATTACTCAGTGAAAGATTAGGTAATGAATTGCTAAAAATTCCCGCAAGCTTTTTAGCACAATATGGTAAAGTAAGGTATCGAACAGTGAAAATTAAATTGAACACCATTTAAAAAGAATGCCCATGCTTTGCAATCTTTTCATTGTTCATTTTTAGGGGAAAATACGCAAACGGACGCATGCACCGTGAAATCTAAATTGAGTACCCAGTTTAAAAAAATGTTACGCAGGCCTATTAATGTTGTCATGGTGCATTGACCATAGGTCATGACAAGTTTGACTACAAAGATCTAGTAAAGTTAAAATGGAAAGATATGAAATGACCACAGGAGACTTAATGCCGTCATTATGACATGCATCCTGTCCCCAGTGCTTTTTAATATATATCTAGAACATTTTATACAGGAGACTCTCTACGACTATAAAACAACCATATCGATTGAGGGTCGACCTCTGTGCAATCTACGTTTTGCTGATGATATCGATCTTATAGCGGGAACAGAATCAGAACTTCAAGACCTTACCTCTAGACTGGAGAAAGTAACAAGAACGTATGAGATGAAAATTAATATAGAAAAAGGCAAGATATTTGTGAATAGCCATAAGAAACATGTATGACCATCATTACCTTAAATGGGAAAAAGTTAGAAGTGAACACCTTTAAATATCTGGGGTCCACTATATGTAGTGATGGAAGATCAAGTAAAGAAATCAAGACAAGAATTGAGATGGCCTCAGCTGCCATGACAAGGTTGAATGTGATCTGGAAAAGTAACATCACTTCTTCTGTGAAGATCAAATTATACAAATCACTTGTATTATCTATTCTCTTGTATGGGTGTGAGGGCTGGACACTCACTGCAGATACGGAACGAAGGATTCAGGCTTTCGAGTATAAATGTTATAGAAGAATTTTGCGCATTTGCTATAAAGAGCACAAAACAAATGTCTATGTTAGAGAGAAAATAAACACGAATGAAGGCCACCAAGAACCACTTCTGTCAGTAGTGAAACGTCGAAAGCTTGCCTGGTTTGGGCATGTTACTCGTCATGACTCCCTTTCGAAAACGATACTTTAGGGAACCATCGAAGGTAAACGGAGAAGAGGAAGGCAAAGAAAATCCTGGGCTGATAACATCAAAGAATAGACAGGGCATGGTTTTTTCCTCGATTGTTCGCAATGCTGAGGATAGAGAGCAGTGGAGGACCCTGTCTGCTGATGCTTCCACCATAGCACCTCTACGACCCATGATGGGTTACGGGTTGAGATGATGCTTCCACCATAGCCACCCCTACGACCCATGACGGGTTACGGGTTGAGATGATGCTTCCACCATAGCACCTCTACGACCCATGATGGGTTACGGGTTGAGATGATGATGATGACATACAGGGGAAAGAGTACACCATAATTATTTCCCGCCATATGTTGGCGGGTTATTAGCTCATCTAATAAATAAACATTTGACTTATGGTCAACAATTGTGCTGTGGAATGGTGGAGAGTAACAGAGAAGGACATGTCGAAATTGTCCTCTTTCTCTCACACTCTTTTGGCCGAATACCATCACTAACCAAGAACTGCTTACTCGGAGTAACCAAGAGGGCATGCACACCATTACAGCTGGCAGACGCTGGAGTAGGGTTGGCCACGTACTCAGAAGAGACCCTGTCACGAGAGGGGTTAATATTATTTAAAGTATAAGATATCCTGGACACAAAGTTATATAATGTGATACCAGGATAGTGCCAGATAAGAGACTGGTCTTATAAGCAATACCCCCTTCTCTGAAAAGAGTAAGGTTGAATGGACATCAAAGGTAAGATCAATCTGTATAAGTTCCTAGGTATGATGATAGTGTATTATCCTAGGTTCCTTAATGCTCCTCTCAAGATCCTCCTCTGTTTATAATGTTACGCTATGCTAGGGGTATTAAACTAAACTATTAACCAACAAGAACTGTAAATTAACTTAAATAATCCAAGTAAGTCTGTTGGTAAAATTTACAATTTATTTTCTACAAGTTTTCTTTTCTCTGTGAAAATCTTTTACTGAACTCAAAACTTAATTACAACATAACATTATTATTAAAATCACTTGTAAAATGTTCACAAATATCTAGTCTTTAAAATTTATATTGATAGTTCTTCTTTCCTGAATGAACTCAATCTGGTTGTAGACTGTCTGTATTTTAGGATCAATAATAGTTCCTCACAGTTACTGAATTACAGTCAATCACTGAATATGGATTTGCCTATCTATATGTACTGACTTGTCATCATTATATTTTAGTTTCTTTATTTGTGGTAATTCTGTTCTACACTAGACAGTAGCCTTGTATGGCTAATTAGCTTCATTTCTTGCTTTTGAAGCCTGTCCCACTTCTATTCTGGAAGGAAACGGTCAACTGTGTTTCCTCCAGGCAGTAGGTACTGGGTGGCTGTCCCTCTGGAATTAAAGGGCGCTTGCACCTCTAGTTCCTTCAGTTGTGGCTGGCTCGTTAAAGATGTACTTTTATTACAGGATGCAGCCTGAAATACAATTTATTAACCACTGTATTGTCTATCTCTATCTCTCTAGCACAGATGTAGGGGATGAGAGACAGTTTCAGACAGGGTGCAGGTAGATGCACAGGGCATAATACATCAGTAATAGCACAATCCAGTTCACTGTGAATATAATCTTTCTCCAAATCCTTGGTTACAACTATCTGTCCATGATTTGCTTCCATACAGTTATTAGGTCTTGTGGAAAATATTATGTAATATCTTAAACAATACAGTAATGCAATTCCTTTCATCAATTCCTTTGTTCCTGGTGTGTGTCCCACCCCTTCAAGAAATAATTCTTTAAATGATTTTCTAAAACTATGAACACACTTTCCGCTGCCATTCTCAATTTATCTGAATATACACAGGCTTGGTTTTTGCCTCCACAAATTACACAGTGGTTTTAAAACACAGTTACACTTCCATATATAGTATATATATATATATATATATATATAAAAAATATATATATATATATATATATATATATATATATATATATATATATATATATATATATATATATATATATATATATATATATATATATATATAATAATAATAATAATAATAATAATAATAATAATAATAGCCCCTTCAGTTATAACTGACTATGGGAATGCGCCCCTGAGGTAACAGCCCTCAACTGCTTTTTTTCCTGGTGCTCCTTTCGACGTTTTCTCCTCACCTCTGCTTCTTGTGTGAGCCTCTCTTCGCCCAATCTGAGGTGGTGCCGTAAATAGCATCGCCACTTTGTGCGATCGGCAGCTTCATCCTCCCATGTTGCTGGATCCATGTCCAGTGCCCTCATATCTCTCTTGCACACATCTTTGAACCTCAGCTGTGGTCGCCCAACTGTTCTCTTGCCATCTGCTAATTGTCCGTAGAAGATATCTTTTGGGATGCGACCATCCTCCATGCGGCGAACATGGCCAAGCCAGCGAAGTCTGCGCTGTCTAAGCAGCGTATACATACTTTGAAGGCCAGCACGTGACAACACCTCGACATTTGTCACTTTATCTTTCCACGAGATGCCGAGGATGCGGCGTAGACACCGCAAATGGAAGGTATTGAGCCTTCTTTCTTGCTTAGCATAGGTCGTCCAGGTCTCGCTGCCATATAGGAGTGTGCTGGTGACGCAGGCATTATATACCGCAGCTTTGGTCTTCATTGTGAGTTTAGAGTTTCCCCAAACACGCGATGTGAGGCGGGCAAAGGTAGCTGCAGCTTTGCCAATGCGGCTGTCGATTTCTGTATCCAGTGAGAGTTTTTGTCATTGATGGTAGACCCTAGGTATGTGAAGTGGTGCACCACTGCCAATTCATAGTTATCGATAGTGATAACTGGTGCAGCACCCACATCCTGACTCAGCACATTCGTTTTCTTTAGACTTATTGTGAGGCCAAAGTCCTTGCATACTTTAGTGAAGCGATTCATCAAGCTCTGAAGCTCCTGTTGGCTTTGAGTGACGACTGCAGCATCATCAGCGAACAACAAGTCTCTTATAGTGACCCTTCTGATTTTTGTTTTTGCCTTCAGCCTTGAAAGATTAAAAAGACGGCCATCTGACCTAGTGTGAAGGCATATTCCTTCAGTTGCATCTCTGAATGCATGTTTCAAGAGTAAGGCAAAGAAGATTCCGAAGAGGGTCGGAGCCAGAACACAGCCTTGTTTAACGCCACTTCGAATATCAAAGGGCTGTTACGTGCTTCCAGCATATTGGACTGTTCCCTTCATGTCGTCATGGAATGACTTTATCATTTCCAACATTTTAGAAGGGCAGCCTATTTTCAGGAGGATTTTAAAGAGTCCATCCCTACTAACCAGGTCGAATGCTTTTGTGAGGTCTATAAAGGCGATATATAATGGTCTTTTCTGCTCTCTTGATTTTTCCTGAAGCTGGCGGAGAGAGAAGATCATGTCTGTTGTTGATCTGCCAGCTCGGAATCCACACTGTGCCTCTGGATATATGCGCTCAGCTAACTTGTGTAGTCGCATTAAGATGACGTTGGCAAAAACCTTACCAACAATACTAAGAAGAGAGATGCCTCTGTAGTTATTGCAATCACTTCTGTCTCCTTTATTTTTATACAGTGTTACAATCTTGGCATCTCGCATGTCTTGAGGAATAGTTGTCTCTTCCCAGCACTGGCACAGCATGCTATGCAGGGGATGTAATAGCGTGCTCTTACAGCATTTGATTAAATCAGGAGGAATCCCATCACTGCCTGGTGCTTTGCCAGAGGCCAAGCTATCAATGGCCTTACTGAGTTCCTCTAATGTTGGTTCGGCATCCATATATATATATATATATATATATATATATATATATATATATATATATCTATATATATATATATATATATATATATGAATATATATTACCCCTTCAAAAGAAGTTAAGGACCAGTAGGTGAAAATGACCCAAAAATAATAAAAATTATAAAAATTATATTTCATAAGCAATTAATCTGACATTGACTTTTCTCGAACAACAAACATTCAACACGTGCTGCATGGGCCACCAGCATATCGTGTGGCTAGTGTTTAGCTCAGCATGCACGCTGAAAAAATGCTGCTGAGACACCAAAATGTGGGTGTTTTTAATGATGCCTGAGCATGAAAAAAATACCTGCTATTCCAAAAATGCGTGATGCATGTGGGAGACTATAGTGTTGGTCTTGAGCTGTACTCACAAAATTATCTTTATAAGCAACACAAGTGCTGCATAATCATTGCACAACAATATGCCTCAACGACGAAAGCTGAGTGTTGTGGATAAAGGAAGAGCCATTGCGTGGTTGCAGGAAGGTCTTACTGTCCGAAATGTGGCTCAGAGGCGTGCATGAAATAGCGCTTATTGTCACTGATAAGCTTGTCATGTTATATTTTGAAGTGCTGTGTTTTTATTGTTCATTTTCATTTCACTTTGCACCCTTAATAAAAATGGTCCTTAACTTCTTTTGAAGGGTATATATATATATATACTGAAGCACATTAAAAACGCACCACTATTATATATACTGATGCCGAGAAGCTGGCAAAAAAAAGTGTGGGAATGGATTTTCCCCGTGTTTGCCATGAGGTAGAGAGCGAATGGCTGCTGGAATGGAAAGTGCAAGATTCAACTCATGGGTGTGTGAACAGATTTCATGAAAACGATGAAAGTTACACGTGCAACACGATTCTCAACAGCTATGACCCTGAAAATGTGTACGCGTTGTGGCAGAATACTCGGTATAAAAAGGCCGTTGAGACAAAACACCAAGTACATGTGCTTTAAATGCCACGACTATCTGAAAACGACCGCCAACGAGCCATTGGTATGTTGGAGACCGGAATGAGCTCGCGGGCCATTGCCAGAAGGATGAATTGCCACCACAGCACTATTGTACGTCTCAATGAACGTTACGGAACCACTGGCAGTGCCCGGGATAGACTTCGTGGAGTGGCCAACCACGAGTTACTACCCCTGCGCAAGATCGTCATATTGTGCTGAGTCACCTAAGGAATTGACTCTCCCGGCAAGTCAAACAGCAAGAGCAATAGTGGGTAGACATGGACAAGTCTCTCGAATGACAGTCATACGACGACTCAGAGATACAGGCCTTACTGCAAGACGACCTTATGTTGGGCCAAACTTGACTCACAGACATCGTTAGCAGCGCCTGCAATGCGCAGAGCAACATATCAGATGGACTAGACTGCAGTGGAATGCTGTCCTATTCACAGACGAGAACAGATTCAACATATCCTTTGCAGATGGACGTATGCGGATTTAGCGACGGTGTGAAGAGCGCTTTGCAGATTGCTGTGTCAACCGATTTCGAGGTGGCAGTATTCACATTTGGGGAGGATTCAGTTTTCACCATCGCTTGCCTCTTCACGTCTTCCGTGGAAATGTTTGTAGTGGTGTTGATGGTATTGTATGATGTTGATATTACTAAATGTAATTGTATGAGGCCAGCTGTGAAGGCTCCTGAGATAAAATGTAGTTGTGAATTGTCAGAAGGCCTTTCTTGCTACCACTACGACCTCACACTTAATTTTTTTTTAATGAATGTGGCTACGTAAAGTGTCTAGGGTTATGATATGTAGTGTGGTGTAATAGGTTATAGATATACCCACAGATATTTAACAAGACTAATAATATTAATAAATGTTAAAATACACTGAACTAACTCACGTGTGTAAAATTTTTGATAAAATTATATTACATTTATTTTGTTCTGGATCAATTTTTTAGGTTGACCAGAACTTAAAAGGATTTAGAGATTATGAAAGAAATGCATGGAATATTATATCATAAATGCAATAGTGTACATATATATGTACTATACTAGTTAGTTTTATTAAAATGTTCTAGTAGTCATCTACTTGGGAGGATAGTTAATGTTTGTGCTGTTGGGGTGGCCTCATCACACCTGTCTATATTGACTACACAGTGTCCAGAAAATGGTGGGAATTTTTATGAGGGTATTAGTAACTAAACAGCGTTGGTGAATGTCCAGCAGACCAGAGGCTCACTCATCTTGTAGTTGTAGCTCTGGTGCTGAAATCAGGTGGTCCCACCTCTCCGTGCTGGCGGGCAATAATGGTGGTCTCTGTCACAAGTACTGCACAGATACACTCGAGTAAAGTCACCAACTGAATAGACACTGCTTTGTTGACAACAGAAACTCACAGCTCTGCAATCAAAGTATGGGCCATGTGTCAAAATCTATTCTCTACCCACGTCTGGACACAACACTGACACAACAACCACATCATACAGACAGGTCAGATCTCTCTGACCAAACAGCACATTTACCATGGTGGTTTTACATCAGATAGATCCTCCCAGACTATAGATTCTGAAAAATATTTATTAGTTTTCTGCCCTAAAAGAGGATAGGTAATATGTTTCATTATTCTCAACACTTGATCTGTCTTGCTAACCCTTGCTGGAGTTTATGTACATTGTTGGTCCCTAGACCCTGACTAGGGCGGGGGGTCTAGAGCAAATCCCTACTTGTTTGTAAGGCTAGATTTCGATATGGCAGTATCAAATCACTCGAACATGAAACAATATTCAAAATAATAAAGGAAATAATTTCAATCTTACCAGATTATGAATAAATAACACAGAATTGCTAGCAAAACTCAGCTGAGCTGCTGGCTATAGTATGGCGTCCCTAAACTTCTTACACTTTCTTTCATATGGAAATCACCACACTTTAAAATCTGTGTCTATCACTGAACAACTATTGAAGAATGGCCCCACTTTCGCGTCTGAGCGCTAATGATATAATTGTCTGTGGCCAATCACTGCCTAGGTTTATTTTAAATTCAAATTTCCTACCATAAAGTCATTTCAGTCATGCTTCAGTCAAGTATGGATGGTTATCTGTTAGTCTGTCCGTCTCTACTTGTGTTTCTACAAAATGTACTTGATTTTTGAACCAACCTTTCTCTTCCCTCCAAAATTTTGTCGTTAAAAGTTATTTTTAGACACAGCCACCACAAATATCCCTTCTCTTCCATACTACGTAGATTTGAACACCTGCGTTTCGAGGTCGTGTTTTTTTTGTGCAATTAGCGACACTTTTAGATTCAATACAGTCTGTCGATGATGTGAACAACACTGTCTTTTGTCATTATCTTCAATATTATCTATCCGTCTGTAAAATTAAGAACATATTAGTTCACTGCTCAGAATAGGCCATCCGGCCAGCTAATTTTTATATTCCTAACATTAATATTAAGAAAAAAAGTACTTTTTAAATTTTGTAATATTCCAAACATCTGCGTTTTAGCCGCTGAATTCAAATCAAGGGCTTGGTATTGCAAAAGCGTCCAATAAATGACTGTGGCGTATTATATCCAAGGTCCCTTCTGTCGAGTTGCTTACTTTTTATGTCAACTTGGGAAACGTGACTTTTCTCCGTTTCCCCCCCAATTGCGTCTCCTTAGCCCTTCTAGTCTCACGCAATCTTTCCAGTCATATTTTTTTCCTTTTTGATCCGCCGTTCCCCTCCTGTTTAGCAAGTCAATTATTATGGAGGATGATGACCCGCGGTCTAGGCGATCATGTACTATTCGCAGCCTACGCATTATGTTTTTATCCTTAAATGTTATCTTTGGAGGTATTTTACCGTTGTCTCTCTGTCAATTTCACTACACATCTCCCCACTTGAAAACATGCCTATGGCAAGTTCCAAAACCAGCGATACACATAGGTAAAATTACTCCTCACGTCTGCCACTACTCTAATTTTGATCACAGGGGTGCCGACTGAGGAAATCTGCACCGACATTCAATTTGCCTGGGATATATTGGATACTGAACTGATAAGGTTGAAGCAATAAAGACCACCTCAGCAATCTTGCGTTTCCATGCTTAGCCTGAGACAAGAACACGAGAGGCTGATGGTCCGTCTCCACCACAAAAGTCCTACCATACAGATAGATTTGAAACTTCTTTATTGCCCAGATTAATGCTAAACATTCCTTTTCGCTTGTGGAGTATCCTTGTTCCGCCTTATTCAATTTGCGGCTTGCATAAGCGACTGGTTTCAGTTCCCCATCAGGTGAAGATGATCTTTGCAACAAAGCCCCTCCTAGTCCTACATTACTTGCATCGGTTCTTAAGACAAAGTCCTGTGTCAATCAGGCAGTTTGAGAATAGGCTTGCTAGTGAGTTTTTCCTTTAACTCTTGGAACGCTAGTTCACATTGTGCAGTCCAAATAATTTTATCTGGAAGTCCCTTGCGAGTCAGATCAGTCAGAGGAGCACAAATAGCGTTAAAATTTTTGATGTATTTCTGATAAAATCCGCATAACGACACGAATGATCGCACGTCCTTTTTTGTTTGTGGCCTAGGTGCTCTCTGCAGTTTTTCCAAGTTCTTAGGATCAGGGGTCATATTACCCTGATATACAGTGTGTCCCAAGAATTCCAACTCCTTGCATCCAATACAACATTTTGTTGGCCTAGCAGTCAAATTCGCCTCCCGAAGTCTATCAAACAACATCTCCAGAGCTTCAATGTGTTCTTCAAATGTCTCTGTGGCGACGAGAATATCATCCATGAAATTCGTAATACATGGGTTATTCAGGGGATCCAACAATTTGCGCATCATCCTTGAAAACACACTCGGAGCATTTTTCAGTCCGAATGGTAGCATATTGAATTCATAATGTCCATCCGAAGTGCTAAAAGCCAAATAAGGTCTCACTTCAGGTTTCACTGGGATCTGGTAATAGCCTTTACTAAGATCCACCTTTGAAAGTATTTTGCCTTGTTCAGTCTGGCAAATAACTGTTTTGTGTCTGGTAATGGATCCACTTGTCCTTCTGTGACAGCATTCAGTTTCCTGTAATCTATGCACAGTCTGTGTTCCCCAGACGGTTTTCTCAACAAAACGACACTAGAACTAAAAGATGATTCACTGTGCGAAATAATCCCCTCCTTCAACAAATACTCTATTTCTTCCTTCAATGCCTTCTCCTTCGCGAACGGAATAGAATAGGCTCTCATACAGATTGGGTTTGAGTCTACCAGTTTCATGTCATACTGTAGCAAATTTGTATGGCCTGGTTTATCTGTTAATACATCTGTATGTTCCTCCAGAACCTGTTGAACTCTCTCCCTCTGGTTTTTAGTAAGGTGCTTACTGACTTTTACCTGTGCTGCTGTTTCACAAGGATGTAATGGGTATTCATGTGAGGTGAGTGGTTCTTTTTGCATCTGGGTTGCAATAGCCAAGGTCAATAAGGGGGTGCTTTCCTGGAGTGGTCTGTCCAGATACTTCTTTAACAGGTTTACATGATAAACTTTTTCCTTCCCCTTTTTGTCAATTTTATAGTTTGTTCTAGACACCTTCTCTAGAACCGTATATGGACCTTGCCAACCAATTTGTAATTTATTCTGGCTTCCGGGTAGTAGAAGCAGCACCTTCTCTCCGACTGCCAGTTCCCGGTCCTCTGCCTTCCTATTAAAATATGCTGCATGTTTCTTCCTGGCTTGTTTCAAATTATCATTTGCCAGTTTCCATCCAGCTTTCAAACGAGTGGTCAGTTCGTTCACATATTGATACGATGAGGTAACAGTCTCTTCCGTCTTGTCATCTGTCCAGGTCCTTAATAGAGCTTCTAATGGACCTTTTATTGGCCTCCCAAATAGCAGAGTTGCGGGAGCCATCCCGGTTGAACTATGCGGTACCTCCCGGTAAGCAAACAATGCGGCGGGCAGGAATTGATCCCACAGATCCGGTTTTTCGTGTGCCAGCTTTCTCAGGATAGAAATGAGAGTCCCGTTGAACCTCTCTACCTGGCCGTTCCCTTGTGGATGGTACGGACTACAATGAAAGTGCCTGGCTTGAAATAGCTTAAAAACTTCTTCCGTTAGTTTCCCCTTGAACTGAGAACCATTATCCGTCAAGATTTGATGCGGGAATCCTAATCGGGTAAATATTGTAAGTAGTGCCTCTGCTACATGTTTTGAATCAATTGATGGCAGGGCTACCGCCTCTCCCCACATAGAACAAGTGTCCACCAGAGTAAGGATGTAACTGTTCCTCCTCTTGGTCCGAGTGAGAGGTCCTACAATATCCACTGCTACCCTCTCAAAAGGTGTTCCCACTATGGGCATTTCCCCTAGAGTTGCAGGAGCAGTCCAGTGCTTTGGAGCTACCCTTTGACATTCTGGGCAGGATTTGACATATCTTTTTATATCCTCCGTTATCCCTGGCCAGAAGTAATGACAAGCTATACGCTGTCCTGTGGCGCTGATCCCCATGTGACCACTGAAGGGAATCGCATGCCCGAGTTCCATCACTTTATCTCTATATGAAGTGGGAAGAACCAGCTGGTTGTGACCATTTGTTCCAGTTCCGGCCTTCCTGTATAAGAGTTTGTTCTTCATGAAATATTCCCCTTTGCTCGGAGGTGTGTGGCATTTGGGCAATTTTTTAAAACAGGGCTTGAGTGTCCTATCCTCAGCCTGCGCCTTCCTCATCTCCTCTGGATGAGCATTTATAGGTTCACCTTCTTCCTCCTTCTTCTGTGACCTGGTCTGCACTGTCGCCATGATCACAGGTTTCTCGGGATTCCCCAAGAAGACGTATCTACACCCCAATATCAGAGGGTAGATTGGATCATCTATCACTGCTGCTCTGATTTCTCCTTCCACATAGCGAGTTTTCACCGTTATCCTTGCGATGGGAAGTGTCATGAGTGGTATGTCCTTAGTCGCCCCTTGTATTTCCACTGTTTCTGTGGTATACTGACTTGGGTCCACTAGGCTAGACTTCACAACTGAATAATAATCCAAACCTGTATCATAAAGGCACCTTATGGTGACCCCATTACAAATAACATCCTCACAAACTGGGGGGTGATAAGGTTCCTGTTGCTCCTTAGGATTAACCTTTAATCTTTGCGTCCCCGACTTCATTGCAGCAATGTTTGAAGGTTTCCTTCTACAAAATTCGGTGTTATGGTTATCCTTCTTGCACCATTTACACCATCTTTTTCCTTGGTTCAACGGTTTTCTTTCATTGAACTTTTGGTCATTGAACTGTGAGTTTCTGTCGCGATAGTCATTTCTTGGCCGCTCAAAGTTTGTCCTACCTTTATTTCCCTGCTCTCTATTATCAAATTTATTAAATTGCTGTGGAGCTTTAAAATTGTCTATGTGCTTCTTCTTAGCACCACTTACCTCTGCCTGGGCTGCATGATACCTCTCAGCAACATTTAAAATTTCCCCCAACTTCTCTGCACCTTGTTCCATGAGAAATTTTCTCATGTCTGGAGCCATGGACTCTCTCAATTGCTCAATCATGATCATTTCTTTAAGATCTTGGGTCTTCCCCAGAGCCGTCCATTTCTCCAAATAGGTTTCTAGTCTGGCAGAGAATTGGTGGTATGTCTCCCCAGACAACAGTTTGGCATTTCTAAATTTCTTACGATAAAATTCACCATTCTTCTCGTACCTTAATAACAAAGCCTGCTTTAACATGTCATAATTGTCTTGGTCTTCCCTGTTCATTTTGGCAAATACTTCATAAGAAGTACCTCTCAATCCCTGTGATAGCTTTAAACTCCACCTCTCTCTCTCTAACCCATATGTAGTAGCTAATAACTCAAAACGTCCTAGGTACCCCTCTATGTCATCGTCTTTTTCAACAAAATGGTCTAAATGAAACCCCATAGCTGAGTTTGAGGCTCCCAGACTGGGCGTAGCATCTGAGGCAAATGGGCTGGCACCATTTTCAGGAGCCGGGCCTTGTAATTCCAGCTCCCTTAGTCGTAATTCGTGCTCCCTCTGCAACCTTCTATCTTCTGCCTCCCTTTCGGCAGTCAATCTTTTCTCTTCTGCCTCCCTTTCGGCAGTCAATCTTTTCTCTTCTGCCTCCCTTTGCTGTCGTTTTTCTTCGGCCTCCAATGCCTTTGCCTCTTTGTCAGCCTCAATCTGCAACCTCTTAGTCTCAGCCTCTAACTTCTTCTCTTCAACCAACCTGTCAGACTCCAATTTTCTTTCAGCCTCTTTTTCTAATCTCCTTTCTTCCCGTTCAATATATTTATCACATTCAGCCGTTACGTATTGAATTAAAATTTGACCATCCATTCCCATCTCCTTCGCGGTGAGCACAGCAGCTGATCTAAATTTTGCCAGCTCCGCCATACTTTTTAGACAATATAATAATATACAAGATAAATCTCTAACCAGTAAATACACTAAGTACTTCTTATGACTATAGTCTAACTAATTCTAACTAACCAGTTAACTAATTAATTATTTCTGGCTGTGAAGATTCACCAAATTTTATCTGCAGGGACACTTTTAATGTTAAAGGGAATTTTACAATTTTTCCTCTAATTTTATTTCTCCCACCAGGAGATCCTAATATTACTGTTGGGCTAATTATCCCTGGACAAGACCCCAATTTATGTAGTGGTGTTGATGGTATTGTATGATGTTGATATTACTAAATGTAATTGTATGAGGCCAGCTGTGAAGGCTCCTGAGATAAAATGTAGTTGAGAATTGTCAGAAGGCCTTTCTTGCTACCACTACGACCTCACACTTAATTTTTTTTTTTAATGAATGTGGCTACGTAAAGTGTCTAGGGTTATGATATGTAGTGTGGTGTAATAGGTTATAGATATACCCACAGATATTTAACAAGACTAATAATATTAATAAATGTTAAAATACACTGAACTAACTCACGTGTGTAAAATTTTTTGATAAAATTATATTACATTTATTTTGTTCTGGATCAATTTTTTAGGTTGACCAGAACTTAAAAGGATTTAGAAATTATGAAAGAAATGCATGGAGTATTATATCATAAATGCAATAGTGTACATATATATGTACTATATTAGTTAGTTTTATTAAAATGTTCTAGTAGTCATCTACTTGGGAGGATAGTTACTGTTTGTGCTGTTGGGGTGGCCTCATCACACCTGTCTATATTGACTACACAGTGTCCAGAAAATGGTGGGAATTTTTATGAGGGTATTAATAACTAAACGGGGTTGGTGAATGTCCAGCAGACCAGAGGCTCACTCATCTTTTAGTTGTAGCTCTGGTGCTGAAATCTGGTGGTCCCACCTCTCTGTGCTGGCGGGCAATAATGGTGGTCTCTGTCACAAGTACTGCACAGATACACTCGAGTAAAGTCACCAACTGAATAGTCACTGCTTGGTTGACAACAGAAACTCGCAGCTCTGCAATCAAAGTATGGGCCATGTGTCAAAATCTATTCTCTACCCACGTCTGGACACCACACTGACACAACAACCACATCATACAGACAGGTCAGATCTCTCTGACCAAACAGCACATTTACCATGGTGGTTTTACATCAGATAGATCCTCCCAGACCATAGATTCTGAAAAATATTTATTAGTTTGCTGCCCTAAAAGAGGATAGGTAATATATTTCATTATTCCCAACACTTGATCTGTCTTGCTTAACCCTTGCTGGAGTTTATGTACATTGTTGGTCCCTAGACCCTGACTAGGGCGGGGGGTCTAGAGCAAATCCCTACTTGTTTGTAAGGCTAGATTTCGATATGGCAGTATCAAATCACTCGAACATGAAACAATATTCAAAATATACAAAGAAATAATTTCAATCTTACCAGATTATGAATAAATAATACAGAATTGCTAGCAAAACTCAGCTGAGCTGCTGGCTATAGTATGGCGTCCCTAAATTTATTACACTTTCTTTCATATGGAAATCACCACACTTTAAAATCTGTGTCTATCACTGAACAACTATTGAAGAATGGCCCCACTTTCGCGTCTGAGCGCTAATGATATGATTGTCTGTGGCCAATCACTGCCTAGGTTTATTTTAATTTCAAATTTCCTACCATAAAGTCATTTCAGTCATGCTTCAGTCAAGTATGGATGGTTATCTGTTAGTCTGTCCGTCTCTACTTGTGTTTCTACAAAATGTACTCGATTTTTGAACCAACCTTTCTCTCCCCTCCAAAATTTTGTCGTTAAAAGTTATTTTTAGACACAGCCACCACAAATATACCTTCTCTTCCATACTACGTAGATTTGAACACCTGCGTTTCGAGGTCGTGTTTTTTTTGTGCAATTAGCGACACTTTTAGATTCAATACAGTCTGTCAATGATGTGAACAACACTGTCTTTTGTCATTATCTTCAATATTATCTATCCGTCTGTAAAAGTAAGAACATATTAGTTCACTGCTCAGAATAGGCCATCCGGCCAGCTAATTTTTATATTCCTAACATTAATATTAAGAAAAAAAGTACTTTTTAAATTTTGTAATATTCCAAACATCTGCGTTTTAGCCGCTGAATTCAAATCAAGGGCTTGGTATTGCAAAAGCGACCAATAAATGACTGTGGCGTATTATATCTAAGGTCCCTTCTGTCGAGTTGCTTACTTTTTATGTCAACTTGGGAAACGTGACTTTTCTCCGTTTCCCCCCCAATTGCGTCTCCTTAGCCTTTCTAGTCTCACGCAATCGTTCCAGTCATATTTTTTTCCTTTTTGATCCGCCGTTCCCCTCCTGTTTAGCAAGTCAATTATTATGGAGGATGATGACCCGCGGTCTAGGCGATCATGTACTATTCGCAGCCTACGCATTATGTTTTTATCCTTAAATGTTATCTTTGGAGATATTTTACCGTTGTATCTCTGTCAATTTCACTACAATGTTAATGCTGTGACATATTGTAACTGTACTTTTTCTTTTGTTGAGGTGATCACTGGCCCAAGACAGTATACAGGTTGTTAGGTGTGTAGTGCGAGCGGATGATGAACTGAGTGTGGGTGCGAATGAAGGCGCGAATGTGTTTAGGCTCTTATGTATGTAGACCCTGCAACCCATACACTCACATGCAGTAGTCAAGGATGCTTGGACACTGCAGACACGTTTCAAAACATTTATTGACGAAAACACACATGGTATCAACAGGAACAGTCAGTGTAAACAAGGTCATGCTGACCGGAAATCGATAGGTATACATTAGGCATTCAGCAAGCTGGTAAACATTTGAATATTCGTGCATGGTCAATACAATGTTCTTCAATAAGGACAGTTCGTGGCGTCGGCCTGGGATTACTGACTAAACGCGTCAGATACCTTAATCACTTTGACACATAGGTGCAACTTGGCATTCCCCGCCAATTGCACATTATCAGGCTGTAGTATAATAGCCGAAAAACACAGGCCTCGTTCTGACGTCGGCTGTGTACTTCTGATAAGCAGGTTACCATCAACCCTGCAGTAATGCTTATTGTAGACATAAATATGCCGCCAATCTGCGGCTCCCACAATATATCTTCGTCACTGGATTTCTTGATGGTATGAAGACTAATAGTCTTGGATGGCTACCTTGAGCACAACATATAAGTTCTGAAATGGAGGACCGGTGAGCTGCAGTTCACAGACTAGGCAATCTTCTAACATGTTCTGCTACCGAAAGCATAGTAATGGAAAAAGTCGGTATTACCTGTAACCGAGTCCACAGAACTTAACAAGGAACTCTGCTGTCATTCCAACGCACAGAGATTCACTGGGGAAAACTGCCAGTGCAGTCACTTCGAAGATTCTTCCCGAAAAACACAATGGACTCTCGTCCCTTCAGAAACCAGGACACTTCCCGGCTTGCCAGAAGTCTAACTCAACTCCCACTTAAAAAAAACCTGCCCATGGGCATACGCCCGAACTGTCTACCTTTTACCCTAAAGGTCAAACACAATGAATGAATAAACAAGGGAAGACAACCCCTAATCAACCTGACATCGCAGGTAAAGACACAATTATTCTTATGATAAAAACATAAGCAAATAACTTGACAGATGACTCCGTCAAAAATGACAGCAACACATATCGAGATGAGGTTCTGGATGCACTGGTTGCTCGTGCGTTCACAATTTATCCAGACTTGCAGCTTCTCCAGCAGGATAACGCACGTGCATTTTTTTGTATTTTTGGTTTTCTCCCTTGCCTGCACAGAATGCAATGAATTTCATAACAATCAAATGTACAAATTAATGACCAGTATGGATTCATAGGAAAATGAATAAAGATTCCAAATATGTAAACTTGTACACACTTATATTTACATTTCACACTCTGTTCCTGGATTATACAGGTGGTGCGTTTTTAATGTGCTTCAGTATATATATATATATATATATATATATATATATATATATATATATATATATATATATATATATATATATATATATATATATATATATATATATATATATATATATATATATATATATATATATATATACAGTACTTTGCAAAAAAATTGGCAGTCATATTTTCGCAACGCAGCACACTCATAGAAGCAAATAGTAATAAAAACTGTATGTTCAGAGGAAGATTGGTATCTCCCCTATCTATTAACAGTGGTTTCAGTACAATCTAATGTTGCCTTCTCCAGCAAGGCAAGCCTGGATGCGGCGAGGCATACTTCCCACAACTGTTTGTAGGTAATTGTGAGTCAGACTGTCCCAGTATTTTTCAGCTACCTTCTTCAATTGTTCAACGTCTCTGAGTCCACTCTTTTTTAAATGATTCTTGAGTAGTGCCCAAACGTTTTCAATTGGGTTTAGGTCGGGACTGTTGCTGGGCCACTTCAGCACTTTCACATTCTTCTCTTGCAGCCATGCTTTGGTGGTATGGGCTGTATGCTTTGGGTCATTGTTATGTTGAAATGTGCACCCATCGGGGTACATGACCTGCATAAATGGCAGAAGGTATTCCTCTAGTGTGTCGTGAGAATTAATGTGAAAACACACAGTGGGGTAGCACCTCTTGCTGACACCCCTCCCCAAAGATGGAATTTCTGGGTATGTTTCGGTCGCTGGTACACAGACATTACAGGGTCTTTCGTCCAAATATTTATTTGGGCAGGATAAGACCAAACAGAACATTCATCTGAAAAAATCACATTGTCCCATGACAAATTTTGGTGTTCGTGGCACCAGTTCAAGCGCATCTATTTGTGAGTCTCTGTGAGCAATGGTGATGAAATTACCCGCTTTTTTGTGTAATTTATCCTGTGTAGCTCTCAGTTGACAGTAGCATTAGATACCTCTGGGCTTCCCAACTCGATCATGCGCTGCCGTATGTTTTCAACACTCTTCATTGGCCCAGCCCGAACGATTTGGGCGAGACGTCGATGTTCCTTTGTGTCCAAAATTCTTGGCCTCCTACTACCTTCTTTTCGCTCGATTCCATTACCTGCTTTAAATTTACTCATAATTTTGTAGTCAGTCCGCTCAGGAATGTTCAAGGTTTCAGAAATGTTGGAACATGTTTGATTTCCTTCATTCCAAAGCTGTGAAATTAACATACACTTTGACTTTGTATCCATTTTCTGCCACTAGCATTAGCAATTGTCGTCTGCTCTATTATCAAGGGACTTTATTCTCCACTAAATTTTTTTTTACTGTTGGTAGTGTTTGCTCACTTAAGTGGAGTGCATATTTTGGGCAGAACATGCATATTTATTTATATTTCAGCATATTTAGCTGAGCAGTGTGACTGCCAATTTTTTTGCAAAGAACTATATATATATATATATATATATATATATATATATATATATATATATATATATATATATATATATATATATATATACATTCTTTCTTACCCTCAAGTACATACAGTCGAGCTGTTAATGGTCATACAGTCTGTTCTCAGATGCAGAAGGCAAAGGAAATTTCACTGACAGCCTGGCGCTCTTACTGTAGTTTGAAAATTGTGTAACTTCCTTCCTAACGAGGGTGAGTCTTTATATAGGTCATGGCCGGACGACACAGAAAGCAGAACTGCTGAAGTGTGTTGTATACTCAAATACCTGCATACTTTCGTTTAGATGTGCGGGTATGGAAAACTAAGAATATAAATATCCTCCTTATTCCTGGAGCGATTTCGTTCTTCTTAGGCTTAAAGTACGCCCTAGATTATTCTTTATCTATCTAGATAATTGTCTTTTTTTAAACAAGTCCGTCTTTTCATAGGTGTAACCCAAACAGCAAAATTCTTGACTTGCCTAATATCTCGATGCATTCCACTCGAGATTTCTCCATTCGAATAATGCTTTTCGTGGAAGTCTTTACACCAACATATAAAGGAACATTCCTATTATTAAATTACTGACCTTTTCCAAGCCGTACTTCTCTCATAATGCTGTAGTTTACTTCCAGTTCCAATAAGGTTACACAGATTTGAGACTAGCCATGTCGAGTGCCTAATGCTATTGTAAACAAACGAATAAGGACGCCTTTTAATTGGTCCGTCTAGGATATACTGTTATAAAGTATGGTGTGCCGTTGTGGTATAAATGACATGTTGGGAATCAGACTTTACGACAGACCCCGATGCCATTAAAAGAACAGCTATTCTAATCACACAGGAAGAAAAGCGGAAGATAGGCCGACCAGAAACAACTTTGCGGATAACTGTGGAGGTCGAGTTGCAAAGAATGAACCAGAGCTGGGGCATTGTACGAAGGTTGGCCGCCGACTAAGCAAAGTGGAAGCAGTTGGTAGTTGCCCTACAAGAAGCCACCAGGCGTGATGCCCTCTAACAGCTTTGAGTTGGT
Organism: Oreohelix idahoensis; assembly: GCA_024509875.1. Lineage (NCBI taxonomy): Eukaryota > Metazoa > Mollusca > Gastropoda > Stylommatophora > Oreohelicidae > Oreohelix > Oreohelix idahoensis. The sequence goes on from JAMPIV010009806.1 coordinate 230,222, forward strand.
GCCTAGGGATCATAGAATTACGTAAGTGAAGGGTAAAACCATGAATCAGGTAGATGGCATTTATGGAGGCCGTAAGGAGGCATCAACAAAGGGGCAACAGGCCAATCACCTGTTTGTCTTACAATTTTATTACAAGAAACGATAGAGAGATATCCGGACCAACTTTAAAGGCAACGAACTGGCACGAAGGCAGCCGATAGAATAGTATGGCGTTATCTTTGGCAAACTCTACACCCTAAGGTAGAAGAGGAACAACTAAGTAAGTAATTTAGATGTCGCCTCGTAGAATTACTGAGGAGAAAGAATAGGGTTACCGCTCCTTAAGTCTGGCAGGATTGTCTCCGCTGCTCTGCAGTAGTGGATATTGTCACAAAAGGTTTGAGATGTTATATAATTGAAAGATATCCTGGACAAAAAGATGTATCAGATGATACCAGGATAGTGCCAGATTAGAGACTGGTCTTACAAGAAATACCCCTTTTTCTGAAAAGAACAGGGTGTATCGACATCAGAGGTTAGAATCCAGCTGTATAAACCTCCAGGTGTTGAAGGGATATGTCCTGAAAATCTATTTGTCCCTTTCGTAGATTCTCCTTTGGTAATATGCGGTATTGTTTATTATTTATGTTGTGTATGCTGACAAGTTGGTCTAGGAGTATATAATATATTCTATCTAGCAATCTAAAATAAATATCAAACAAACTTGAAACTTTAATTCAAATAATTCAGCATGTCTGTTGATATAAATGTATTTACAATTTATTTACCTAACCCTGTTCTCTTTTGGTTAGGTAACGTAGGAAAACTAAAAGGTATTTACAGCTTGAAATAAATAAGCTTAGAAACTTAAATTTATGAAACATAATCTTGTATGGAAGTTTCTATTGTCTTCCACACTGATGAATAATTTTAAATTTAATACAATGTCAATGATTTTGACGGTGAAGGTATGATGGATTCATTCATTCATTCATTCATAACCCTCCACTCCCAAAGGAGCATAGGCCTTCAACAAATACATGCCAAGTCCTCTTGTCACGTGCCATCATCTCAAGTTCTTTCCACGTTCTCCTCATCATTTTCACCTCGGTTTCCAGCTCTCTTCTCCATGTGCTTCTTGGTCTTCCTCTGCTTCTCTTGCCCTGGGGATTCCAGAACAAGGACTGCCTTGTAATGCTATCAACAGGTTTCCTCAGTGTGTGTCCTATCCATCGCCATCGTCTTCTTCTCATCTCTTGTTCCACTGGCACTTGTCTAGTTCTTGTCATCAGTTCCACGTTGGTAACCTTGTCATACCATTTTAATCCCTCTATTCTACGCAAGCACCCATTTATGAAAGTCTGTAGCTTTTTGGTAGTTGTCTTTGTTGTTCTCCATGTCTCAGAGCCATACAATAGGACTGACTTTACATTTGAGTTGAAGATTCTTATTTTCGTGTTGGATCCGATTTCTCTTGATCTCCATATATTTCCCAATGCAATGAAAGCTCCTCTTGCTTTTTGTATTCTTATTTTGATATCACTGTCTGTCCCTCCAACTTTGTCTATATTACTGCCAAGATATGTGTACGATTCCACATCTTGTATTGGTGCTTCTTCAAGTTCAACCCTATTATCATTACCTGCATTTACTCTCATTATCTTTGTCTTTTCCCTGTGTATTTTCAGACCCAATTGCTGTGACCTCTCATCGAGTGTTTTCAATTTGTTTTGCATCTGATTACGGTTATGGGACAGAAGAGCCAAGTCATCAGCAAAATCCAGATCATCCAACTGCTTAGTCAGAGTTCACTGGATTCCATTTCCGTTGTGTGTTGTCGATGTTCTCGTAACCCAGTCCATCGCCAGCAAGAAAAGAAACGGAGACAAGAGGCATCCCCGTCGCACTCCTGTCCTCATCCCAAACGGTTCCGCAAGCTGTCTCAGTGGCTAGATAAGGCCACTTATCTTAAAATCCAGAAAATCCCACACTCTTCTGCCGTGGACGAGCAACTCTGTGACTTGCCAGGCAGTGGAACAACGGTGGCTAGCTACATTGACATCATGAGCTTTTGCACCTCAAAGTCTAAGACGAGTTATAGGAATCAGATACTTTGGGTCCTTTGCAGGATACAACCTTTCAGGAAACAACGGTTGCAGGACAACACCTGAAATTCAAATAATCAGAACCTCTGTATGGTCCAGCACTACTCTGCCTGTACACACAAAGGACATAACATACAGCGTCAGACATTGTGCTCACATATGCACAGGACAATTTACCTTCACCACCCATCACAGTCAGTTCACTGCGACTAAAATTTCCTTATAATTCCTAAGTTGATATAATTCGTAGCGAGTGGAAATGTTTTTTTTAAATATATTGATAAAATGCAATAAAAAACTTTCAAATGTTATAAGATGCATATAATGTACAAGATGAACTTATATTATTTGTAAGTAAAAATTTTTGATTTATTTAGACTTTGGTTCATCGCTATGGTACGCCATTGAGACAATTTTTCATCGTGTGACCGACTCTTTCAGCGGAGAGTCTTATAGCAGGACTTTTTATTTCATTTTCTTCTTTTGATTTTCGTTGATTGTTGAATTTCTTGTATTTATTAATTATTTTTGGATTTGTAGTTTCTTTGCTTTATTATTGCTCTACATCTGTGTTTATATGTATTACGTATTTGTTGTCTATAATCTATATTTCTTGTCCTTGTTGCCTGTTTGTAACTGTGGCTGACGAAGGTTAAAACCCGAATCGTCCATTGTTTCCTGTGCACTGTTTATTTGTAAAACTGATTCAATACCGTTTTATTTGTTTATATATACTTATATTATTTGGTAGGTTGACTGGAAATAATTAATGCATAAAATTAAATGCTTCTATTTCATTTATTAATTGTTTTCATAATTATGTTTTCCTCCTTCCAACAACAACAAAATTCTACCTCCCGAATCCCTTTTACAAAACTGTGACAAGGCATAAAGAAATCAGATTTCTCACGTGACCAGTGTTTGTGATTGTCTTCGGGTTTTTCTTCTCTCTCTCTGTTGCGTAGTTCATCATCAAGATTTTGTAGTTCTTCAGTTCAACACGGTTTGTAATTCTGTCTTGCCTCTCTGATAATAGACTCGGTGGCTGCTAACTGGGAATGATTTGTAATGTTTACAGAACTACAGATGATCTAACTGGGATGAATGTGTAATTTTACTGACCTACAAACGAGCCAACTGGGATATATTTGTAACGTTCAAAGACCTACAGATGAGCGGACTGGGATATATTTGTAATGCTGACAGAGCTATAGACTGGCTAACTGAGATTGCAGTTATATAACTACGGGGAAAAAAATAAAGCAGACATTCCACCAAGAACGAACCAAAATAGTAGAACAAGACAGACAGTTTATCATTGACATATCAAATAAAACAACATAGTGAAACAATCCAAAGGAATAATTACTTATTGCAATTTTAGACACCATACGTTAAATCATCATTGACAAAGTCATAAATCAGCTGGAGTTAAGGAAGACCTCATTATGGGTAGACACAAGAGGAAATGAAAAACACACATGGATCTTTATTTCAGCTAGTAATACTTTTAACGACAAGTCGGAACACTAGCAATAATATATAGAGAGGTGAAATCATTACACTTAAAAAATATAAATAAGTAAGTAAATGGATTGAACAAGCAGAAACACTGGAATAAACCTTACGACGTGGTGGTCAGACAGGCAGCTAGCGGTCCTTCCCAGAAATAGACCTTTTCATGGCTAATATAAAAGTCCCTCCCCCCACATAATTTAAAGAAAAGACAGAAATAATAGTACAGCAAAATGTAATAAAAATGCGCACAATATACCCCGCTTATAACCGAGATATCACACCTCTTGTCAGGTTTTGGCCGGATGTCGAATGTCAGAAATAAGTGAAACAAAAAGACAAAAAAAAACTTAACCATGTGATACTTTAAGAAGTAAAGACAGAAAAGTTAGGGGAAAGCATCCTATTCACTTTCAAAGGGAAACAATTAAGTTATTAACAAAAATCATAATAAATAACATATTTTTATTATCTTTTTAACTTTATAGATTTTTTGGACAAAATTATAAAAGGCACAAACAATTCACTTGTTTTTCCTAGAACACTTTTAATATTGTTAAAATGTTGTTGTGTGTCTTATGTTTATAGTAAAAAGACTTTAAATAATTTGGAGTTTGATGCATATGTTAAAGTAGTCAACACTTATATGCTCTGGCAGTTTCAATGGTACTGAACTATCCAAACATTTCTTTAGCGTTCTGTAGATCAATTACGTCTAACACAACACAGAAGAAGACGAGGAACAAGAGAACACTATATATGTAAATTATCATTCCATAACGGGTATGTTTGTTGAACCATTAATTTACTTGTACTTAAAACGCAACTGAAATGTATTTTAGAATAATAATGGCAGACGAAATAATAGTGTTAAGTGTGAATATTAGTGGCCAAACTACAACACATCATACCACTACTACATAAACACAAAATAGATTTTATACTTCTACAAGAAACCAACATACACACAGATGAACACGCATCACAGATCACAACCCAGTTAGGACTAAGGCATTCTTGTTTTAGCTTAGCCATTCACAACACTGGTTCAGGAACAGCTATACTACAAACATCGGACAGGTGGGAAATACTTAGGAAAAACAGGGATACCGAGGGTAATATAGCCATAGTTCACGTAGGGAATAAGAAACACACATACACAATAGTTAACATACACGCCCCAGCCAACTACAGTCACCAGCCGCAATTTTACGACAGCCTAGATAACTTACTCACACACTTATACAGGGGACACAACATTATATTAGGTGGTGATTTTAACTGTGTTTTAACAGATATGGATCTGGTAGATGGTGAGGTTAGAGCACAGATTAGAAGAACCAACAGAGAAGACATACACCAACTAGACATATTACAGACCATAATAGACACCCACAGCCTAACAGATGCATACAGACACACACATCCCCAAAGCACGGACACCACACACACAAACGCAAACAAAACACTCAACAGAGCCTCAAGATTAGACAGAATCTATATACCATCAACACACCACATAATTCAGGCCAGACACTTACCAGAAACTCTAAAGTTTACAGACCACAAAGCAATACTCACTGCCATTAGTTCCACTCAGGCAAGCACGCATTTCAAACGCTCTCCACACTGGAAATTCAACAACACTTTACTCCAAAACAAGACATACACGGAACATATGACTCAACTCATCCTCACATACACAACCGATGTGCCAACAGAAAACATACAACACCACTGGGAAATACTAAAAAATACAATACGTGAACGAACGCAGTTAATGTCAGCTAGGATACACAAGGATAGGATAAAACAAGAGAAACTAGTAGAGGATGCAATACTGCTCACAAAACAAACAGACAGAAATTCACCCAGCATCCTCACATTAGAAGACCAGCTACAACAATACAAGAACCATAGGTTTCAGGGCGCCCTACTACGGACGAAACTGAACACAATCACACAAGAAACACCCAGTAAACAATACATGGCAATAGAACAAAACATACAACGCTGCAGACAGGTAGGGCAAATAGTAGATCTAGACGGAACCACACAGACAGAAACACAAAACATAGTACAGGCTTTTGAAGATTACTACAGAAACCTGTACACAGAAGAAAACGTCCAGTCACGCATACAAGACACATTTATGCACTTTACAAAGAAACTATCAGATGACGACGAGCAAGGTCTAGATGCCGAGCTGACACTTACAGACATAACACTCGCAATAAACACTATGCAAAAAGACAAATCACCAGGGCCAGACGGACTCACAGCAGAATTTTATCAACACTTTTTTCCCATCTTAGGCCCCCTTCTATTAAAAGTATACACAGAAGCTTTCGAGAACAAAGAACTCCCGCCAAGCTTGAACATGTCATACATTACTCTCATACTGTCACAGCGTGATTGTTTCTTTTTCTTTTCTCTATGTTGTCTGTCATTGTGTACTTCTCGTTATGGTTTGTAGGCCGTTTCTATTTAGTTTATCTGAACGTTAGTGGTGAACAATTCGCTGGACAATGGGGTGGGAATGTATATTTATTTACGATAATGGCTCTTCAACGTACACTTTTCAGTTTTGAAAGTTTATTTGCTATGTCTTTTCTTATTTCAGATTTACTTCGTTTCTCATGATGAGTGTTCTCCTAATTAGTTCTTTATTTGGAATCAGTCATCAGTTCCTAACAATCCATTTATAAAGTATCTGAATCAGTCAACTCAACAACTAGGACACTCTGAATGGTCAATGAACTCACAACCTTTTCTCAACTATCACAATATAAGTCTTAGGCCAATTATAACTGAATTAATTTAATGGATTTCTTGGTGGCTTGGACATCATTCTATTGTCACTATAACATTTCAATTCCCATAGTTTCGAACTACAGATGTTAGTTACAATAGAGAGGGCAACTTAAATAATGAACCTATGACCTTATGTTCAAGTTCAACCGTTACTAAAACTCCATCCTCAGATTCTCCGTTAATCCCATGATCCCTTCCTCGACGTAATCTCTTAACAACGTCTTGTCTTTCTACCAAGAAATGGAATAAAATAGGTCTAATAACTCGACCAACCTTGAAGGATTCACACGTCTTCTCTGGATTCTTCCGTCCTTTGTTGAACACTGATCGGTGGGGCTCTCATCCTTGACGACCTTCATTATTTCGTTGTCTTCCTTTTCATTTTTGTCTACTTGCCGTGGGGACGTAAACCCTTTTGGTGCTCCCTTCCTTTTCAGGAATCTGTCTTGTATTACTGGGAGCTACTCTCTTCCTTTCGATCGGTTGTCATTCACTGAACTAGAATGATATTCTCAGTCTGTGGGTTGGGTCTTCTTCTCCGTTGCATCTTGATGGATTCCGTCTCTGTTTGTGACGTCTACGTGGTTGTAATATGACGTAGCGGTCTCTCGAATTCCTTTCCTTTTTCCGTAACTCGCATCGAGAGTATTTATTTACTTCTTACAGTCAGTTCATTATTCTCTACTTTACGTCATATTAACTTGTATGTCACTGCTCCTGTGACATATTCACCCCAGGGTCCCTCAGAAAATAAATGATGCTCCAAAGCATCATTCCTCTCCAGTCCTATCTCTCCCGGGTCCATAATACGATCCCCTTCCAACTAACTCATAACTAACTAAAATACTGAACTAAATCCTTAAAAATTCCTAACAACATGTTAACTTCTAATATTTCCTTTACATATATGTGATTACAACGATATTTAACCTTAAAATTTATAATACAACATTTAACACTCTCCCACAGCTCAGCCCTTAGCTTACTCTCGTCTCTCCATATAACCGTGGCTCAGCCTTCCAACTTATACTCGTTTCCCCCTTACTGACTGGTTTTGCTACTAATAACAAGACCTTCGCAGGTCTTCTCTCTCGTCTTGCTTCTTAATTCCATAGTACCTGTCGTTCCGCCACTGCATCCATGACACACCCCTTGTTCTGTCGTAATGCATTATAGTTTTCCCCAACTACAGCATCACGCATAAGTCCGATTGGACTCTATTTACCCCCTTATACAAGAATTAGCCATCGCCTCCATCTTGTACTTATAACTGCTATAAGCAGCCGTCACGGATTCTCCCGTTTTCCTCTTTTCTTTCTTGCTCCTGTCTGCTATCTCATTACATTCTCTATGTCTCTTCCACAATTTTACTTTACTTCCTGGGTTCGGAGAAGCCTTCGCCTCACAAGTCTCAACAAGACTCTATCACTCTCCGCAGCATCTCGGTGCCCCCGCACTACTTCTTAAACTCGTTCACTTTTGGAACTATCTCTTACAATTTCTTCCTTACCTTCTGGTTTTAGGAGAAACCTATCTCCTAACAAGTCTCCACCAGACTTTAATAATCACCGCATCATCTCTACACTCTGCACTACCTCTTAATCTTGTTCCCTTTTCTGGAACTATTTCCTTTCTCATGATCCCCTCAGCCATTCCTTTATGCTCGCCAACTCTCATGGCCTTACTACCTCACCGTCTAATCTCTCAATTTCTTATTCTTGATTTTCGCCAATTCTTATGGCTCTTCTTCTTCTCACGTAATACTCCTCGCCAATCTTCCATGGCCTTAACCTACCTTTTTATCATTATCTCCTATATTTTCATCATCTCCGCCTCTCTACTTCACCTACTCATGACTCCACTATTTCGCTATGGTGACCTCCTTGTCCCTATGTCCTTCCCACGAAATCGGTTTAGCAATTTCTATATTTGCTTCTTCCTTTATTTCTCTGACTTCGATCACCATTTGCTTGCTCTATCCTTCTCTGTCGTCTCACAATCCTTTCGTCATCTAACATTTTTGTCAGAACTATATCTACTTCATCTCTTGTTCCAGGAAAGTTTGTATGATACTTCCCTTCCAGCATCCGCCATACTACGGATCTACAGAGGTTAAAATCAGGCCGTGTTATGATGGCCTGTATCACCCTCTCCAGCTCCATCATGCTTGGTTCATCCACTTTAATTTTTTTCTCCCTCTTGTCATTTCCCTCTTCTCCCACTTCTTCTCTCAATTTTTTCACCATTTCGCATTTCTCCGTGGACCATACTTCCCTCATGTGACTCTCTTTATTTCTACCTCTTACATTTTCTTCCGTGTCCTCGTCCTCTGAAAATTCTAAATTATCTTCTTCCTCTGAATAACTTGACTCCGAATCAGAGAACACGTCTCTATCCACTATTTTGATTCCCCAGTAATTAAGTTCCTCCATTACTCTCATTACCAGCCTGCGAATTTCTTCTTTTCTTTCTGATAAGTCTGTATCAAATTTTCTCTCCAAAAATCTCTGCACATACTTTAGTACTACGGTGTCGGGTCTAGCACCTCTCAGTTCATCCTTTATCGCTTTCTTCATCTCCTCCATGCTTGGCTTAGCCACCTTGCTAATTTTCTTCTTCTCTTCCAAGCTTCTGTTAACTCTCTGTACTCCTTTCTCTACTTCCCGCTCTCTAATTTTTTGCGTCATTATAGGCACAATGTACTGTTAACTCTTTCTCCTCGTCCTCTCTTCTACTACCATTTTCTGAATTCCTCTCAACTTCTTCGTTCTTAATTCTATCGTTATATCGACTTCTGCTTGGTTCTCTAGTATCTTTAGTTACCTCCACCTTGTTCTTCCTCGCTTCTAATTCTTCAAACTCCTGCTCGATATCTGCACACAATGCAGTTACCTCTTCAACTTCTGTCATATAACCACTGCTTAATCTTGTTCCTCTTTTGTTTGTCTCAACTCCGACTGTTTTCCATCTCTCAGTCTTTTGAGACGTCTTTCGTAATCTGATGAATCATCCGACGATACGTCAGACCTGTTATTATCCCCTCTTATACCTGTAACGCCTAGCACTTCCTGTGTCTCCGAAGTCCCTTCTGTCTGATTCACCAAGTCCTGCAGATCTCCCTGCTCTTTCTGTTGAACTGTGGTCCCTTCTGGTTCCGTGTCCTCATTCCTTTCTTTCCTATTCAGAAACTTCTTCTTATATTCCATCAACGGAATATCATCTTCGCTCTCCCAATCATCTGTCAGAAATCTCCTCTTATATTCGTTCAACGGAATATCATCCTCACTTTCCCAATTATCTGTTCTTCCATCGATCTCCCTACCACTATTCTGGTGCTCTCTATTTTCTTTTCTCTTTTCCATTTCTGAATTGGTTTTTGTCTTGTTCTTACCAGTTTCCATTCCTACCTTAGTATTTAGATCACTACAAAAAGGGTTTTCCATCAACGAATAATCTTCTGGATTCCTTACTTCAATATCGATATCCGGTGTTGTTACAGGGGTGGCTCTCCTTCCTTGCTTTTCTCTCTCTCTCTCATGCCGGGTTCTCCAATCCATGGTCTATAGTCATCTCTCCGTAGTTGTTGAACGTGAGCTTTCGTTGTATGGTTCAATTTCTCATTCCATATCCTATAATTAATTAATGTCGTTCTCTCTAGAACAACATAACCTTTTATCCATTGGTTATCAAACTTAGTGGGGCGCACATGCTTCTTATAGTAAACTCTGTCACCTGGCTGAAATTCTTGTAACTTAGCCTTTTTATCCGCATAACGTTTTTGCCTCTCAAACTCCTTCTTTAGATGTTTACATCTTTTGCTATTCTGTTTATTAATAAGTTCAGACACTAAGTCCTTCTCTTCTGTCTGAGTTGCAACAGTGTTTGTTTTCTTGTCTACTTTAATCCTATTATCATCAAGTTTTCTTTTCAAGTTCAACTTTGGTCTCTCTCTTATACAATTGATCTCCGCTCCATTATTAATCTTACTATTTGTTGTTCCTTTCTTTGTACACAGTTGTATCTTGGCACAATGTCCATTTTCTGTCCTCACATTTAAATTATTTACTTCGAAGAAACTTCCACCTTTTATTTCCTGAAGAAAATTTCGTACGGCCATCCTATTTCGTCTCTTACTTAAGCCTTCCCAGTGTCTAGGTGCTTCCGAAATGTTGCACACTCTGCCCTTGTAAATAGTTCTAGGTCCGTTATCTTCCCTTGGTAATCTACGTTTACAAAAATCGTTTTCTCTAACTTTCCTTTTTTCTATCCAATCGTCTGTTCATAAACCTGGTTCTAATTCCACAAATTCTTCCTATATCCACACTTCTTTATCGTCTATCGAGATTCTGCGGAGCATAGTGTTCTCGATGAGTTTGCTGATGTCTTCTCGAGGTAATTTCTCCAATTCCTTGTCTATCCAATCTTCTCCTCTCCTCATGTCTCCATCTATCTACTTTAGGTGGGACATTTTCTCTACTAAAATCCCATTCGGGTTTTCTATCTCCATACGTGGACCTGTGGTCGTGCTCTTCCCCTACAACCCTTCCACGTCTACATTCCATACCTCTTGATACTTGTCTAAACTCCACAGGTGCATATCTCTCACTTGTATTCCGATGATTTCTGTCTTCACTCATCCCATTTCGTGGTCCGGTATGACTCTCCATTCTACGCCTCTTGCACACAGCTGCTAGATGTCCTCTGGCATGACACAAATAACAGCGTTTTTCCTCTGCCATCTGTATAACTCCCCTCCTGGGTTCTCTGTTATAGCCTTCTCCGTACTGCCTGTGCGGATAGCCAATTAACTCCCTTCCTCCCTGTCTGTCGTTAACTGCCTGTCCAATCCTCGGGGCTCTGTTTTCTTTCCAATTGCCTTCTTCAGTGTTGTTCCCTGATCTTAACTGGAACCTCTGCATTAAATTTTCTTCTGCCAATGCTAACTGTATAGCATCATTCAAGGTCCTTGGATTCTTCCTTAGAAGAAGTAGCCGCATACCGTCCTTATGTAGGGCATCTATGAACATCCCAACCAGCTGTCCCTCAATATCCGGACTCCGAATATCTTGTTCCCTAAAAACTTCTTCTGCTAGATTTTTCAATCTGTCGCCAAACAACTGGATGGATTCTCCTGTTTCCTGCTTCACTCTCCTAAGTAATCCCCATAGGTAATGTTGATCCGCCGACTCTCCGTAACTGTTTAACAAACTCTTCTTCAGTTCTTCCCACGTTTCATGTGGCTCTTCTTTGAACCTTCTCCTCAAAAAATCATTTACTAGATCATCACTGGTTAAAAAGGCAAATCGCTTCTTTTCTTCCTCACCTGCCCCTATGGAGTAAGCGTACCTCTCTATTTTGGCGATCCACTTTTTACACTTGCCAGCTTCTCCCCTATATGTCTCGATATTTTGACGTAAACTACTTTGTCGGTTTTCGATGCTCCATCTTTCCAGGGCATTAGTAATATGTAGGAGGGCCACTGTATTTGGATCCATCCTAGGTTCCTCCGCCATTTTCTACTCGCTCTTCTTTGTATTCTTAGTCGGTTAACTTAAATTTAACTATATTTTGACTAAACAAGATACCAATTTAGTAATCGCGTAAATAATGAACTGTCATAAATTAATTCTAACTAAACACCAATGATATTAATAGTTCCTCTTTAGCAATGTTTGTCCTAGTCCAGGTCTACTGCAGGTTCGATCCTCAATCTGTCTAGTTCTGCGATGCAGCCGTCAGTAAAAATCAGAGAAGCAGGGCTCAACGATCCATCTCCGTGGCAGCCGTCTGGAAATTTCAAACACGCAAGGTTGAACAATTGTTCTGATAGGCAGCCGACTGTAACGTTCAAGCACGCAGGGTTGAACAATCGATCTGTGAGGAGGCCGACTGCACCGTTCAAGCACGCAGGGTTGAACAATCGATATTTGACGAAGCTGACCGTAACGTTCAAGCAAGCAGGGTTGAACAATCGATATTTGACGAAGCTGACCGTAACGTTCAAGCAAGCAGGGTTGAACAATAGATCTGCGACAAAGCTGGCTGTACCGTTCAAGCACACAGGGTCGAACAATCGATTTGCGACAAAGCCGTCTGTACCGTTCAAGCACGCAGGGTTGAACAATCGAGTTGAGATGATCCTTGACAGTAACGTTCAAGCACGCAGGGTTGAACAATCGATTTGAGATGATCCTCGACAGTAACGTTCAAGCACGCAGGGTTGAACAATCGATATTTGACGAAGTCTACTGTAATGTTCAAGCAAGCAGGGTTGAACAATCGATATTTGACGAAGCTGACTGTAACGTTCAAGCACGCAGGGTTGAACAATCGATCTGTGCTGAAGCCGCCTGTATCGTTCAAGCAAGCAGGGTTGAACAATAGATCTGTGACGAAGCTGACTGTACCGTTCAAGCACACAGGGTCGAACAATCGATCTGTGACGAAGCCGACTGTACCGTTCAAGCACGCAGGGTTGAACAATCGATTTGAGATGATCCTCGACAGTAACGTTCAAGCACGCAGGGTTGAACAATCGATTTGAGATGATCCTCGTCAGTAACGTTCAAGCACGCAGGGTTGAACAATCGATTTGAAATGAGGTTGACGGTAACGTTCAAGCACACAGGGTTGAACAATCGATTTGAGATGATCCTCGACAGTAACGTTCAAGCCCGCAGGGTTGAACAATCGATTTGAAATGAGGTTGACGGTAACGTTCAAGCACACAGGGTTGAACAATCGATTTGAGATGATCCTCGACAGTAACGTTCAAGCACGCAGGGTTGAACAATCGATATTTGACGAAGTCTACTGTAATGTTCAAGCAAGCAGGGTTGAACAATCGATATTTGACGAAGCTGACTGTAACGTTCAAGCACGCAGGGTTGAACAATCGATCTGTGCTGAAGCTGACTGTATCGTTCAAGCAAGCAGGGTTGAACAATAGATCTGTGACGAAGCTGACTGTACCGTTCAAGCACACAGGGTCGAACAATCGATCTGTGACGAAGCCGACTGTACCGTTCAAGCACGCAGGGTTGAACAATCGATTTGAGATGATCCTCGACAGTAACGTTCAAGCACGCAGGGTTGAACAATCGATTTGAGATGATCCTCGACAGTAACGTTCAAGCACGCAGGGTTGAACAATCGATATTTGACGAAGTCTACTGTAATGTTCAAGCAAGCAGGGTTGAACAATCGATATTTGACGAAGCTGACTGTAACGTTCAAGCACGCAGGGTTGAACAATCGATCTGTGCTGAAGCCGACTGTATCGTTCAAGCAAGCAGGGTTGAACAATAGATCTGTGACGAAGCTGACTGTACCGTTCAAGCACACAGGGTCGAACAATCGATCTGTGACGAAGCCGACTGTACCGTTCAAGCACGCAGGGTTGAACAATCGATTTGAGATGATCCTCGACAGTAACGTTCAAGCACGCAGGGTTGAACAATCGATTTGAGATGATCCTCGACAGTAACGTTCAAGCACGCAGGGTTGAACAATCGATTTGAAATGAGGTTGACGGTAACGTTCAAGCACACAGGGTTGAACAATCGTTGAACAATCGATATTTTCTCGATCCGCGACAATCCCAGAGTTATTCTAATCCTGGTCACTGGCAACCAGCTCACCACCTCATGTCACAGCGTCCGGTTGCCGTCATCACTTCTGAATCCTGGTTGAACGGCACCAGTTCATCACCACCTCATGTCACAGCGCCTAGTGTACTATTTAGGCCGCAGAAATACAGGCAGGTTCAAATCCTGCGTTATTTTATATGTTGTCTCTCATTGTGTACTTCTACGTTATGGTTTGTAGGCCGTTTCTATTTAGTTTATCTGAACGTTAGTGGTGAACAATTCGCTGGACCATGGGGTGGGAATATATATTCATTGACGATAATGGCTCCTCAACGTACACTGTTCAGTTTGAAAGTTTATTTGCTATGCCCTTTCTCATCCCTTCTTATTTCAGATTTACTTCGTTTCTCATGATGAGTGTTCTCCTAATTAGTTCTTTATTTGGAATCAGTCATCAGTTCCTAACAATCCATTTATAAAGTATCTGAATCAGTCAACTCAACAACTAGGACACTCTGAATGGTCAATGAACTCACAACCTTTTCTCAACTATCACAATATAAGTCTTAGGCCAATTATAACTGAATTAATTTAATGGATTTCTTGGTGGCTTGGACATCATTTATATGTCAATATAACATTTCAATTCCCATAGTTTCGAACTACAGATGTTAGTTACAATAGAGAGGGCAACCTAAGTAATGAACCTATGACCTTATGTTCAAGTTCAACCGTTACTAAATCTCCATCCTCAGATTCTCCGTTAATCCCATGATCCCTTCCTCGACGTAATCTCTTAACAACGTCTTGTCTTTCTACCAAGAAATGGAATAAAATAGGTCTAATAACTCGACCAACCTTGAAGGATTCACACGTCTTCTCTGGATTCTTCCGTCCTTCGTTGAACACTGATCGGTGGGGGCTTTCATCCTTGACGACCTTCATTATTTCGTTGTCTTCCTTTTCGTTTGGTCTACTTGCCGTGGGGACGTAAACCCTTTTGGTGCTCACTTCCTTTTCAGGAATCTGTCTTGTATTACTGGGAGCTACTCTCTTCCTTTCGATCGGTTGTCATTCACTGAACTAGAATGATATTCTCAGTCTGTGGGTTGGGTCTTCTTCTCCGTTGCATCTTGATGGATTCCGTCTCTGCTTGTATCGTCTACGTGGTTGTAATATGACGTAGCGGTCTCTCGAATTCCTTTCCTTTTTCCGTAACTCGCATCGAGAGTATTTATTTACTTCTTACAGTCAGTCTTTCATTATTTCAGGAACTGTACAGCACCACGTTAAACGAACGGAAGAAATGAGCATTAAGACCTACAAGCTGAAAGAGCCGAAACTAAGACCAGATATCAGGGGCTTATTGCTACAGCGGTGAGAAACACAGAAGAACAACCTGATGACTTGGAAACCCTTTGGCTTAAATTCAGGACATCATAAAGACAGCTGCTGCAGAAGCATGTGGTGAAGTCCGACTTGGGAACAAGAGAAAGAGGACACCTTGGTGGACAGAGGAAGTCAAAGAGAAAATAAGAGAGAAGAAAATGGCATGGAAACAATACTTAGGAGCTAAAAACACAGCAGGACAAATAGAGAAATATAGAGAATATGTGATACTCAGAACAGAAGCAAAGAACAAGGTGCTAGCAGCAAAGCAGAAGTCCTGGGAAGAATTTGGAGAAAAGCTAGAAAAGGATGCACAAGAAAACCAGAAATTTTTCTATAAGACCCTAAAGAACATGAGGAAGGAAAAACAATGCCCTCTTAAATTTATAAAGGACAAGCAAGGCAAATTGCTTACTGCCCCGAAGGAAGTAATGGAAAGATGGAAAGAATATTTCTCAGAACTCCTTGATGGTGAGCAAGGTAGAGCATCAGAAATGATAACCACTAGCACAGAAGAGGATACAAATGGTGATGAAGATGACATAAAGAGGGAAGAACTGAAGGCAGCACTGGAGAAAATCAAGATGGGCAAAGCAGCAGGGCATGATGGTATAACACCAGAAATGGTTAAGTACATGGGAGCATCAGGCGACCTATTACTCCTAAGGGTCCTACAGGCAGCATGGTGCAACAAGGCCATACCAAAGGATTGGGAGATTGCCATCATAACACCGATTTTCAAAAAGGGTGACAATCGACAATGTGGAAACCACAGAGGCATATCCCTTCTCAGTGTCCCTGGTAAAATCTACTCTAGAATCCTAGAGCAGAGAATCCGATGCCTAGCTGAGCCACAATTGGATGAAGCCCAGTGCGGATTCCGAGCAAACCGAAGTACTCAAGACCTAATCTTCACACTCAGGCAGCTGAGTGAAAAGGCCCTTGAGTATAAGAGTGAGATCCATCTTTGTTTCATAGATCTGGAAAAGGCGTTTGACAGGGTCCCATGGAGCAAACTTTGGGACTGTTTGGCAAGGAAGAACATTCCAGCACATCTGATTCATGCTATACAGAGCTTCTACAAGTCTTGCAGAAAATATGTGAGGACAGCAAACTATAAGTCAGAAGAGTTCAGGACCACCACTGGTGTAAGACAAGGCGATATCCTGTCACCTTATCTTTTCATACTCCTCATGGACGATGTCATCAAGGCATGTAAGGAGAGAACAAGAAAGTATTCAGTGGGGTACTGGAAGATGAGACAGGTCTGTATTTCAGAGCTAGCATTTGCTGAAACAGAAATCAAGAAGAGAATAGGAATGGCCAAAGCTACATTCAACAACATGAAACATATACTGACATCCAAACAGTTATCTCACAAATTAAAACTGAGAATCATAAAGTGTTATATATATTCTGCATTTCTGTATGGTGCAGAAACATGGACGATGAATAAGCAGTTGGAAGAAAGAATTGAGGCTCTTGAAATATGGATATATAGAAGAATGGGGCGTATCTCATGGAAAGAGATGAAAACAAATAAGGAGGTCCTAGAAAATCTAGGTATGAAAAGAGAACTAATGAGGGAGGTCAAAGTTCGACAGCTAAAATACTTTGGCCACATAAAAAGGCATAACACCTTGCAGAAGACCATAACAGAAGGGAGAGTTGAAGGCAAACGTGCAAGGGGAAGACAGCGCTATAAGTGAGAAGACAACATCAAGAGATGGACAGGAAAGAGTCTATCAGAGTGCACCATCAAGACAAGAGACAGAAGACATTGGAGATCCATTACAGCCAACCTTCGTTGTGGAGATGGCAACTGATGATGATGATGATTTGCTGATGATGTTGTCCTGATTGCTAAATCAGAGACACATCTCCAATCCAACCTGCAAGTCTGGAAGGAAGAGCTATAGAAGAGAGGGATGGTCATAAGCAGCTCTAAAACAAAATCCATGGTGATATAACGAGAAGAAAGAAAACATCAGATTAAGTGGGAGCCGCGCTAGCGTAGTGGTTACAACACCGCTCTGGCGACCGGGTGATACAGGATCAAATCCGGGCGACGGCATTTGAGGATTTTTCGTCGACCGGGATTTGGACTAGATTAACTCGAGACCTGGCGAGGAAATTTGAAGAAGTGTCGTCGACCAGGGACTGGCGGCTCCTGAGCCGACCCAGCTGCAATGGGTACCTCCGAAATCGGCGAGTATTTGCCTGAATGGCGAGGGACACCTGTCTCTGTACAAGAAATAAAGGAATACTCACGTAAAATCAATGTCAGGTTAGACATAAATAATAACCTGAGATTTCGCCTCGAGTATTAGCCGGCGTACGAAAAAAAAAAAAAAAATCAGATTAAGTTGGGAGAACAGGTCCTGGAGCAGGTCGACCACTTTAAATATTTCGGAGCTATTATAGACCGAAAGGGGGGCATCAAAGAAGAGTTGGCCACTCGAAAAGCAGCGGCTGGGAGACTTTATCAGGCCATAATTCGTGGATTCCTCAGCAAGAAAGAGGTTGGTAAGAAAACGAAGATGGCTGTATACCGCTCCACCTATGTCCCAGTCTTGACATATGGATGCGAGTCATGGGCAATGACTACAACCCACAAAAGCCAGATCCAAACCTCAGAAATGAGGTATCTGAGGAATGTGGTTGAAGTAACAAGAAGAGACAAGGTCCGCAACCAGACGATACGTCAAGGCCTAAAATCCCACCCGCTGCAGACCCAAATAGAACAGTCCCAACTAAGATGGTTTGGCCATGTCTGCAGAATGGGAGAAGATCGGCTACCACGACAAGCATGGGAAACAAATAGCCAGGGATCCAGACCACCAGGACGACCCAGAGTCCACTGGGAGGACAACATTAGACAATCTTTGAAGGACCGAGGACTAGAATGGAACCAGGCCAGGAAGAAGACAGCCGATAGGATAGTCTCGCGCTCTCTCTTCCAAACCTCTACACCTCACGGTAGAAGAGGAACGACTAAGTAAGTAATTACCCAAACCGAGAATCGTACTTTTTCTTACATTTTTTTTCTTCCAATTTTTTTCTTTTTTTCTCGCCTGCGCGGGGTAAAAATAGGCAAATCCAATCGCAGTGTCTAGGCCGTGGAGTTGTCACATTTTTTGCCACCCCTTACGCGACTTTACAAATCTCTTACCCACCCCGTCCCCTTTTTTTGTCCTTATTTTTTGTAATCCTGAAAAAATACAACTTACTCGAATGTTTTATTTTTAAAGTTTTGGCGAGGCGCGTCCCGTTCAACCTAGTCGGTTATATTAGGGCGCATGTCCAAATATAAAAGACCCTTAAGTCTAGGGAATTGCTAGTCATCATCATCATCAGCTTTCAAGTCCCTATCAGAGTCAGGTACCCTTTTACAGCTGGTTAGACTGATGCGTGACACTACCAAACTTTGAACCCGAAACCCGGTAACTTATTGCGGTAGTGGAGTGTTAGAGACTTCACCATACTAGGTCCAGCATCGAGAGGTGGGGCCTACCTAGCTATAAATGGGTACTTAACTTTGAGTTAGGGAAGGAAAAGACAGCGAGGAAGGAAACTGGTCTCCCCACCTCTCGATGCTGGACCTAGTATGGTGAAGTCTCTAACACTCAACTACCGCAATAAGTTATCGGGTTTTGGGTTCAAAGCTTGGTAGTGTCACGCATCAGTCTAACCAGCTGTAAAAGGGTACCTGACTCTGATCTTGAGTTAAAGAAGGCAACGGCAGCGACTTCCCTTGTTTCCTGTGTACCGTTAACTTGTAGAACTGATTCAATACCGTTTTATTGGTTTATAAACTTAAAAAAAAATACGGGGTGGGGGGGGTTGAGGGCGGGTCTGTCGTAAGCGTGTCAACTAATAATGCACAAGGAACGCATTTTTTTATTTTAACTTGCCCTCCCAAATCACATTGTGAAATGACCCTTTTTCAGTCAAGAAAAAGTACGGTTCTCGGTTTGGGTAATAAATTTGCAAAATTTTAATTTCCCGGTGAATTATCACACAAGAACCGTTATTTTTCCTACTCCATAAGCTACAACTATAACTTCGTCTTCCATGATAAAGATATCACAAACCCATATATTAAATATCATCGTCCATATTCTCATCAAGAAGTCATGCAGTATTTTTAACACGGCATATTATGTAAAATTGATTCTCGCTATTTGCGGTGAAAAAAAACCAAAACAACAAAACAACCCATCATCGCATCGGTAACCATGAACTAGCCATTTTTGTTTACGAGCCGTATCACGTCCCTACTATATCTCGACCTCGTCTCCTTCCGCACCCGCTAACTCGAAAGTAGAGGGAGACGCGATCAACGCTCTTTTGCAACGGAACGTTCGGGAGGTGGGGCTTAGCCTCTGTTTAGCGGGAAAAGCGTACCGCATTTTTGCATATGCAACGCTACCCTGGTCAATCACCTGTTTGCTTTAAAGCCTGATTATAAGTAATGCAATAGTAAAGGCCTGAATGATCTTAAAGGCGACGAAGTGGCACGGACTACGACTTATGGATCATGGAATATTTGGAGTATTAACGGGACAGAAGAGAAGGTAGTGGAGGAGATGAGGAAAGCAAAATTAGAAATCCCGGCTCTGAAGGAAACGAAGAAATGATTGTGGGGCCGGCGACCCAGACTTCTATCCCCCATTTCACAGGCATCGTGAAACAGCGAGAGAAGAAGAAATACCGCTCGACACATCTGTGATGAATTTACCGTGATACAACGTTAAAATATCTCCAATTATAAAGAGAACATTGTAGGGATAAAAATAATGCGTAAGATACTAGGATACATGCTCGCTTATGCCCGCATTTCCTACCGCCATTCAAACTAACTAGTTAGACGTGCAGACGAAACGGTACCCTTGTAGACGGGAGGATAACGGAGATATAAAAAAGGAAAAATATGACTGAACACGTGTTTGAACCTAAAGGGCAAAAAGACGCAATTGGTAATAAAAGAGAAAAAAATCACGCCACTAGTTAACACAATGTAAGGAAATGGACAGAAAAGACCTTAGCTCTTATTCGAAACATTCATTTCTTGGACGTTTTACGATACTTGGTTGTTTTATTTGAATTCAGCGGCAAACGCCGTGGAGAACGTTCAACAACAAATTTCAAAAAAAACTAACCTTGAGAAAAAATGTTTTTTCTTAATAATAAAGTTATGAATATAAAACCTAGCTAGTTTGATAGCCCATCTTAAGCAGAGAAATAATATACTTTCAATTATACAGACGGACAGATAACAAGGAAGATATTGACAAAAGACTGTATTGTTCACATCAGACTAGCGGACAGTATTGTTGTGCACACTTTTACTAAAGCCTCAAATTTGCGTCCTTAAGACACGGAAATGCAAAAATCTAGCTGTAATGAACGAGAGGGGGAAGGTTGGAGAATTGTGGCTAAAAATAACTTAGGAGACAGATTTGTGTAGGTTTTGCGTGTAGTTGATCCAAGAAACAAGTGTGTTTTTGTGAAAAACCAAGTAGAGACAGACGGACCAACAGACAATAATACATACTTGACTGAGATCTGACTGAAATTTGACTTTTAGTTTGAAGATTTGAAAAAGTTAGGGGGGAAGTCTGTGATTGGACAAATGTATTCATATTAGCGGGATAGAGACGCGCATTTTTGCCATTTGATATAAGTCTGTCCAGTAACACAGTCAGTTATTTCCAGTGGTGTTTTTCCCAGAAGATATTATATACAATTTAGTGGGACGCCATACTATAGCCAGCAGCTCAGCTGAGTTTTGCTAGTAGTAACTGTGTTCTCAATTCTGAATTCTGAATTGTGAGTTTCTGTTGTGGCACTAAAGGTGGCACATACTTAAGCAAGAATACACAAGCTGATGTGTGTGCCGCCTAACATTTGTGTCGGTGCAGCCTAACATTGTATTCCAGCTACAGAGAGGAGTGGGCCACAGGAATCCTGTATCAGATCGTCACAGACAAGATGAGTGAATACGTGGCCTGCTGAAGATTCACCAGTATTTAAAAACCTCCACAAATATTTCCCCATCAAATATAGACTGAATTCTTGGGAAATATAACATTTAACTACAGTCTATAAGTCAATGGACAAAGCTTGTTGTAGTTACAGAGTGGGAGTGATGACACCACCCCAACAGCACATCCAGTAATAGTTCTCCCAGAGACAGTATAGATATTATTAATATTAACCAGTCTTATAAAATACCTATGTACACAAATTCCATTTTATTATGCCATATATTTATGCATTCCATTTATAACTCCACAACATTTCATATGTTCTGACCAAAATAAAACATTGGTTCAGAACTAATAAATGTAGAAAAAATTGTTAAAATCAAAACTAAAACAGTCTGAGTTAGTTCAGTGTGTTATAGATTTTATTAATATTATTAGACTTATTAATTACCTGTGTGTGTCTGTATATTATATTACAACACATTACATTTCAGTACCCTAGACTTTTTAACGTAGCTAACATTCATGATAGTAGAATAGTCTGTTTGAGGTCGTAGTGGTAGTAAGAAGGGCCTTCTGTAATTCACATAAACGTTTATCTCAGGAGCCTTCACAGCTGACCTCATACAATACACTAGGTAACATAACAACCATACAATACCATCAAAACCACTACAACATCCTACCTTCGGTCATAGGTAGAAGCTACTGACGTCAGGCGGAAAACCCGGATGCGAAAGGCGAGGAATATGAACTCTCCCGCCGACGCTTCAGTATATCTGAGATACCCTATCTGCGGCAATACAGCAATACACTTCAGTTCAGTTCTTCTTCTTCTTCCTCGTTCGCCCCTGAAAAGGACGTTGGTTGCGTTGTGTCCGTTTGCAGTGAAACTGCGATATTTGCGCCTTTCGGCCGACACATCCGACTTCCGCACGGCATTTTTTGGGACCGCGTTTGCGTTTTCGATCCCTACTCCGTCATCCAGACTGCAGTGATGCAGCCGGTTTCCAGGACAACCACTTGGAGGTGGAGTAGGGTCTTGATCAGCTCTGGTTCGCAGTCAAGCTATAGGTCGCTTACTGCATCTTCACTTTTGTTGCGTCTTGGGTCCCCAGTTCAGTTCTGACACTCCTAGTAACCCTGCCAAAATTGTTGGTGATAAGGATGGAGAAGTTTCAGATCTCCCTTGGGATGGCATTTGTCTGGATGTGAAATCTCGCGTATCCAGGTTGGGTGCCGGCGCACGAGACTCTGATGATCCTGTTGGCTCTCTCTCTTTTCTAATTCTTCTTCTTCTTCTTCTCGTTCGCTGTTGTTTAGAAATGTCTACACAAGAAGTCCGGTTTTCTGGATGTATGTTGCTGTGGTTGAAAGTTCTTCAAGACTCCCAAACAGCTTTGTGTGGATGTGCGTCTCTGTGGGCCAATGTTCAGTTCGCAATTGACTAAGCATGTGGCAGTCTTGCAGGATGTGTTCGGCTGTCTGTGCTGCCTGTCCACACGTACATAGGGGTGATGGGACCAATCTCAGTCTGTATAAGTGACTGTTCAGTCTGTTGTGTCCTGTTCTCATACGGAACAGGATCACCTGTTTTGCTCGATCTAGATATTGATAGTTGTCTCTTTGTTGATCAATTTTCCTGATGGCCTTGATAAGGGTCTTCTTTTCCTGGAATGTGATTGTTTGTTCTTTTTGTTCCTGTGTTGCTCCCTCTTTTGCTAACATATCTGCTCTCTCATTTCCTGGTATGCCACAGTGTGATGGTATCCACTGTAGCACTACCCTTCTTTTGATATTTACTTCGCATAGGACTTTGTTTAATTCTGGCAGTTTATCACTGTTGAGGGCTTGCAGAACTGACAGTGCATCGGTAAGGAATACAACCTGTTGACATTGGCTTATTGTGTTATTTATTATTCCTGCAGCAATGCTTATGGCCTTTACTTCAGCAGCATAGTTTGAACAGAATATTCCAGTAGGTGAACAGGTGGATTCATTTTCTTTGTCTGGATAGACCACATAAACTCCTGCGCCTCCGTTCTTCACTGCTCTGGTTGCAGATCCATCAGTATATACTTGGATCCATGCTTCTCTGGGGTATAGTTCTTCAATCATGTCACATGCTGCTATTTTCCTTTGGAGAGTATTTAGCTCTCCCATGGGGCAGGTGGTAGTTATGGAGGTCTTAATACTGAAATTTTGATGTTGTTCCCATGGGGTTGGGAGGAGTGTGGGAGTTATTTCCTTAGTGATGTCTGGTAGTTCATCCTTGTATGTTCTAATTAGTTTTTTGGACCGATGCACAAAACTGCTTCTCTTCAACCTCCCACTGGCTAAATCTCCAAATCTAGTTTTCATTGGATGTGCGGGCATGTTCTTGTACTTTTCTGCTTGGATCAGGGTCTTAGTGTCTCGTCTGTATAATAAAGGTGGAATGCCTGTGATTTTTTCCATTTCATTTATTGGTGTGGTCTTCATGGCACCCGTGATCAACCTAAGCGCTTGATTTTGTACTTTATCTAAGGCTTGTAGGTGTGATTTGGCTGCTGTAGACCATGCTGCTGATCCGTACTCTAATATAGGTCTTATTGCACCTGTATACACTTTCTTTAGTGTTGTTTCGTTAGCTCCCCAACTTGATCCAGCTATTTTCCTCAGTATGGAAAGTTTTCTTCTCGCTTTAGCCTCTGTTCTCTCGATGTGGTGCCTCCATGTCATTCTCTTATCTAATGTAATGCCCAAGTACACCGGTTCCTCATCTGTTTGGACATGTATATTTCCAAGTCGTATCTCTCCTGCTTTGTCTTTGTTGGAGAGCGTGAAAAGTGTTGTTGATGATTTTTCAGCGTTGATCTGCACCATCCATTTCTCTGCCCATGCTGCTATGTTGTCTGCTGCCCTTTGTATTCGCTTATTAGCGATAGTTAGATGTTCTTCTACACACCACACCACCAAGTCGTCAGCGTATAGGGCAGCTCTCACACCTTGTGGCAGATCGTGGATGAGGTCATTGATGAATACAAGGAACAGGGTGGGAGACAATACTGAGCCTTGAGGAACTCCATGTTTTAGGAGGATTTTCTTGCTGTTGTGACCTTCCATAGTGACTCTTGCTTTCCGATTGTGTAGGAACGACTGGATCCATTTTCTCATATTACCCTTGATTCCGTTCCTTTGCAGTTTTACTATTAACCCGTCTTTCCATACTTTGTCAAAAGCTTTTTGGAGATCTATCCATAGGGTAAAGACTTTTCTCTTTTCTTGGAAGGCATCTTCAACGATCTGTGACAGGTATGTGATTTGGTCTTCTGTGCTGCTGCACTCTCTAAACCCTGCTTGTTCTGGCACTAAAATTTTCTCGGATTCCAAGTACCATTTCAATCTTCTGTTGATCATCCTCTCCATTGTCTTACATACACAGCTTGTTAGGCTTATTGGTCTGTAGCTGGTGGCCTTCCTGTTGTCTTTTCCTTTCTTTATGATGGGACACATGAGCGCCTCTCTCCATATCTGTGGCACACTGCCTGTCATCCAACTGTAGTTGTATATTTGCAACAGTTTGCTCATTGCTGTATATCCTAGGTGTTTTAGCATTTCGTTGGTTATACCATCCGGGCCTGGTGATTTCCTGTCTTTAAGTTTCCACACGGCTGTTTTTAACTCGTCCATATTGAAAGGTTTGGACATAACGTCCGGACTGTTTCCATTAGTTCTAGTGTGGATTATTTCTTGACGAATGTCTCGTTGTCTGCGTAAATTGACGGAGATGTTACTTTCATTTCTGTAGGATTCCGCAAATATGTCTGCTGCTTGTTTGCCGGTATATAGTTTCCCTGCATCGTCTAGTGTAATGGTTTGTCGTTGAGAATTGTTATCGTCATTCAATTGTTTAGTGAGTTTCCACAACTTTCTCCCTTCCTTTTCAAGGTTTAGTTTATATGTTTTTTCCTTCCAGCTTCTCCTCTGGGCTTCTAGCTTTCCTTTAATGAATTTTGCTTTTGCCTTTTGTAGCATGATATGGTTCTGTTGGGATGGTTGTACCTCTGCAGTGTGCCTTGCTTCATTCATATCTTCATGTAGGTTTTGTAGTGTGTTGGACCAATATGGTACATAGTTCTTCCTCGCTCCTCTCGGTATTGTCTCCTTTGCTGCCTTGAGTACTCCATTATTAAAATCCCAGATGACTCTGTTAATGTCTCTGTCTAGTACCTTAATATCTTTTGTAAGCAGATTTGCTCTGTGTTGATAAATGGACCAATTTGCTTTTTTATAATTCCATCTTGGCTGACTTGGACTTGTATTTATTGTTCTATTAATTTTGATGAATACAGGACGATGATCACTTCCACCGAGTTGTTCTCCTATTTCCCTTTCCACTATCCCAGCCAAATCAGGTGTGCAGAATGCCAGGTCTGGAGTAGAGGTGCTATGCCATCTTCTGGAGTAAAAGGTTGGAGGATCATTAGGGTTGTTTAGAAGGGTTAGGTTATTGTCGTCTTGCCAGTTTTCTATCTCTTCGCCCCTTCTATCTAGCTGGTTGTATCCCCAGCTTTGGGAATGGCTGTTGAAGTCTCCCACCGCTATGAAGTTGCCAATGGGGACATCTATGCTAGTCATGTTCAGTGGTATGTCATTGGGGCAGTAGAAGTTTAGGAGATCCAGTTCCAGAGTGTTATGTTTTAGATGGATTACTTGGTATTCTGCACCTTCTTTATATGTCTTGGATTCTATAGCATTGAGGTTATTCCTTATCAGTGTTAGTATGCCACCCTTCTTCCGATCTTTTCTGTCAACTCTGAAGCATTGATAGCCCCGTATCTTAAAATGTTTTCCTTCCTGTAGGTGAGTTTCTTGTATGCAGCATATGCTAATTTCTTTCCGAAATAGGGTATTCTCTAGTTCAGTCTTTTTGTTGTTGACTCCCTCTGCATTCCAATGCATGACATTCAGAGGGGCCGTCGTCTTATCTGGTTGGCCAGTTACTTTCTCCTTCCGCCTCCTGGCTCCATTTGGCGGACTAAGGAGACCTCCAGTAGCTGAGGGTGGATTCTGTCGAGGCTCAGAATCCGGCACTGCTCCTGCCTGGAGGGACTTCACAGGGCGAGCACCATAACGATAATTTTTTTGACATCTGTTGTGTAGACATATTAAACCAAAGCGGGTTGCATGGTACCATGGTTGCTGGTGCGCCTCCTGGCCTGGTACATCTGACTTCAGCACCTGTTTCTTAAGGCAGAGTGTGCTCATGCCTCCCCCTCTGGCTGGGGGATTTGATTTTGCCTTTACCTCGTTTGCTGTCCCATCTTGCCTCCCGCTGGGGTTGATACCCAACCTTCGGCAAGATTACTGGGTATAACGGGGTCCACCACGAGTAGGTGAGGTAGACTTGGGCAGGAGAGGCTAAGAGACATGTTGAGTCTTGTATTGCGCATCACTGCCCCATTTGGACCCCTTCTAATTCTTTATCTATCATTTCTTTATGCCGCGATGGCCCGGGCCCCGGGAAAATTAGAGAGAGAGGTCCTCTTGATTCTATTTCTGTGCCGGTTGAAAAGCCTGGTCAGCCATCGGTTGCTAAACCTTGCATTGAAGAAATACATCAGAGGCACCCCTCCCATAATTTCTCAGTAGCGGAGACGCCTCTGCATAAGTCGGCAACTGGTAAACAAAACCTAAGTCAAAAGGTTACTGCGTCTAGCGTGAAATATGTTACGCATTCGGCACCTGGTGCATATCGCGACCGACCGCCTGACCGAGGTTAAATTTCGGCCGAAGCTGCCACTGACCCGACGACCAATCGTGCGTGGGCCAGGCTAAAGTCCAACCCTTTGCAAGCGAAATAGCGGCATTTTGCCAAAAGTCTTTTTATTTAGCGATCCTTTGGGAAGCGGCTAGTTTCAGTGTTCTTTGAGTTACAGAGTACCCAGAGCGCGGGGGATAAGTCTCTGCCTTTTATTTATGCCGTCCTCGGTCTGTCATCCCGAACACAGGACGCAGGTAGAACGGAAAAGCGTGCAAATGTTACGTCTCTTCGAGGCGACCGGGGACTCCCTCACGTTAGTATTACGTCTGGAGTTGTTTCATCTCGTGCACGTGCGGAAGGCACGCTCCGACACCAGCAGACTCTACATTACTATTTAAGCCCGGCGTTCCTATCACTTTTCACCATTTGTCTCTAGAGGAAATTTTGCTGCCTAACACGGTGTTAGTAAGTTGACAACTTATACCAGTGTAGTGTGGAAATTCGATTCCTTGCTTGAGCTTGGTTGGCGCTAAGCAGCCCTCCAGAAATATACTGGGCACTTGTAATAACGTGCCCCCTGAGGTTTATCCCTACTGCCCTTGCATTACCAACCACCAGTTAATACTCAGATCCCACGACAGACCAATCATTCGGTCATTTTGTTCAGCTTACAAGGTGGTCACCGGGGAGTACCTACTCACAGCCTTAGCAAGAAATACATCTCAAACCAGACATGCGGCCACCTTTGCCCTCCAATCTTGTCGGCAACACTGTCAGACCCATTGACAGCCAGTAAACCCGGAGTAGATTGGAGTATTTTGCAGAACAAATCGGCACCTTGCCAGTCAGAGTCACCTACCTGAAGTTCAGGTCACCTTTATCCAACAAATAGAGGGGCATCCCTTGGTGCCCTCATATATACGATGTGTGTTCAAATGAAACCCGTCCCAGTGGCTTTATAACAAATATATGTAAGGTACATCAGCAGGAGTAGTAGAATTAAATACAGCAATTGTTATGAAGCAAGTAGTCACTGGGGTTCTTTAGAAATAGTCACCATAGGCATTCAGACACGCATCCCACTGCTTGGGTAGACGGCGGATGCCGTCCGAGAAAAATGACTTTGGTTGCTAATTGAACCATTTGGTCACCGAGGCCCTGACGTCTGCATCGGAGTCGAATCGTTGTCCCTTTAGAGATTTTTTAAAGGGTCCGAACAAATGAAAGTCACATGGTGACAGATCGGGGCTGTAGGCTGGGTGTGGCAGAACTTCCCACCTTTTCCTTGCTAACGCTTCCTGCACAATGTTCGCAACATGTGGACGAGCATTGTCGTGCAACAGAATCACACCACGCGAAAGCATGTCAGGTCGTTTATTCTTGATGGCTGTATGCAGGTTGTCTAGTGTGTCTTTGTAGCGGATGGCATTGATGTTCACGCCAGGCTCTTTAAAGTCTACCAATAGAAGCCCTTCATGGTCAAAAAATGCGGTCAGCATAACCTTAACGGTGGAAATCTGTGACTTGAATTTTTTGGGTTTTGGTGATCCGGGATGTTTCCATTGCATGCTAGCTGATTTGCTGCACGGCTCAAAGTCATTAGATATTTGTTGTGAAAATTTTATGGATATATTAAATATGAAGACATGGAGTGACCTTACCTAAATGACATGTGGAGCAGTGATAATGATCTAATGGACCGTAAATTGACTAAATAACTAACATTTCTTTTATGACAACATGCCTCGTAATTGTTCGTGCATCTTTTAAATCTTTCCCTGGTCGACTTACTGCCTCTGAGAAGCCATGGTCGACTTACTGCCTCTGAGAACAACGTTTGAAGTTTGACGAAACTCCAGTTAATGTACTGTTTATCAACCGTGTTGTTGGCTTCTTTCCATAATCGAACTTTCATGCACACCTTCATTTGCTCACTTTTTCTATTTTCGGGAGAGTACATATAAGGGGCAACAATACAATTATTGTCTAACTTTCAACGACAGTTGGGGTTGAAAGTTAAAAGAAAAAGTGCGCAAATGACGGTGTGCAAAATGTGACTGACCGACCGACCGACCGAAGTACTTACGGCGGGTATTACGGTATTGAATGCTGAATGCACCATGGAGAAAAAAATTAACGGCGTGCGTGCTTTTGTATCGAGTGTTCAAGTTATCTTCTTCTTCCTTCTTGTTCCTCGTTCTTCATGAAAAGGACGTTGGTTGCGTTGTGTCCGTTTACTGCGAAGCTGCGATATTTGCGCCTTTCGGTCGACACAACCGACTTCAGCACGGCATTTTGTGGGACCGGGTTTGCCTTCCCACTTCGATCCCTACTCTCTCAGCCAGACTGCAGCCTCTTTCCAGGACCATCACTTGGAGGTGGAGTAGGGTCTTGGTCAGCTCTGGTTCGCTGACCCTGGCGCAAACAGTCAAGCTATGAGTTGCTGATTGCATTAAACTCTCGAAAAGATTTCAAGGCATGAGCGTTTTTAATGGGTGTTTACTTTAGATTTCACAGTACAATGCTCGCATTCTCCGTACTTTTCTCGAAAAGATGGTTGGATTTTTTAAATTGTTGATTTCAGTAAGACAATTAATATACAGGAGATTCAAGGCTTCTAAATTTATGCTGTACAAAATCATTACCCACGAGTACATTTGTGACGCCAAGTTGGGAGGATCGGGTTACAGTAAAAAAACAGAACGGTCTGTAACTATGAAAGTTATCTGTGAATATTGAATAAATATTCACGGACCAAAACGTATCCCATCTCCACTGCTTTGTAGGTTGGATTTTTTAATACAGAAGACCAGAGGATGTGGAAAGACAAGTTCGTACACAGCAGCCGGCGAGTCACTTGAAGACGTTTATTTTAAAAACATTAAGAGTTACAGGCAGTGGCATCGTTATTTGTCCAGCTGTAAGTGTTTCAATGTTTTGTTAGGACTTCTATTGTGCAGTGCTTTTCAACCTGTGGTATGGGGTAGGCCTTCTGTTGGTAACATAGGTCTTCTGGTGGCAAGCAAAGGGGTGTTTTGGTGGTAAGAAGAGGGCTTCCTCGTAAAACATGAAGGTTCTCCCTGAGTTATATGAAAGATCTCTTTGTGGTAAGTGAAGATCTCATGGTTAGGGTTACCATACGTCCTCATTTATGCGCAATGCCCAGGGGCCCCACGATTCTAGGGGCCATATGATGGGATGCTGCCATATTGTTCATAAGACATCATGTTTATTCCCGTGGGTGGTTAGGGCTGGTAGGGACCCAGTGCATTGCTTTGCCCAGGGCCTACAATGCTGTCAAGACGGCCCTGTTTATGCGGACATGTCCTCATTTTGGGGGGTAAAAATTACTGTCAGCCCACATTTTTTGTGAGTTCCCTGTTTTGTCCGCATTTCCAGTGATTGGACGTTTTTTCTTCACTCTGGCAGTACCCCATTTAAAAATGGGAGATTTTCTCTATTGCTTACAGCGTAGTATTAAATTTAGAATTCAGAAGTTGGCTACCCGACCAATTACATCGGCAATTGAGTAGCGTTTTCAGTTCTGACTTTACGTTTTTAGCATTGCTTTTCGCTCCGCGTACAAATCTTCATTAGCAGCCAGCTTCGCTTTTCGTGATGGCTACAAATCTGAAGTGCAACAGTTTCATTGCAATGTAGAAGCACTGCATGAAGGATGTTTAGATTATTTAAAGATGTGGATGCAGCCTTTTCATGAATTTTCTGGGTTTAAGTGGCTAGATCTTGAAGGTATCTTCTGGGAAGATGTAGAAATAAGTATAACTTTTTTGATGGAAAACGGTGTACAAATTGATGATACTGAGTGTTTTGATCAGTTCTCCAATTTGAAGAAATTTGTCGCCACATATGATGGAAAGTTAGGCTCAAGTCACAAGAAGTGGTGCAACAACATTGAATACTGTAGAAGTGAAGAGTAATTCAATGAGGTTGTGAAGATAGCCCAGTTCTTATTTGCGATACCAGCTCATAATGCCAGTGTTGAAAGACTCTTTTCACTCATACAAGCACAGTGGACCAAAGAAATAAACAGACTTACCATCGATTCTGTAAAAGGAATTACTTTTGTGAAATTTAATTTCAGACACTTTACATGCAGCAAACAATTTTTTGACTACTTGATGCACAATAGTGAATTGTTAACAAAAATTAAATCTAGTGACAAATATACATGGGCTGAACTGTGATTAAAAAGTGTGGACGACCTTTGCTTTCTGCAAGTCACATTATTTTTTCACATTCCCTGCTACTAGGCATTTTGTGAACGCTCCAAAACATATTTTAAAACGAAATAGCTTAATATAATTTATTAACTCATAAGGCTTCATCACTGTGTATTATTGTAACTCCTGTAGTTAGAAAATCTTTTTTTTTAATGACTTAATATTCAACTCTGGGGACCGAGTTTGTTTGGGGGGTGTGTCCTCATTTTGGGGTTTCACAATATGGTAACCATAAGTAGCGTTAGCTTTTGTCTGAAAATAACTGAAACACTTGTAAACTATGACTTCCTCAGTGTTCCATTTACTTGTGATAATTATAACAAAATGTTATGTGTAACTGGGTGTAGTGCACTTGGTAACGATATGTTTTTTATCAGTATTTTAAACGTAATCTAGCTTTGTTAAAGAAGATTTTGATCATCATAAATATATCAATAAAGATCATTTGATCAACTTATTGTCCATACTGTTGCACATCACTTTTCTTAAAAGGGGCCCTCCTTTTGTCCTCCTTTTTAGTCCAAAAAATCAGAAAATGTACTCCTGTGTAAAAAAAATAATATGGTAACCCTACTCATGGTGGGATGGTGTGACATAATAACCTCGAACGTTAAATTTACCTGTGCCATCCTATAATTCATTCTGTGCTTTTCACTTTAGTTTTTCCCACCTCTGACAGTATTTTGCATTTTCGATTCATTGTTTATATTACCATCGCTCAATTCTTGCTATGTCGGGACTTCAGCGACCATCTTTTGCTGATTAGGGTACTTAATCCCTTTCGTTTGCACCCATGTTGACACCTGGGATCGGTAGAGAAAGAAGTGTGGTATACTAATGTGTAACACATTTTTCTACCAGACCGTGCATTGGTGCTGCCGATTAATAAGTAAACAACCTTGGGATGACCACAGTCGGTTAATCTTATCGCTGGGAATGTCTCTGTCGGACCAGCTGCTGTCAGTGTTTGCTGGGCCGTGTGAATGATGTAATCTTTTCCGGACAATTTGGTCAGGAAGATAACACAGCCCTACCAAAAAAAAATTTTGGTGCCAAACATTTTACTCTTGATTGTACATAAATGAGGCCTGCTCAATCCAAATATCACATTTACTTGTCTGTAGCAGCTCTAGTTTTTGAGATACAGACATTTTTGTATTTCATTAATACAGGGTGACCCCAAAAAAAAAAACGGGCCCGCGCGCGCGTTGATGTGTTACAGTAGTGATGCGTGAGTAGACATCAAAAAGTGCGAATGGGTGTGTAAAGGTTCGTGGAAGACAGTCATCTACTGGACAATACACTCTTGCACCACAACGTAGAAAGTCATGGAGCTTGGTAACACCTCTGACGCTTTCAACACTTTAATGCAGTACGATTACAAGGGACGCCGACATCAAGATATATACAGTCATTTGACAAAACTCAGGAAATCGTAAACATGACAACAGTTCAGTACAGTTTGCATCAACAGTTCATCAGTAAGCTGTGCATATATGATGCTGACCTCAATCCATCTCTCTTTTTTCAGCTACAGCCAAAATACCCCGCATTGGGAACGGGTCTTCAAATATATGAGTTTAAACCAACTCTCTTCTGATACCAGCAAGTCAGGTATATTTTCTGGTATACAGCAGGCCGCAAAATATGGCGGGCCCCTAAATACAGTGTCCTCTATGATTCCTTGGACAAACAAGGTATAAAGTTCTTCGGGCATTCACCGACCCGATAATACAGTGTCAGCATAATTCGTAAGCTCAAATTCTAGTATTCTCAATGGACTCTTTCCCGCCCAGGGAAAAGTCACAAAGCTGGTAACAAATGTTATTCATGATTCTGGCAATAGAGAAAATGATTTGAAAGATAATTTACCTTGACATCTCTTCAGAATAAACACCAAAAACACACTCGCCTCCTAGGCGCATAGAATACAACATGGGGAAACAATCTTTAGACATCTTGGTCACACACAGAGGACTTTCCTTCCCCAGTCATAAAGTCAGATCGAAGACGCCAACACGTCTTGACCGTTTGAAAACCGCAGCTCGAATCCTTAACAAAAAGCCTTTCTTAACGCGCCACAAAACTTGCGCATGCGTCGTGAGACGCAAGACCCCTGAACTAGGCTCAGGTGGGCTATCTGAAAACATACAAGGAAAAGCTGACCATTCAAGCCATATATGGTCAGGTAACAAGACATCAGTTCTAAAATTAGACCGCTTGGTTAAAAGACAAGTGGGATAACAACCACTATTGACTTCAACCCAAGTAAAAAATGAGTAACTCCCCTTAGATCAAGAATCTAACAAATAATGTCTCCAAACTTAAACAGGTACATTTAACAGACTATAAACTCAGCGAAACTGTCCGCAACAGTTTACTGCCCCCCCCCCCCCCCGGGAAAAAATGAAAATTTTTTTTTAATGAAATACATCCAAGAGCAAGATACAACAGGCTCATAACGCACGAATGATGCGCAGATGAGAAGTATCACAAATAAATATGACGTCTAATGTGAGGCTAACTCGACGCGTGGAGCGTCAGGCGAGAATATATCTCAGAACATTAGAGAAAGAATTTCTCTAAGTATACACCTATCCAGGGAGGTGGCACCAACGTACACTACAGTGCTGGCAATGTTACAATGCAAGAAAAAGACAATTTTATATATCACATCAAGTACCTTATTTCCTTGTTTAGCAATGAAAAAATCATCAAAAAACATCGGTATCAATATCTTAATGTACCGCAGTATAGTGATACAATCACTTTAACAACAAAAGGTTACATCATTTTAAAATGTAGTATCTGCTTTAATACAATGTAATGTACTATATTAACTATGTAGATGATCAATAAAGTCCAAGATCATAGTCTAAGCAGGCGCATCTATAGTGTCGTCCGAAGGGTAAGTATGGACATCATAATACGTCATGGTAGGCAAAATGTAAAGATTCTCCCAGAACATCAATGATTTGCTGAGAAAATACAAATAACACAATTCTTTTTGATAACCGTTAGGTTTCTAATATACAGTAATCAAACATACATTCTTAACTATTAAATGTGGTCCTGCTGATAACGTGAATGTCGTGGGTTCGGTCCCCACACTGGCCACCATAATGTTACACCTATGACGACCCGTACCTGTGTCATTGCACTGTAACAGCTACTTATTTTATTACACTTCTAACAGAGAATGGCATCATCTTCAAGAAGAGCATGTTTTCTTTCACCGCATTTATTTTGTTATATTTGTGGAGAGTACACTTTCAAAGAAGAACATAGGAAGCATATTACGGTTTTTGTGAAAAAGGCATACTTTGCTTACTTTAAAGTAAAACTAGGTGACCAGGACAAGTCTTGGGCTCCTCATATTGTTTGCAAAACATGTGTTGAACACCTGCGACAGTGAACTTGTGGGAAAAGAAAATGTTTAAAATTTGGAATTCTAATGGTTTGGAGAGAGCCCAAGAACCACTATGATGACTGTTATTTCTGTGTTGTGAATATTAAGGGAATTAATGGAAAAAATCACAAAAAGTGGAAATATCCAGATTTAGATTCTGCTAGGCGACCTGTTCCACACGGAGATGACATACCAATTCCAACTTTCAGTCAGATTTCGGATTCCCTGCTAGAAGATGAGACAGCAGTGACATGTGGAACGGCAAGAGACAGTGATAGTGATTTCGAAGATGATTTCGAAGATGCTCATCTCTTCGACCAGCTTGAACTAAACGATCTAATCCGAGATCTATATCTCTCCAAGGAATCTTCAGAACTTTTGGCTTCAAGATTGAAAGAAAAAAAATTACTGACTGCTGAAACAAAGGTTACATTTTATCGCAGCAGAGAGCAAGGTGTTATTCCATTCTTTTGTAAAGAAAACAACCTTGTGTTTTGTACTAATGTAGGAGATCTTGTTAACAAAATGGGTGTAAGTTATACACCAGATGAGTGGCGACTTTTCACTGACAGCTCTAAAAGAAGTTTGAAGGGTGTTCTCTTACACAATGGTAACAAATATGGCTCAATTCCAATTGCTCATTCTACTACAATGAAGGAGGAGTATGCTACAATAAGCACAGTTCTGGAAAAATTGAAGTATTTAGAACATAACTGGATGGTTTGTGTAGATCTTAAAATGATGAACTTCTTGCTTGGCCAGCAAATGGGATTCACCAAATATCCATGCTTTATATGTTTGTGGGATAGCAGGGCAAAATATATGCACTGGACAAAGAAACAATGGCCGTTGAGGGATGAATTTAAAGTTGGAGAAAAAAATATTGTCAATAAGCCTCTCATTGATCGAAAAAGAGTTCTCTCATTGATCGAAAAAGAGTTCTACTGCCACCATTAAATATAAAGCTTGGCTTGATGAAGCAGTTTGTTAAGGCACTGAACAAAGATGGTACCTGTTTTAATTACTTATGCAGAAAGTTTCCAGAATTGAGCATAGACAAACTTAAAGCTGGAATTTTTTGATGGACCTCAAATTAGAAAGTTAATAAACGATCCAAATTTTATTGATTCCATGAACAAAACAGAGTCCACAGCCTGGTCATCATTTGTTTTAGTTGTGCAAAACTTTCTGGGTAACTTTAAAGCAGACAATTATTCTGAATTAGTTGGAATCATGCTGTCGAGTTTTTGTGAACTTGGATGCAACATGAGCATAAAATTGCACTACCTCCATAACCATTTACATTTATTTCCGGAAAATCTTGGCGACTTTAGTGAGGAGCAAGGTGAAAGATTTCACCAAGATATAAAAACAATGGAAGAGAGATACCATGGACTTTGGGATGCCTACATGATGTCAGATTACTGTTGGACCCTTAAGCGTGACAGTCCGGGCATATCACATTCCAGGAAGTCCTCGAAAAGATCCTTTTTGCGTGTTGACTAAACAAGTGCTAGTGATAAAGTTTCATTACATTTTTGGTAATATATGCACAGTAATTACATATAATATGAATGCAGACTAAAGTCAAAATGCCACTGATAGCACCTAACTCTAGGATTGTACATAACAATTGCCCTACTAATATGGTCATTCTTAGTTATCTCAAAAACTAGAACTGATAGAAAAAATCTGATTACATTTTTGGAATCAGCAACCCAAAATTACCCAAGAACAGCTATAAAATTTAAGGCACCAAAATGTGTGTATACCAGTGTAATTATACATCTTGGAAGAGATTACTTTGAGAAATTACTATGTCGTGAGTGCTAACATGATCGATAATAGACGGAAGCTGGCATACCATATATGATTATGTTTCATTCTTTGATACGATATTCTTAGAATATCTTACGACGATGGTGACGGTAATCACTAAAACCCTTAAACACGTCTCATGGAGTGGATTAGACGAGAGAAGGCAATATACATTCATTTTGATTAGAATATATACTACTGGAAAAAAGTTAAGGGCCACCAAGAAAAACTCCTCTATGGACCAATTAAATGCAACCAGGTGTAAACAGAAATGTATTCTGTGTGCACTAGATTAATTTTTTTTTAATGTCCAAAAACTGGGTCACTTTAACCCGCACGTGAAAATTGCCATTGTTGCTGCAAAAACTCGTGGTTTTTGCAACACGCCCCACTAGTTCCAAAGGTGAAAAAGTGAGTTGAATTTCTTTTTGTTAGTAAGTCACACATTATTTAAAAAAAACTTGACTGATCTTTTCCACGGATGAATCAACTTTATTTTGTAATAAATTGTTTACACCTGGTTGCATTTAATTGGTCCATAGAGGAGTTTTTCTTCGTGGCCCTTAACTTTTGTCCAGTAGTATAATATAACCTAGCAAATTTTGAGACTAATAAACAACTGCTTCACAAAACGTCAAAGTAACAACTCCAGAGAGAGCCAGAAACGAATAGGATCAAGATTCTGAATTAAAGAACTGCACAAACACGTAGTGGAGTGTCTTTGACAATTAGTCCGCAAGAGAGCTCCACCTTATCAATACGGTAAAACGGTTCTTAAGATCTGGAACACTGGTCAATAGAGGGATTCAAAAAATTTACCCCAGACATCGAGGCATCTAATCAAGTTGCCGTGTCAATTCAAACTGTGCCCGGAGATTGTATTTCCCAAATTGGGGTGAGTTGTAACATATATTTTGCAATTTTAATTTGACATGTTTGTACTTGCTATTGGTTGTAAAAGTCTAGTGATTGCTTCATGCTAGTTCTCACGGGGAACAAAAGCAGAGGGAGTAGAAAGTGAATGATGATTACATCATTATGTGCATAGTTCATATATTATCATTGTATGCGTTTATATGTAAACTTAAATATGTTTATCCAGGCACAAGCCATTGCACTCACCGTTGTCCAGTCACAATTTTTCCATTAAATTTACTAAAAGAATGGTGATTTTTCATCATATCCCCTGAGTTATAGGATGTACGCTCAGAGAGATTAAAAATTGAGAGAAAGGAATCGGTGGACGGGACAGCAGGTAAGGCGCCTGATTAGTATAAGGAAAATAAAAGACTTAGCAGAGACATTTGTTCTTTTTATTTCCTCTAAAGTTTGTGGTACGAGTCTACGAGACCAGTTGTGGTACGTTTCTACGATACCAGTTTTGCTACTATTCTGTGGTTCAAGAGCTTGTGATCGACACTTGAAACGTTCCAAGGGTTGTGAAGATGCCTGCCTTGACCAGGAGAGATTAACTCCTGAACTAATCCGGAAGCGTGCCCTCGCCATGGACGGAAAATTGACGAAACAGCAGCATCAGCACTTCGGTGTTTTGGCAGCTAAGTCCCATTTCTAGCAGGCCAAATACAGAAGAACTCTTATTTTTCAAAATTAAGCGTGCTAAAGCAGACATGTTTTCCATGAAGAACTTTTAGTAACGTACTAGCTTCTCTTGATTTTACTTTTGAAAAATAATAATTGATCATTAAATTAGTTGAATGTTGTTTTAAAAATTCATAGTTTATTCAGTTATTACAGAGAGAAGTGCTCACAGATGAATCAGTATCTTTTATATATATATATATATATATAGAGAGAGAGAGAGAGAGAGAGAGCTAATAAGTAAAACTTTACTGTTAATTCGGTTGGGGATTTGAATCAGCTACATTTCAATACCATAATTCCCGCCGTAAGTACTTCGGTCGGTCGGTCAGTCACATTTTGCACATCGTCATTTGCGCACTTTTTCTATTTTCGAGAGACTACATTAACTTTCAACCACAGGTAAGGGGGTGCAACTGTGGTTGAAAGTTAGACAATAACTGTATTGTTTCCCCTTATATGTACTCTCCCGAAAATAGAAAAAGTGCGCAAACGAAGGTGTGCATGAACAGTTTAATTATGGAAAGAAGCCAACAACACAATTGATAAACAGTACATGAACTGGAGTTTCGTCAAAATTCAAACGTTGTTTTCAGAGGCAGTAAGTCGACCATGGCTTCTCAGAGGCAGTAAGTCGACCAGGGCAAGGTTTTTAAAGATGCGCGAACAATTACGAGGCATGTTGTCATAAAAAACTCCGCCAATGCCGGTCCCAAGCCCGGATGAAAAAGGAGGAGGGCGGCCTGCATGGAGGCCGTAAGGAGGCAGCCCCTCCACCATGCAAAGGCACAACAGGCCAATCACCTGTTTGTCTTAAACTATGATTACGAGCAATACAAGAGAGAAAACCGGACTGATTCTAAAGGCGACGAACTGGAACGGACTACGGACTACGACTTATGGAACTTGGAACACAAGAAGTATAAATGGGAAGGAAGAGGAGCTGGTGGAAGAGATGAGGAAAGCAAAACTAGAAATCCTGGCTATAACGGAAACGAAGAAAAAAGGACAAGGAGTCATTGATCTCGATGGCAACATGTTGCTCTACAGTGGTGTACCCATATCTGAAAGAGCTAAAGGGGGCGTGGGTTGCATTGTGGCCCAAAATCAAAAAAGATAGTATCAAGGGATGGAACTTTGTCTCGGAGCGCATTATGGTTGTAAAACTAAAAGAAGGAGAAACCATAGTCAACCTGGTCATAGTGTATGGGCCAAATGAGGATGAGAGAGCAGAGGTCAAGGAGGAATTCTTCGAGCTGCTTCAAAGGACAGTGGATGACTGCCTAGATGAAGTTATCATGCTCGGAGATTTTAATGCCAGAGTTGGAAATGACCATGCTAGATGGGTGGAGTTATCGGAAGATATGGAGAAGATACTCTCAATGACAATGGAAAGCGACTCCTTAGATTCTGCAGTGAGCAGAATCTGATCATTACAAACACAAGGTTCCCCCATAAGCGCATACATGCATACACTAGATGTGAACCAACCAAGAATGAGAAGTCAGTGATCGACTATGCCATTGTTCGGAGAAGCTCATTCAGATATGTCCGAGATGCAAGAGTCTGGAGGGGGCCAGAGATTGGAAGTGATCACTACCTGCTAACAATCAAACGAACAACTGAAAGAGTTGCTTAGCCTAGGAACTGCCCAACATCACGCAAGAAACCAAGTAAACGAGCAGGAGAAATGAGCATTAGGACCTACAAGCTGAGAGAGCCAGAAATTAAGACCAGATATCAGGGGCTTATTGCTACAGCAGTGAGCAACACAGAAGAACGACCTGATGACTTGGAAACCTCTGGAATAAATTCAAGGATATCATAAAGACAGCTGCTGCAGAAGCATGC
Source organism: Oreohelix idahoensis (assembly GCA_024509875.1). Classification (NCBI taxonomy): domain Eukaryota; kingdom Metazoa; phylum Mollusca; class Gastropoda; order Stylommatophora; family Oreohelicidae; genus Oreohelix; species Oreohelix idahoensis. The sequence goes on from JAMPIV010009806.1 coordinate 270,267, forward strand.
GGTGAAGTCCGACTTGGGAACCAGAGAAAGAGGACACCTTGGTGGACAGAGGAAGTCAAAGAGAAAATAAGAGAGAAGAAAATGGCATGGAAACAATACTTAGGAGCTAAAAAAACAACAGGACAAATGGAAAAATATAGAGAATATGTGACACTCAGAACAGAAGCAAAGAACAAAGTGCTAGCAGCAAAACAGAAGTCCTGGGAAGAATTTGGAGAAAAGCTAGAAATAGATGCACAAGAAAACCAGAAATTGTTCTATAAGACCCTAAAGAACATGAGGAAGGAAAAACAATGCCCTCTCAAATTTATAAAGGACAAGCAAGGCAAATTGCATACTGCCCCGAAGGAAGTAATGGAAAGATGGAAAGAATATTTCTCAGAACTCCTGGATGGTGAGCATGGTGAAGCATCAGAAATGATAACCACTAGCACAGAAGAGAAAACCAATGATGGTGAAGATGACATAAAGATGAAAGAACTGAGGGCAGCACTAGAGAAAATCAAGATGGGCAAAGCAGCAGGGCATGATGGTATAACACCAGAAATGGTTAAGTACATGGGAGCATCAGGCGACCTATTACTCTTAAAGGTCCTACAGGCAGCATGGTGCAACAAGACCATACCAAAGGATTGGGAGATTGCCATCATAACACCAATTTTTCAAAAAGGGTGACAATCGACAATGTGGAAACCATAGAGGCATATCCCTTCTCAGTGTCCCCCTGGTTAAAATCTACTCTAGAATCCTAGAGCAGAGACTCCGACGCCTAGCTGAGCCACAATTGGATGAGGTCCAGTGCGGATTCCGAGCAAACCGAAGTACTCAAGACCTAATCTTCACACTCAGACAGCTGAGTGAAAAGGCCCTTGAGTATAAGAGTGAGATCCATCTTTGTTTCATAGACCTGGAAAAGGCGTTTGACAGGGTCCTCTGGAGCAAACTTTGGGACTGTTTGGCCAGGAAGAATATTCCAGCACCTCTGATTCATGCTATACAGAGCTTCTACAAGTCTTGCAGAAATTATGTGAGGACAGCAAACCATAAGTCAGAAGAGTTCAGGACCACCACTGGTGTAAGACAAGGTGATATCCTATCACCTTACCTCTTCATACTCCTTATGGACGATGTCATCAAGGCATGTAAGGAGAGAACAAGAAAGTATTCAGTGGGGTACTGGAAGATGAGACAGGTCTATATTTCGGAGCTGGCATTTGCTGATGATGTTGCCCTGATTGCTAAATCAGAGGCACATCTCCAATCCAACCTGCAAGTCTGGAAGGAAGAGCTGGAGAAGAGAGGGATGGTTATAAGCAGCTCTAAAACAAAATCCATGGTGATATCACGAGAAGAAAGAAAACATCAGATTAAGTTGGGAGAACAGGTCCTGGAGCAGGTCGACCACTTTAAATATCTCGGAGCTATTATAGACCGAAAGGGAGGCATCAAAGAAGAGTTGGCCACTCGAAAAGCAGCGGCTGGGAGGACTTATTTCAGACAAAAATCGTTTCTCAGGTTGGGAAAACATGGCTGTATAACCGCTCCAAATCGTGGATTCCTCAGCAAACCTCAGAAAGAGTATTGGTAAGAAAACAAGAAGAGATGTCTGCAGACGATACCGCTAAAATCCCACCCGCCACCTATGTCCCCTTAGATGGAATTGACCTTGACATGGGAGAAGATGGCTATGCATGGGAAACAAAGAGAGTCCAGGACGACCCAGAGTCCGCTGGGGAGGACAATGACAATTTTACAACTAGAATGGTTAACCACAGGAAGAAGACCAGATCCAAACCTACACCTCAGAAATGAGGTTTAATACATCCATGTAATTTTCACTACAAATATCTAATGACGGTCGCCTGCAATGAAATTATTACAGTAGTGATAGTACCGTCTGTAATATATGTAACAGAAACAACCCACTATAATTAATAACCTGTCAATGTTGACGGGTTATTGCTAGTTATATAATATTTCTTCACAAACAGCGGCGGGCAGATAAAAGTTAACATTGCTAAGACCCATTCATCATTGTTCTTGGCTTCTAAAATATCTTGTGAACACTCCCTCAAGGTAGAAGCATCATCATCCTTCTGTTTGCATCTCTGCCAAGAGTAATCTTTTGCGAATGTAGATACCTTTGAAGACCCAAATCAGATACTCTAGGCTTTGGCCACTGTTGGACCATCACTGCAGAGCAAGGGGAAGCAGCCTGTGACAGATGCAGAGAGTATTCTAATGCAAGCGGAGGATGTCCATGTGGTTAGCGAGGATGATTGGAATTTAATTTTTTTTAAAATAAATAGTAATGTTTAAAAAATGTTTCAACATACCGATATATATATATGTATATGTATATGTATATGTATATGTATATGTATATATATATATATATATATATATATATATATATATATATATATATATATATATATATATATATATCTATATATATATATATATATATATATATATATATATATATATATATATATAAAATTTATAGAAAGCGAAACTATTGACATTTAAAGAACACTTTCAACCATGATGACTAAAAGTGTTAAGAGGCTTCAACTCCACTAGGTCTCAGCTTACGGGGTAACCAGTTCCATTGCTAGTTTGTTTGGTCTAACTCACGAACTGAGCGTACTAAGAGGGGTTCAATTGGGGGAGGATCAGTTTCGAGAGACAGGCAGAAGGGGGTTGCCACATGACACTATTATGATAGTACTTAACTGTTTAAAAATCCACTTGCTACCATAATATATTTTGCAGTGTGCTTATTTATGGGGGCGGGGGGGGGGGGGCGCCAGAGGTATGGTACGCTCCGGGTGCCAAATAATCTAAATGCGCTCCTTACGTTAGGACAGGCAAAGAGAAAGGGAACAGGTCACCCCCGCCTCATAAAGGTGAGACATAGAATAAGCGTAGTCTCAAACATTTCACCCCGAAATGGCAGTACTGTATTTGATATTGAACGACCTTGACCTTTTTACAACTGTCTGCGGGAAAGGCGTCTTTCCTCTCGCGGAACAGTTACCAGGTTCCATGATTGAAACTAGGTAGCGCCACGCTCATGCTTGTCGTGGTAGCCGATCTTCTTTCTCCAATTCCTGTTTAGTGACATGGCCAAACCATCTTAGTTGGGACTAAACTTCGATTTTGGCCTTCAGCGGATGGGATTTTAGATCCTTGAGGATCGTCTGGTTAGCGCAGCCATTTCTCTTCTGTGTTACGACTTCAACTGAACTTGTCCTCAGATACCTCATTTCTGAGGTTTGGATCTGGCTTTTGTGGGTTGTAGTCATTGCCCAAGACTCGCACCCATATGTCAAGACTGGGACATAGGTGGAGCGGTATACAGCCATCTTCGTTTTCTTACCAACCTCTTTCTTGCTGAGGAATCCACGATTTATGGCCTGAAAAAGTCTCCCAGCTGCTGCTTTCCGCGTGGCCAACTCTTCTTTGATGCCTCCCTTTCGGTCTATAATAGCTCCGAGATATTTAAAGTGGTCGACCTGCTCCAGGACCTGTTCTCCCAACTTAATTCTGAAGACTTTCTTTCTTAATGCGTGATTCACCATGGATTTTTGTTTTAGAGCTTCTAGATGACCATCCCTCTCTTGGACAGCTCTTCCTTTCCAGACTTGCAGGTTCCTGATTGGTTATTGCCTCTGATTTAGCAAATCACGGGCAACACATCATGAAAAATGTCGCAGCCCGTCCGAAAATATAGACCTGTCTCATCTATCACAGTACCCCCACTGAATAGCTTTCAATGCTTCTCTCCTTACATGCCTTGAATGGACATCGTCCATAAGGAATAAGGAAGAGTAAGGTGATAGGATATCACCTTGCTCTTACACCAGTGAGTGGTCCAACTCTTCTGACATATGGTTTGCTTGTCCTCAAACATAATATCTGCAAAACTTGTAGAAGCAACTGTATTGCATTGAATCAGAGGTGCTTGGAATATTCTTCCTTGCCAAATAGTCCCGAAGTTTGCTCCAGGGACCCTGTCAAACGCCTTTTCCAGATCTATGAAACAAAAGATGGATCTCACTCTTATATTCAAAGACCTTTTCACTCAGCGCAGTCTGAGTGTGAAATTATCGTCTTGATCACTTCGGTTTGCTCGGAATGCCGTTCTGGTCCCTCATCCAATTGTAGGCTCAGCTAGGCGTACGGAGTCTCGGCTCTAGGTTTCTAGAGTAGATGCCTTAACCTAGGACAATGGAGAAGGGATAGCTCGTCTAATGCGTTTTCCACATTAAATGTCGATTGTCACCGCTTTTTGATAAACTGGTATATATGATGGCAATATCCCAATCCTTTGGTATGGTCTTGTTGTCAACCATTGCTGCCTGTAGGAACCGCCTTTAAGAGTAATAGGTACGCCTGATGCTCCATTTACTTAAAGCATTTCAAGGGTGTTAATACCTTTCATGCCCTGCTTGCTTTGCCCTACTTGATTTCTCTCTTAGTTCGCCCCCTTGCCCTCACCCCTCAGATCTTCCATCATTATGTCATCTTCTCCATCATGGGTTTCCTCTTCGTGTTAGTGGTTATCAGATTTCTGATGCTTCATCGGACTGCGCCCACCATACAGGAGTTTCTGAGTAATTATTCTTGTCCATCTTTCCATTACTTCCTTTCGGGCAGTAAGCAATTTGCTGCTTGTCTTTACTAAATTTTGAGAGGGCATTGTTGTTTCGAAGCCTCATGTCTTCTTTAGGGTCTTATTAAACAATTTTGGTTTTTTGTGCAGCTTTTTTGCTAATTTTCTCCTTATTCATTCCCAGGACTTAATGTGTTGCTGCTAGCCTTCTGTTCTTTTGCTTCTGTTCTTGAGTGTCAACATATTCTCTATATTTTTCCATTTGTCCTGTTGTGTTTGAAGCTCATAAGTAATTGTTCATGCCATCATTCTCTCTCTCTTATTTTTCGTCTTTGACGTCATCCTGTCCAACAAGGTGTCCTCTTTCTCTGGTTCCCAGTCGGACATTCACCGCATGCTTCAGCCTGCAGCTGTCTTTATGATCACATCCTTGAATTTATTCTCAGCCAGGGTTTCCTCAATCAGCTGGTCGCTCTTCGGGGTGTAGGCTCACTGCTGTAGGTGTTAAGCCCCTGAAGGATATGGTCCTTTAATTTCTGGCTCTCTCAGCTTGTAGTTCCTAATGCTCGTTTGTCCTGCTCGTATAACTGGTTTCTTGCGTGATGTTGGTCAGTTTTGTTCCCTAGCTGAGCACTCTTTCAGTTTTCGTTTTGAGTATTGTAGCAGGTAGTGATCGTAACTTTACAATCTCTGGGCCCCCTCCCAGATCTTGCATCTCGGACATATTTGAATGAACTTCTCCGCACCAATGGCGTAGTACAGAAAAGTATCAACTGACTATCTCATTCTTTGTTGGTTCACATCTAGTGTATGCATGTATGCGCTTATGGGGGAACTTTGTGTTGTAATGATCAGATTCTGCTCACTGCAGAATCTAAGGAGTCGCTTTCCATTGTCATTGAGAGTATCTTCTCCATATCTTCCGATAACTCCACCCCATCTAGCATGGTCATTTCCAACTCTGGCATTAAAATCTCCGAGCATGATAACTTCATCTAGGCAGTCATCCACTGTCCTTTGAAGCAGCTCGAGAATTCCTCCTTGACCTCTGCTCTCTCATCCTCATTTGGCCCATACACTATGACCAGGTTGACTATGGTTTCTCCTTCTTTTAGTTTTACAACCATAATGCGCTCCGAGACAAAGTTCCATCCCTTGATACTATCTTTTTTGATAGGTGGGTCACAATGCAGGAACCCACGCAAACCCCTTTAGCTCTTTCAGAGATGGGTACACCACTGTAGAGCAACGTGTTGCCATCGAGATCCATGACTCCTTGTCCTTTTTTCTTCGTTTCCGTTATAGCCGGATTTCTAGTTTTGCTTTCCTCATCTCTTCCACCAGCTCCTCTTCCTTCCCATTTATACTTCTTGTGTTCCAAGTTCCATAAGTCGTAGTCCGTAGGCCTCACAGTGTGGTGCGCCTTAGAATCATCCGGTTGTTCTCTCGTGTAGGTCGCGTAATCAGACGTGGGAAAGCAAACAGGTGATTGGCCTGTTGTGCCTTTGCATGGTGGAGGGGCTGCCTCCTTACGGCCTCCATGCAGGCCGCCCTCCTCCTTTTTCATCCGGGCTTGGGACCGGCATTGGCGGAGTTAAAATCACATCAAAGCATATACAAATAGTCATAAAAATCAAGGAATTGCTACAAGAAATGATAGACCCGCTGGTGGTATCCTTCCCCTCGATGTATAGCTCACAGTCCCGTTAGAAGACAGTGATAGCCCCAAAGAGACACAGATACATATGATTTTGTCTAATATTTCCCCCTTTTAAGGTATGGACCGACTTGATATCTCTGCTCTATTTTAAAGGGAATATGGTTAGCAATACTTGCATAAAGAAAATTAAGACAGCAAAATGAGTGCCAAAATACAAAAATAATAAATCACTCAGACCTGCACTCACTCTATTCATTCAGCGCGGCCACGTGCTCTCTTGCATACTTACAGCTTTTGATAGCGCACATCTGGAACATAGATCTTAGGACATTCACATACAGACTCGTCAAATGCAGTCCTTGACCAAGAAATCCCCCAGTTCCAAAAAGACAGGGTTGGAATTCTCTTGCGTCAGGGAACGATTCCTTGGGTGTTCTTATTTCTGTTTCGAATGTCTGTCTAAGTCACCTTTAAAAAACTTTCCCAGGCACGAACATTAACAACGAGCACAGTGTCCACTAGTTAGGTATTCTAGAAATGAGGAATGTCAGGTCGGTGTCTTCTTTCCGGATAACTATATTTGGGTCACCACATCACTAGTCCAAAACTCCGTCGGAATGTTACTGAGACGTTAATATGGTGTTACTTGCCACATAGGCTAAAAATGTACTTGAGTTGTTTCTCAGGAAGAATTAAATATGGGCACGATATGCCTGTTACTTTCATTTAACCTATAGGGTACTTGTAGAGAGATTAGGCCCCCAGCTTTTTATCACATGGAAACAATGTTTTTAGTTTTCAAGATTATCACTCATCTGTGAGTGTAACAAAAAAAAAACTGCAAAGTGTTTGGGGGTTAACCACCCAGTATTGGTCATGAATGAAGTTAATATATTTTATAAAATAATTTACATATTATGTAATTTCAATATAACTTACGTTTTGCACTGCAGGGGGCATAAAGTTGACCTTGAACGTTTAAACTTGTCCCGTTGAAAATAGTGTGTATATATAGATATAAATCCATCATCATGAATTAGGACCTAACATACGTATTCCGTCAACACTCATGAGCAGCTAGATTTATAAGTTAGTTTTAAAGTATTTTGCTTCTCGTCCTATATTTAGAAGTTTAAATTTAATTCGTTATATACCGACTGAGTTTAAGCTAGAAATTATATTTTCTGTTTTCCATCTGTAACTCGTCACTATAAAATAATACATGACTATTTAAATTAAGCAAACATCTGCACCAAAATCTAACTAGTGTGAAACCTATGAAAATAAGGCGATTATCACTTAATCACTCACAAAAATCTTATATATAGATATATATATATATTATATATATATATATATATATATATATATAATATATATATATATTTATATCTATAAAATATAATATATATATATATATAGTATATAATTATATAATTATATATAATTATATAAATTATAATCTATATATATATATATATATATATATATATATAGATATATATATAGATATATATATATATATATATATATTTATATATATATATATATATATATTAATTATATATATATATTTACCTCAACACAGAACTACAGGTGGTCGCACAACTTTAGAATTATATACGCTGATATATTTATTTGAAGTCTAGAGCTCGGTAAATTTCCGAACAAACTAGGGCTTCGCTATACAGCTTATTCTATTCACGAAACAACCTGTCTACTGCGAATTTGGAGAATGAATGAAAATCTAGTTTCAAACTCCGGTAAATATCTTAAACCAGGACAAAGGGGTCCCAACTTATTTCGCAAAACGAAATAATCTCCCCTTCTCATTCTTAAACACCTCACATAAACTAGAAGACTACCATGAACTGACACTCGTGTGCGTTTTCACACCTCACCTGACCAGGGCCAACAGTGAGTGCCTTGTCAGCTGGGTTCCTGACAAATTGTCTTAAACTGCGCCGAGGAGATGATCGGTTATCGCGCCTCACCTAAACGCTCAGCCGATACAACTAGTTGTGGCAGGTGAAAATGCAGACAAAATGTCGCCTATAGGTCTGGCGAAAGCGAATATTCACAGTTTCGTCCACTACGCAATAATCTCCCGAGCCTGGCATCTACGTAATAACATCACTAGTGCGTTTCTAAATGAGAACAGACACTCGGCGAAAGTTTGAATGGGAAAATAGTAATGTTTAAGTCGCAAACGAACGAATGCGAAAAATTACAAAAAAGATAAAAGAGTGATAATAAAATAGAGGACACGGGTGAAGAAGGGAAGAGTATATAGAGAATTTAATGATCATAACTCTCTGTGACAGAGTGGAACTGGTCCCCCCACCTAAAAAATAGCTGGACCTAGTACCGTTAAGTCTCTAACACTTCCCTCCACTACGGCAGTTTCTGCTTTGGAGATACTTTTATCTTTACTTTGTAGGCTTGCCTGTTGTGCAGATTCTGAACTTATTTCAGCATATTAGCTTTGTATTAACGCTTCTTCTTCTTCTTCTTGCGATCGCAACTTTGATGATTACACCGTCAGACGAGTTCTCATGATGATTCGACTGTTGTTTGAAGTTCCTCTTTAACTCCATATAGCTTTGAGTTTAGTGTTGAGTCATTGGGCCAGTATATCTTTCTTAACTGGTCATACAGAGGACAGTCCTGTAGAACATGCTCAGCAGTTTGTTCGTTTAATCCACATGTGCACAGTGGTGAAGCAGACAATCGTAGCTTGTGCATGTGTTTATTCAGTTTGTTATGCCCTGTCCTGAGTCGAAAAATAGTTGTCTGTCCCTGCCGGTCGAGAGTGTGATAGTCGTCTTTGGGTTGGTTCTGTTCTCTTCTGATAGTCTGGATAGCTCTCTTTTTCTCAAAGTATGTGACTTCATTATCTTCTTGTTCACATTCTCCTCCCTTTTTTTTGCAAGTTTATCTGCCTTTTCATTTCCGGGTACACCACAATGAGATGGTACCCACTGAAGTATGGTTCTCTTTTTGGCAGCTACCTTGTTTAGTTCATTTCTCAGATGCGGGAGTTTACCACCCTTGAGAGCTTGCAGGACAGACAGTGCATCTGTGAGGATGACTACCTGGTGGCAGTCAGAGTTGGTGTTATAAATCATATTTGCAGCTTGCTCTAGAGCTTGAACCTCAGCTGTATAGTTGGAACAGAATTTACCAGTGGGAATGTGCCTAGTCTCATAGTGGTTGTCAGGATATGAGATAAAGATACCGGCACCTCCATTCCTAACAGCATTAGTTGCTGATCCATCTGTATAGGCATGTATCCATGATTGATCGGGATAGCTTTCTTGGATCATACTCAATGTAGCAGTTCGTTTTTGCAGATCATTATACTCACATCCACTTGTGAGACCACTGACTGTTGTATTAATTTGGAGGGCACTGCTGGCCTGCTCCCATGGTACAGGGTATAGGGTGGGCTTCAGTGGTGTTGTCTTCATGGATAGGTCTTCTTGATGCTGTCTTATAAGTCTTTTCCCCCGATGCACAAAGCTGCTACGCTTTAGACGTCCCAATGCCAGATCATCTAGTCTTGCCTTCATTGGGTGCATTGGCATACTGTTGTACTTTTCCATCTGGATCATGGTTTTTGTGTCTCTTCTATGGGACAATGTCTGTAATCCAGCAACCTTCTGCATCTCTGTTATTGGTGTAGTTTTCATGGCTCCTGTAATGAGCCTGAGAGCTTGATTTTGCACCTTGTCCAAAGACTGTAGATGTGAGTTAGCAGCTGATGACCATGCTGCTGAGCTAAACTCTAAGTGTGGTCTTATTACTCCAGTATAAATCTTCTTTAGATTTCGTTCATTTGCTCCCCAGTTGGTACCTGCTAATTTTCTGAGTATGCCTAGTCGTCTTCGGGCCTTTCCTTCTGCATTTTCAATATGCTTATTCCATGTAAGCCTTTGGTCAAATGTCACCCCAAGATAGGTGGGGTAGCTTTCTTCCTTGATCACGGTTGTCCCTAGGTGTATGTTAGCTGATTTGTCCTTGGGGGCGAGGGAGAACAGTGTTGTGGAGGTTTTGTCTGTGTTTATTGTGATAAGCCATTTCTCTGCCCATGACACTAGCATGTCTGCTGCCCGCTGCATTCTATAATTTGCTGTGGTGACATTTTCATCAGCGCACCAGAGTACTAGGTCATCTGCATATAAGGCAGCTTTAACTCCTGCAGGGAGATCTTTCACCAGGTCATTGATGTAAACAAGGAAGAGTGTTGGGGAAATTACTCCTCCTTGAGGTACCCCCTGATGGAGCAACACTTTTCTGCTCTGCAGACCGTCAAGAGTGACTCTAGTTCTCCTGTTATGCAAGTATGACTGGATCCATTTCATCATGTTGCCTTGGATTCCACTTCTCCTAAGTTTTGCAATGAGGCCATCTTTCCACACCTTGTCAAAGGCCTGCTTGAAGTCGACCCAGATCGTTAGGACCTTTTTCTTCTCCTGGAAGGCATCTTCTATTGCTTGAGACAAGTAAGTAACTTGGTCTTCTATACTGTAGCATTCTCTAAATCCAGCTTGTTCCGGCACCAGGATCTGCTCAGACTCTAAATACCATTTCAATCTGTGGTTGACTATTCGCTCCATAGTCTTCCCAACACAGCTTGTGAGACTGATTGGCCGGTAACTTGCAGCCTCGGTCTTACATTTCCCTTTCTTTAGTATGGGTATTGTGATGGCTTCTCTCCATACTTGGGGTACCGTTCCTTTCAACCAGCTGTGGTTGAATATCTCAAGCAGTTTTGTCTTTGCTGCTGAGCTCAGATTTACTAGCATTTCGTTGCTGATTTTGTCTGGGCCGGGTGACTTTTGAAACTTAAGCTGGAAATAGCCTTCTGTAGTTCTCCTAGTGTGATGGGTTCCCTCATTGGGGCAGGAGTATCTGTCTGTCCCATGGTTGCCAGTATTTCTTTTCTTATCTCTCTCTGATGGTCTATGTTAATGGGTAAGTTGCTTTCTGAACTGTATCTTCTAGCAAACAAGTCTGCAGCTTGTTTTCCTCTGAAAAGTTTGCCACCTTCATCCAATGTGATAGTCTGCCTTGGTGAGGAATGCTCTTCATTTAGAGACTTGACTAATCTCCAAAGTTTCCTGCCGTCTTTCTCAAGGTTCAGCGATGCCGTTTTAGTTCTCCAGCTTTTCCGCTTTTCTTCTAGCTTTGTTCTCTGAAACTCTGCTACAGCCTTTTTCCATTTGTTGTGAGTTTCAAGTGAAGGCTGAGACTCTGCGTCCTTTCTAGCCTTGTCCATAGCTTCCTGACGTTCTTGGAGTGTGCTGGACCAGTATGGTATGTAGTTACGCCGGCATCCTTTGGGAATGGTTTCTTTTGCAGCTTGTAGTATGCATCTGTTGAAGTCTTTTACCACTTCATTAATGTCTCTGTTCTGTACCTTGAAGGTAGACAGCAGCGTGTTCACCTGATGCCTGAATAAACCCCAGTTGGCTTTTTTGTAGTTCCATCTTGTAATGGCTGGGCCTGTACTGAGAGTTGCACTCTGGACAGTAAGAAAGATTGGGCGATGGTCGCTTCCCCCTAGTTGGGTCTCCTACTTCTCTACTAATAGATCCAGCTATATCTGGTGTGGAGAAGGCAAGATCTGGTGTTGAGGTTGTGTGCCATCCTCTGGAGTAGAAGGTAGGAGTATCTGTGGCATTATTGACTAGGATTAGGGAGTGATCATCTTGCCAAGTTTCAACCTCTTCACCTCTGTGATCCAGATGGTTATAGCCCCAGCTCTGGGAGTGGCTATTAAAGTCTCCAACTGCTATAAAGTTGGTGGCTGGTACCTGTATAGAGCTGAGACTCAGGGGTTTGTTGTTCGGACAGTAATAGTTCAGGAGTTCTATTTCCATCTTGTCTACCTTTATCTGCAGCAGCTGATATTCTGCTCCATCCATGAAGGTTTTCCTTTCGTGTGCAGGAATGTTATTCCTTACAAGAGTAAGTACTCCTCCTTTTCGTCTATCTTGTCTGTCGGATCTGAAGCACTGATATCCCCTTATTTTAAAGGTTTGATCTGCTTTCAAGTGAGTCTCTTGGATACAGCAAACACTGACTTGCTTCTCATACAAGATGTTTTCCAGCTCTGTCTTTTTGCTGTATCCAGCCTGCTTGCTGTTCACTCCCTCTGCATTCCAGTGCATCATGACAAGTGGCACTCTGGGTTTTCTCTTTTTCTGTTTTGTTTTTGGTCAGTAGTTCTCCTCCGCCGTCTGTTGACTCCACAAGACGGTCTAGAGGGTCCTCCAGTAGCTGAGGGTGGGCTCTGTCGAGGCTCAGAGCCCGGCACTGCACCTGCCTGGTGGAGCTCCACAGGGCGAGCACCAGAACGAGATTTATTTGACGGTGTACTCTCCATAAAAAAAAAAAGCGAGTTGCATGATACTGTGGTTTCCGGTGCGCCTTCTGGCCCAGTATCTACGACTTTAGCACCTGTTCAACGGGAGAGTGGGCTCATCCCTAATCTGTTTATGTTCCCAGTAGTAGACTATTCGCAAGCAGCCTGGGGGTGTCACTGCTCTGCGCGGACCTTGTTTACCGAGGCGGCGTCCGAGCTCGTATGGTGAAAATATGGTTGCGTTATCTTCAAAATAGCCCTGTCTTTCCCGTGGCTTTTCTGCCATCCTGCAACTTTGAGTTAGGGAGTTCTGAGCTCCAGTCTCTTTCCCAGGCATTTTATCCTGGCCTGGCACGCATACAGAGGACCCCACTTCTGGTTCTAAGTTAGCAGTTGGGGATAGGTGGGGTAGCACACTGTGCATTCCCCGTCATCCAGGGGGCTCTCCAACTATGCAGAGCTTGCACAATGCTGTGCTCTGGTTCTGGGCTCTCCCAAGGAATCCTCACGTCCTGCACAGAGCCACTTCCCGATACCCACCACCTGCCAACCCTCCATTGTAGAAATCTCCTGCATGCGGCCATCCAGTCAAGAGCCAGTATTAAGTCTGGTGCCCAAGTGATCCCCCCAAGCTCAGTGTGCAATGCTGGGTTCTCATCATGCTGCAACACAGGAGGGATTGTGATGCTCAGCCATCTCTCTCAATTCTGCACCGATAAGTGACATCGGGGACTTAACTTTGCCTCAGTACTGGGAGGCCCCGTTTCCGGGTACACCACACACAGCCAATTGAGGCAACGGTCGCCATGGGCGTGATAGACGACAAACAGTGAAGAATGAGGCAAGAAAGCATTTAACCCATGAAGTGGGGGGTGGATTGGTGCAGACCAGAGCATGTACCACTCGCCGGTGGGTTCTGCATCTACACCTATAGGGTTCCACCCACTCCTCAGCCCATTTAGTCTGGCCCCTCACCCAGGACCTGTCCGGCTTGGGTGACCCTGCCAGGAGTAAAACTCCCGCCGGCATAGCTCCCGGGATCATTGAGGCGCTCAAGCTCTCCAACCACGGCAAGGTAGGCTTACATGTGGAGAGAGTGTATTAACGCAAAAAGGCAGCTTATTGCACACACAAATATATATATATATATATATATATATATATATATATATATATATATATATATATATATATATATATATATATATATATATATATATATATATTATATATATATATATATATATATATATATATATATATATATATATATATATATATATATATATATATATATATATATATATATATATATATATATATATATATATATAGTTACATGTCGTTTTGATGTAAATGTTAATATTACATAACAGGAGGGTTCATGTGGCCAAGATGACTTCTAGGGTAGTAAATCTCTAACGACACCGCAACCAGCCCACACCACTCAGAATTATTTGAATTACAACTGGCGACGTGGACAATATAATTTATTCAAGACTGCACGCAGCTCCACAGGTAATACAGTTTAGGCCAACAATATAATGGCATATAATCGACAGTCAGTCCATGTCAAGAAGGCTGTCATTTTGTTCTCAATATGGTTTTATATTTTATTAGTAATCACAGAACTCCATTTTAAACACTTTAACACGCAGGAGCTCAAACACGTACGTCCACTCGCCATCACACACAATCCTCTCTGCCCCGCACTTCTGTCCCTCTAGTCTCACGTGAGCCAGCCAAGCATATCTGCTTAATGTAGCTCACCCGTCTTTTCCAGTGACCCGTATAAAATAAACAAAGAGCCCCGCTGAGCTAAACTTATAAGGGGAGCCGCGCTGGTGTAATGGTTACAACGTTGCGCTAGCGACCAGGTTTTCAAGGTTCAAGCCCGGGCGCGGTCATTTGTAGGAGTGTCATCGACCGGGATTTTGACTGAATAACCTGAACGGCTCCTGAGAAAACCCTCTGTGAATGGGAAGGAGCGAAGCTCCTGACCGGGTTAGAAGGAAAGTCCTCAGGTTCCCCAGCCTTGCAATGACATGTCATTGGGCCGAAGGGCTGAGAGCCCAAGTGCTGCTGGTTAAGAAAAAAAAAAAAAGCTAAATCTATATTAGGCACACTTGTTATGAATTTTACTCATAACACACACATATATATAAATATATAACTTTATCTTCAAAGGGTTAAGAATTAGACGCGCAGGCCCGTCTCGCATTCTGCCCTAGTAAATTCAAGATAATAAAATCTGATTTCCGATATCTATGATAGGAAACTCTTTACAGAGCGATACAACAGGAGGCAATCTAATCATCAGAAGTTGTCCCCCCGTCGAACAAGTCTTTCGGCCCTGTTTACTCCTTTACACTCTAAGGGGGCGGACCCACCTGGTTCATGACTCCCAAGTGTCTCCGCCTCCTGTTGTCTTATGTAGAACATGAACCCACTCCACCTTGGTTGTAGCTTTAAAATCCACAATTCTGCCAGCCGGAGGCAATTATGTTGAAAACAAATTATTGTGCCACAGCACACCACTACTAAGGACAGACACTGATCCCCCCTCCCCCCGCCCCCTGCGCAATATCTAAATAGAGTATCTTCTACCCCATTCTTACTTACTTAGTCGTTCCCTTTCTACCGTGAGGTGTAGAGGTTTGGAAGAGAGAGCGCCAGACTATCCTATCGGCTGTCTTCCTCCTGGCCTGGTTCCATTCTAGTCCTCGGTCCTTCAAAGATTGCCTAATGTTGTCCTCCCAGAAGACTCTGGGTCGTCCTGTGGGTCTGGATCCATGGCTCTTTGTTTCCCATGCTTGTTGTGATAGCCGATCTTCTCCCATTCTGCAGACATGGCCAAACCATCTAAGTTGGGACTTTTCTACTAAGGTCTGCAAGGGGTGGGATTTTAGGCCTTGACGTATCGTCTGGTTGCGGACCATGTCTCTTCTTGTTACTTCAACCACTTTCCTCAGATACCTCATTTCTGAGGTTTGGATCTGGCTTTTATGGGTTGTAGTCATTGCCCATGACTCGCATCCATATGTCAAGACTGGGACATAGGTAGAGCGGTATACAGCCATCTTCGTTTTCTTACTAACCTCTCTCTTGCTGATGAATCTTCGATTAATGGCCTGAAAAGTCTCCCAGCCGCTGCTTTTCGAGTGGCCAACTCTTCTTTGATGCCTCCCTTTCGGTCTATAATAGCTCCGAGATATTTAAAGTGGTCGACCTGCTCCAGGACCTGTTCTCCCAGCTTAATCTGATGTCTTCTTCCTTCTCGTGATATCACCATGGATTTTGTTTTAGAGCTGCTTATGACCATCCCTCTCTTCTCTAGCTCTTCCTTCCAGACTTGCAGGTTGGATTGGAGATGTGCCTCTGATTTAGCAATCAGAGCAACATCATCAGCAAATGTCAGCTCTGAAATACATACCTGTCTCATCTTCCAGTACCCCACTGAATACTTTCTTGTTCTCTCCTTACATGCTTTGATAACATCGTCCATAAAGAGTGTGAACAGATAAGGTGACAGAACATCACCTTGTCTTACACCAGAACAATTTCTTATAGAACAATTTCTGGTTTTCTTGCGCATCTTTTTCTAGCTTTTCTCCAAATTCTTCCCAGGACTTCTGTTTTGCTGCTAGCACCTTGTTCTTTGCTTCTGTTCTAAGTATCACATATTCTCTATATTGCTCTATTTGTCCTGCTGTGTTTTTAGCTCCTAAGTATTGTTTCCATGCCATTTTCTTCTCTCTTATTTTCTCTTTGACTGTCCACCAAGGTGTCCTCTTTCTCTTGTTCCCAAGTCGGACTTCACCACATGCTTCTGCAGCAGCTGCCTTTATGATGTCCTTGAATTTAAGCCAGAGGGTTTCCAAATCATTAGGTTGTTTTTCTGTGTTTCTCACCGCTGTAGCAATAAGCCCCTGATATCTTCTCTTAATTTCTGGCTCTCTCAGCTTGTAGGTCTTAATGCTCATTTCTCCCGTCTCTTTACTTGGTTTCTTGCATGATGTTGGGCAGTTCCTAGGCTGAGCAACTCTTTCAGTTGTTCTTTTGATTGTTAGCAGGTAGTGATCACTCCCAATCTCTGGCCCCCTCCAGACTCTAGCATCCCGGACATATTTGAATGAGCTCCTCCTAACTATGGCATAGTCGATCACTGACTTCTCATTCTTTGTTGGTTCACATCTAGTGTATGCATGTATGCGCTTATGGGGGAATTTTGTGTTTGTAATAATCAGATTCTGCTCACTGCAGAATCTAAGGAGTCGCTTTCCATTGTCATTGAGAGTATCTTCTCCATATCTTCCGATAACTCCACCCCATTTAGCATCGACATTTCCAACTCTGGCATTGAAATCTCCGAGCATGATAATTTCATCAAGGCAGTCATCCACTGTCCTTTGAAGCAGCTCGAAGAATTCCTCCTTGACCTCTGCTCTCTCATCCTCATTTGGCCCATACACTATGACCAGGCTGACTATGGTTTCTCCTTCTTTTAGATTTACAATCATAATGCCCTCCGAGACAAAGTTCCATCCCTTGATATTATCTTTCTGGTTTTTGGCCACAATGCAATCCACGCCCCCTTTAGCTCTTTCAGATGTGGGTACACCACTGTAGAGCAGCGTGTTGCCATCGAGATCCGTGACTCCTTGTCCCTTTTTCTTTGTTTCCGTTATAGCCAGGATTTCTAATTTTGCTTTCCTCATCTCTTCCACCAGCTCCTCTTCTTTCCCATTTGTACTTCTTTTTCAGCCGGGCTTGGGATCGGCCTAGGCTTCTCTCCCCTTCACTCGGTCCAAATACAGTAAATCAGAACTGTAAAATTGTGTGAGTATGTATGTGTGCCCTCCCCTTTCCAAAATTTCTCATAACTGCCCTGTTGTTGAAAAGGGGTGAGAAAGCCCGGGGGTGTTCTGGATGACACCCAATCCACCAGTTATCTGCCATTATCCACACGAGCGCCCCATCAGACTACCCCTTATGCTCACACAACCATTGATTCTTATATATTAATTTTAGTTCTTGTTTTACTAAATTGTGCAATTTTCTAGGTCTATCTATTCTCAACACCTGTTCCACAGTTATGGATGAACTGCATGCCTGTACATAATGTAATATTGGTTTTCTCTGTTATTCCTACATGTTAGTAGGAAATGATCGATATTTTAATTTGTCTAGATACTCTGCACAGTAAGGCTCTTATATTCTGATATAGCCCATTCCTAGTTGCAGTCTAAGGGGTTTCTTATTGTTAGGAATATATAGTTTTCTAGATACCTCACACGTTCTTGTTGGAGTCTTGAACAATTTATATGCATGTCTGCCCTTCAGACTTCCATCCCACTCTACTGTCCATTCGTCAGTTATTTTTCTCTTAATTAAGCTTTTGATCTCTGTTTTACGCATCCCCACATTTATTTGGTTTCTATTAGTTCTACCTTTCTTAGCTTCTTTCTCCATCTTTTCATTTCCTTCTATGCATCAGGCATCCAAGCTCTTAGAACGGAATATCCTCTGGAGCGTAGGTAAGTATTTGCCAGTAATATCTCTTCTGCTATATCTGGTCTACTGCATTCTCGAAAGTTTCTTATAGCTTGAAATCGAGTCTGCTAATATTATCAGTTTATGAGTTGGGTTGTTAGAGAAAACTTCTAGAGCTTTCAGAATTGCAACTATCTCTGCTGTAAAAATAGATGTATGATCTGTTATAATACAGCCTTTCACTATTTGCCACACTGGAACATAGATTTCTATCCCTAATTTGTTATCTTCTCCTTTAGATCCATCTGTGTACGCTGTAGTACTGTCCTGAGATATTTGTTGAATATATTTCCTGGCTTTTTTTTTTTTTAATAGTTACCATATCAGTTGCTCTGTTAACTATGCCTGCCAGGTGGTAGCCTGTTTCTGGAGCTCCCATGGTGATACCACCGGCTTGTACATACTATTGTTATTAACTGGTGCATTTAGGGCATCCAAGCGTGCTAGTTCACCCATGCATCTCCAGCCTGTCGGGTATCTACTGATACAAACAGGTCAAACCCATTTTTTGTTTTTAACCAAATTTCTTCATTACTACTGTTCCAAAGATGAACCATATAGGCCTATATGCTGCCGAATCTTTGGCCAAGGAGGCTTGTGACAAAGAACGGACAGTCTTTTTGTTTTACACGTCACCAATAACCAGCAGGTACCGCACACAATACCCTTAGCAGTGTACCGGCTGTTAGCAACGCACGACCTATTGATTCGACGCGGGTAAGCATTATTGTATTTTTTCGTAGGACAATGTCTACACCTATTGACTCCACATTTTTGTTTTAAATATCAAATAATATGGCGGCGTCCCTGAAACTTCAGGGAAATGGCAGCAGAAGACAAATTTTATCAGTTTTGTGTCATTGCTCAAAGGTTAATGTCACGCCATTTGGCCTACTCTTTTCTATCACGCCATATTTTTACGTTTGACCCCGATTGTGTGGGAGCCGAATTGTTGTAGGCAGTGATCGGGTATATTCTGATAAGGAACTTGGATGTACACGCTTCCATCTGGATGTCAGTGCAGAATGATATGAGTAGGCCTATACGTAACTGTAACGAAAATAAGATAAAGTTCTTTCCCATTTAAGCAGCTTGTGCAGCGGATGCTTTATAGGCCTAATTTATAAAGTTATTTCTTGGGTTAGGCGTTTTATAACTATAGGCCCTAGGGCCTAATTACTGGACTTGGAGTTTGCAACTGTAGATCTTATCCTTAAAATAATAATAAAAAAATCTGTTGCATCGTAGAAAGGGTATAGCCTATATTGTCCTTGGTTTCTGATTCAGTCATTTATTATAGGCCTATTATGAGCCGGCACACTGTCATGCTGCTCTTCTTTTAAGATGTCTTGGCATTCTCTAAGTCTACTATGCTATCGACCATTTTGTCACAATCTTGATTAGGGTTAAGGTTAGTGGTGGTATTAAGTGTTCATTTAAAAAAGAATAAGGTAGGGGTTTAGCATTAGGATTCAAGGTTTGGGTTAGACTCTAACCCAAACCCTGTTTGTGACAAGATGGTCAATGGTACAGTAAACTGTGATTCAGCAGTTTTGTGTTTGTGCTGCAGGTTGAATGGATTCACCCTCACAAGATAAAGGAAGACCCATAGCAGAAACTGCCATAAGCTAGTGAAATGTTAGAGACTTCACCATACTAGTCCAACTTTTTTTTTAAGGTTGGGTTCCCTTCCTCACTGCCTTTGCCTTCCCTAACTCAAGAAGAGTCAAGTACCTTGCCTTCCCTAACTCAAAAAGAGTCAAGTACCTATTTACAAGTGGGTAGACCGGCGCATGGCGCTACCAGGTTTCGCTCCAGGAATCCGGTAACTCACAAGGGTTAAGCGCTCTAACCATTAAGCCAGTCGGACATGTCAAACCCATTATTTGTTTCTAACAATATTTCTTCATTACTGCTGTTCCGATGATAAACCTATCTTATTGTTTTTCACAATGTTGTTGTGTTTTGTTAGTTGGTTTTCTTATGCGTACATCTCATTAAAAGGTGGTTACTTTTCTTCCTTGTTCTTTAGTTAGTATTAAGGTCTGACATTGAAAGCAGAGTGCTGATATAAAAATTGAGTAGGTAAATTGTTTCTTCTTAATTGGATCTGTGCTACTCTTCTTTGTTGTAATTGAGGAGTACAAAATCTACTGGTCAGTAAGTAATGTATTTTTGTTGTTATTTAACTAGGAATGCTGAGCTTCTCACTCTTTTGCAGCCAATACCAAGTTGAAGACTCTTTGATATTATATACACTGTAGATCTAGGCTTTTCCTGTGGTTTTTTTGCTATTCCGAAACATGCTGAGTTGAAATCATGAGCTCCAGTTTCCGCACCTTGGCTTGCATTTAAAGGATCATCACATCTAGTCCCAAGCTAGGAGTAAGAAGCGTGTGGCATACTGTGCATTCCCCGCCATCCAAGGGGGCTCTAGTGTGGGTTCTGGGCTCTCCCAAGAAATTGTCACATCCTGCACAGAGTCACTTCTCAGCTCCCCCTGCCTATGACTGGATCCATAGTGAGATCCTGCATGCAGTGAACCAGGTCAGAGCCAAAGAATCGTGCCTGGGGCTCAAGTGACTCCTCCAAGCTTAGTGTGCAATGCTGGCTTCTCAACATGTTTCACCACAGGGGAATCCCTGAAAGTGTGGATGATTTCAAGAGTCAATGAGTGTGTAATTAGTCTCACAGACAGAGGTTCACCTCCACTTATGTACATTGTAGCATTGTGCGCAGCTGGTGGTCATATAAGGAAGACTCCAGAGATGCCTCCATGCATATATATTGTTGTTATACTTCATATTTCGTGCAATAGCTTTATTAGTCAATTGTTGTATTGTTTAACTGGATAGCATCATTATTATAATCTTACTTGAAGTATTTTTTGTTGTTGGTGTGTGTATGTTAATCAGTCCAGTTTTGGGATTACTATTTGAACAAATAAAATGAAGTAGGTTAGTACGCTAACTTCTTGGACTAACAAAGAGCACAAAACTATAAGTAGTCAGATGCTGGTGAAAATGAGAAATAATTATCAGTCATTACTGTTGTTACTAGCAACAACCCGCCAAAATTGGCAGGTTTTTAATAATAGTGTGTTGTTTCTGTTACACATATTACATTGCTGCTTCTTCTATAGTCACGCTTCCTCGCTGTGAATGATGCGGTCGTCTCTTCCTTTTAGCCATCTTATCATTTTGATCCATAATAATAAGTCTACAATACTTTAAATTAAAATTTTGTCTTGAAGAAACAATAAAAAAACTTACATTTTTAAGAAAAATGATGAGTTAAATCCGTTTCCCGAATGAAACTGGACAGAAGAGTATCTTAATTGTTTGTTGATTTAATCGGCATCTCCGCACCTTCCTGTCTCCAGTTTAAGTTGTTGGCTTCTTTCCATAATCAAACTGTTTGCTTGCTGTGAATGCCACGATCATCTCTTCCTTTTAGCCATCTTATCATTTTGATCCATAATAATAAGTCTGCAATACTTTAAATAAAAATTTTGTCCCGAAGAAACCATTAAAAAACTTACATTTTAAGGTTATTTTTAAGAAAAATGAAGAGTTAAATCCGTTTCCCGAATGAAACTGGACAGAAGAGTATCTTAATTGTTTGTTGATTTAATCGGCATCTCCGCACCTTCCTGTCTCCAGTTTAAGTTGTTGGCTTCTTTCCATAATCAAACTGTTTGCTCGCTGTGAATGCCACGATCATCTCTTCTTTTTAGCCATCTTATCATTTTGATCCATAATAATAAGTCTGCAATACTTTAAATTAAAATTTTGTCTTGAAAAAACAATAAAAAAACTTACATTTTTAAGAAAAATGATCTTGATTGTTGATTTAATGCACACCGTCACACTTTCCTATTTTCGCGAGAGTACATATAAGGGGGAAACAATACAATTATTGTCTAACTTTCAAACACAGTTGCACCCCCTTAGCTCTGCTCGAAAGTTGATGTACTCGCTCGAAAATAGAAAAAAGTGCGCAAATGACGATGTGCAAAGTGTGACCGACCGAAGTACCTTACGGCGGGAATTATGGTATTGGATTATTCTTACTTACTTAGTCTTTCCTCTTCTACCGTGAGGTGTAAAGGTTTGTAAGAGAGAGTGCAATACTATTCTATTGGCAGTTTTCCTCCTGGCTTGGTGTCGTGTTTTGGTCTGTCTTACACCACGGTCATATTTACTGCACGCAATACTATAGGAAAACGGACAGATACAATAGCCAATGAAAACGCTCCTTTTTCTGGCGTGTATAAGGAAACCTTTTAGGCTTAACATAGAGGCCCATTTTGTGTAAATGATAGTAAGAATTTATTTAATTTCTTAAGGACTAAAGATGTTTAAACGGAAAGGTATGGATATTTAAACAACGGGAATGTTACTTGAGAGGTAGATGCAAAGACTTCCTCGAATAGTAGTTCATTTATAGAGAAAAATCGTTTTAAATGACATTTATACATCAGGGTAGTCCCCAATTTAGTTAGTTAAAGTCTGCATAGATTTAAATGCATTTTGCTAACTAAACAATTATTATATAGAAAGGTAGAGATAAATTCACAGTATAATTCTAACTTTAAATGATCAAAATCGGCCCAGAATTAAGAAAGATATTAAATATTAAAAATTTTGCACATTGAACAAGCAGGCAGAAATCACTTCAATTTTAGATTCCTAACATCGTTTTTACCCCATGCCATCCGAGAGGGAGGGTGCGGTACTATAAAAGTCCTTGAACTTGGCTGATTTGAGGCCACAACTTTTTCAAACACAAGCGGAACAGAAGAGAGCGGCAAATGTGTGCTGTCAAATACTTTGCCACTGTCTCTGCATAGCAGACCTAGATACCTATTAATAGTTGCCCATCGCAAGCGAAGATGGCGACAGCTTCAGACTTGAGTTGTGACACATCTGTGCCGTGATCTCATGTGACTAATTAATCCTATTTTGGCCCTACAGGCCCTGCCACATACGGGGCACACATGGTTAGAGTCGATAGTAGTGTTGCTGTGCATTCTGGCCTTTCTTGCAGCACGCTTGCCTTCTGCCTTGTCTGAGGCTGTGGCTTGCACTGTAATTAGATTAAAGTGAGGAAGAGTTGCGCTAATCGTCATCCTCACTCTCTCGTCCGGAGTTATCTGTTCCAGTCTTCTTCTTCTTCCATCCTTAGCCACCAACCGGCAAAGCAGTGTGTGGCCAGTACGCCTAGTGGCGTCTTAGGGCAACAACAAATTGATCAATCTATTGCTGTTTCCACCACGCCTAGTGGCGTCTTTGTGGAACAAAAACAGACCAAACAATCTATCATTGTTTCCATAATCAGATTGGTTGGCAAGCAGGTGATCAGCCCACTGTGCGAAGTTTTTACGGGATGGGGTAAACAGCCCCATGCCCATACCCTCCTTAGTCGCTTTTTACGACATGCGTGGTAGGGTGCAGTGTTACTATTCTTTGCTCCCCTTTCGGGCCCCGGTAACACACGGGTGCATCTGTTCCAGTGGCAAGATATTATCGAGACGACTGGAGACAACACAGGATGCAGTGGATGACCAGGGCATTCTACGTACCTCGCCGTGCTCCTTACGCTCCACAGCGCGTTGCTGGTAATCGCCGTCATGCCCGTTGAACCAATAGATGGTTTCTTCCGCGCAATCTATCGAATCCAGTCTTCGCATGCATGGGTAGGCAGACCCTAACTCACCGAAGGTTTATAACCAGTCGGCTACCCTCACCTAGTTTAGCCAGCCTGTCAAAGCCGTTGCCCGGGGGGTGGTCGCTGTCGCATGCTGACAGCTACGAGGAGCCACAGGTGAGAGCTGGATGCCAGGTTTGGACCAAAGGTGGCCGAGCTGCCCTGAAAAGGGCATGACAGCTCCTTCACCAGAGGTACTACCAATACCTGACATCCCAAACCCCCCAAACCCAAATACCTATTAACAGCCTGTTACAGCTGATGTGTATTGCCTGAGGGTAAGAAAGAATATATATATGTATATAATTATGTAATTTTCCTGTGATTAATTCACTTGTGTGTTATGAAGTGTGTTGAATGTGTTAAGAAAAAAATTACAGGACGAGTGTGCTGCCTATGCCGGTCCCAAGCCCGGATGAAAAAGGAGGAGGGCGGCCTGCATGGAGGCCGTAAGGAGGCAGCCCCTCCACCATGCAAAGGCACAACAGGCCAATCACCTGTTTGCTTTAAATCATGATTACGCGAACTACAAGAGAGAAAACCGGACTGATTCTAAAGGCGACGAACTGGAACGGACTATGGACTACGACTTATGGAACTTGGAACACAAGAAGTATAAATGAGAAGGAAGAGGAGCTGGTGGAAGAGATGAGGAAAGCAAAACTAGAAATCCTGGCTATAACGGAAACGAAGAAAAAAGGACAAGGAGTCATGGATCTCGATGGCAACACGTTGCTCTACAGTGGTGTACAAACGAAGATGGCTGTATACCGCTCCACCTATGTCCCAGTCTTGACATATGGATGCGAGTCGTGGGCAATGACTACAACCCACAAAAGCCAGATCCAAACCTCAGAAATAAGATATCTGAGGAAAGTGGTTGAAGTAACAAGAAGAGACATGGTCCGCAACCAGACGATCCGTCAAGGCCTAAAATCCCATCCGCTGCAGACCCAAATAGAACAGTCCCAACTAAGATGGTTTGGCCATGTCTGCAGAATGGGAGAAGATCGGCTACCACGACAAGCATGGAAAACAAAGAGCCAGGGATCCAGACCTCCAGGACGACCCAGAGTCCGCTGGGAGGACAACATTAGACAATCTTTGAAGGACCGAGGACTAGAATGGAACCAGGCCAGGAAGAAGACAGCTGATAGAATGGTCTGGCGCTCTCTCTTCCAAACCTCTACACCTCACGGTAGAAGGGGAACGACTAAGTAAGTAAGTAAGTAAGTAAGTGTGCTGCCGGCTTGAACGCAAGCATGTGTTGACTTTTAGAGACAAAAGCCAGCATTGTGAAATGTGTAGAATAATTGAGAATGATGGCAAAAATATGACTGTAAGTTTAATAATGTATTTGAAGGAATATTTCTTAAATGAACGACACACTGATCAGGACCATAAGAAAGGATGACAGGATTTGTTAACATGTATTAATCAAGGTGTCACTTAGTAGTTTGTATTAAACCAAATCATTGTATGGAAGCAGATCATGGACAAATGGATCCAACATAGGATTTATAAGGAAAGTGTAATCACATTGAACTGGCTGTGAGTGGTACTGAGGTAAATTGTCCTGTGCAAATGTTAGCACAATGTCTGACACTGTTTGTTACATCCATTGTGTGTGTGGATAGAATAGTGCTGGACCATACAAGGGTTGTGATTATTTGTATTACAGGTTTTATCCTGCAACTACCAAGATTGTACGAGACATCCACTTCTGTGGGACTCTGTGGTGCAAACGTTCTCAAGTTTCATAGAACTAGCCACCCTGTTTTCCCCGGCCTGGAGATCCAGACATTGTGTGATCTTGGCTATAGTTGGATGCTTCTCATTTTACCAGATAAGTGGAAACGCAATTCCACTGGTCAGCATATCCAGAAACTTTCTAGCACAAATAAAATACAAATAACAAAAACAGATTGAGTGATGACTCATAAAGGACTTTATTAAACTAAATTACAAACTTCACAGTCCAGCGAAAGTGATAACTACAAGGTATATGTTAAATAAATAATTGACATTTGAAATATAACTTTATCATATTGAAGTATTGTGGAAATGACATTCCATGTGTATTTATTTTTTTATTTTGTAAAAATCTTTTGAATTCTTTATCATTTTCCTAACTGAAAAGAGAAACGGTGTAGGATCAATAAATTGTAAATATATATATCAGTCTTGCTTAATTATTTAAATTGAGTTAAGGTTCTGTTTGTTATATATATATTACATATTTAATTAATTAATTAATCCCCTAGCAGAGTCAATATAAATATAATAACCATTATTCAAGGGAGGATCTTGAGAGGTAGCACTTAGACTTTCAGGAACAAACACTATCATCATACTTTAATGTTTATACCGCTTGACCCTACCTTTGATTGTCGATACACCCTTACTCTTTTCAGAGAAGGGGGTATTTCTTGTAAGACCAATCTCTTACCTGGCACTATCCTGGTATCATCTGATACATCTTTTTGTCCAGGATATCTTACATTTTAATAAAATCTGAACCTCTCGCGACACTTGGTTCCGTTCTAGTTCTCGGTCCTTCAAAGATTGTCTAATGTTGTCCTCCCAGCAGACTTAAGGTCGCCCTGGAGGTCTGGATCCCTGGCTCTTAGTTTCCCATACTTGTCATGGTAGCCGATTTTCTCTTATTCTGCAGAAATGGCAAACCATCATAGTTGGGACAGCTCTTACTTGTGTCTGAAGGGGCTGGGTTTTGAGGCCATATCGTCTGGTTGCAGACCATGTTATTATTCATGAACCATAAATATATATGCTGCCGAATCTTGTGATATCATCATCAGCAGCACCATTCAGCTCAACAATACTATGCCATGCCCTTCTGTTATATGCCATTCTTTTAAGGTCACTACATATCTTCTTTATCCCTTTAATTTCTGTTTCTATTTCACTTCTCTATGTGTTTTTCGATCTCTCTCGACTCCCCTTACCCCGAAGATTCCTAAACAGGGGCTGGCATGTATTGCTAGCTAGTTTTCTTAATATGTGAACTGTCTAATGCCAGTGTCTTCTCCTCACCTGGACCAGTAGTGTTTGTCTTGTTTTTTTTTTTTTTTTCATCAGTTCCACGTTATGTATCTTGTCATATCATTTCAGTCCTTTTATTATGCACAAGTACCTATCTACGGAAGTCTATTTTTCTGGCTGTCATTTTTTGTTCTGCACGTTTCAGAGCCATACAAGATATATGAATTGTTATAAATAAATAAAGGTAGTTAACAGGCACTCTGTGGACATAAAGGATGCAATCACTAATATAACTTGTTCTATCAGCAAGTATAGACCGAAAAAAAGAAATTTTTAGAAATAAAGGCCGAAATACTTGTGTCCAGTACTGTGTAGTGGAAGACGAATAACAGAATAGACTGGTAGGTTAAAGTCACGGATGGGTGAACTCATAAATAAATAATGAAGGAACCTGAGTTCTGTGAATAGTAAATATATAAATAAAGGTACACCTTGGACATACTTACTTACTTAGTCGTTCCCCTTCTATTGTGAGGTGTAGAGGTTTGGGAGAGAGAGAGCGCCAGACTATCCTAAAGCTGTCTTCCTCCTGGCCTGGTTCCATTCTAGTCCTCAGTCCTTCAAAGATTGTCTAATGTTGTCCTCCCAGCGGACTCTGGGTCATCCTGGGGGTCTGGATCCCTGGCTGTTTGTTTCCCATGCTTGTCATGGTAGCCGATCTTCTCCCATTCTACAGACATGGCCAAACCATCTTAGTTGGGACTGTTCTACTTGGGTCTGCAGGGGGTGAGATTTTAGGCCTTGACGTATCGTCTGGTTGCGGACCATGTCTCTTCTTGTTACTTCAACCACCTTCCTCAGATACCTCATTTCTGAGGTTTGGATCTGGCTTTTGTGGGTTGTAGTCATTGCCCATGACTTGCATCCATATGTCAAGACTGGGACATAGGTGGAGCGGTATACAGCCATCTTCGTTTTCTTACCAACCTCTCTCTTGCTGAGGAATCCTCGATTTATGGCCTGAAAAAGTCTCCCAGCTGCTGCTTTTCGAGTGGCTGATGCGTGCACCATGGGATAGATGATGGTACCCGTGTTCTGGTTTTGTGTAGTGTGTAGATGAGGTACAGTCAAACAATGATCATGCAAAAACAGGGCAATCCACACAAGGACGTCAGTTAACTCACGACGTATAAAGTCAATGATGCTTGTAACAGCTAGTGACGTTTTTCTGTATCATTTATTGTGGACGCCACAGTGACAAAATGTATACGCGAATATGTAGGTACATCAGACAGTCATTATCACAGCAACATCGTCAGTACAGTAATGGACGGTAGACAGCATCATAATAAAGATGATTCACAGGCATGTCAATACATTATAAGGCTGTAATGTAGTCGGGAAAATTCTCCATCCCTTTCTATCTTAGCCAGGAGATAACCAGATGTATGAGATCAGTTCACTCTCCTTAATCTGACTTCAGCAAGACAGACACGTCTTCTGAAGTATAAATAATGTCCTCAAAAAATCCTCTAGATAACAAAGGGTTTCAAACCTAGTTCATGTAGCGAAGTAGCAAGTAATAGTCCTTGGGACATGCATCAACCCGATGCGGTACAATGTAGCAATATGTGAGCTGAGAAAACATCTCGTGATGACGACTTTCAAAGACAGGCTACGAATCAAATGTCACTCACGAACAGAAATCGATAAAGTTAATGTAAATGTAATTTACCTTGCCTTCAGGAAATAACCACAGAAATAATACGCCTCCCGGCGTGTGGAAATACACTAGAGGTATCATCTCGAATAAACGAAATATCCATAAGAGGACTTCATATTCCTGAAGAACAAGAAAAGCATAGACGCTCACAAAGACGTCTTGCTTGCTATTCAAAATCTTCGCTCACTGACTGCTGGGCGGAAACCGCTCGACAAAGACCCAAGACTTAGACATGCGCAGTCCAGCTCGAATCGACCACAGCTCAGATAACTTAAGACACAAGGACCTTTACTAAGAACCAGCTTAAGAATGATTACCTTATAAGGATAACCCAACAGGTTGCCAACCGCTTTCTGAGAAAAGCGGCCTAGCAAGTCCATACATGGACATGATTCAAGAACGCTTAACAAATTTAACAACCATCGACACCAACGCGAGAAGACAACTGCTTACAATGAAAAGTGACTATAAATTCCACATGATTATTTCCCTTACATTACAAAATATATATGATAAATAAAATGATGTTGCGAGAATTTCACACGCAACATATCACCACCACCTCCCGATAAAAAAAAATGTGGAACATATTTTTTTTTTTTTTTTAATATCCAAGAGCATGCGATAAGCGGCTCAAAAACGCACGAATTATGCGTGGATAATTAATTAAATTGCCTAACATGAGGCTAACTATAGAGTGTCTGGTGAGAATATATCTCAACAGAAAAATAAATATGTCTCAAAAAATATTCATATCGGGGAGGTGTCACCAACACACATCACGCTAGCATGTAAACACAATATACGTATGCAAATTACCATAGACATCATTAAATAGCATAATCTAATATTGTCTTAAAAATGGATGTACAAATCTGATAGAAAAATTTAAATATTACATTATTTGACATGTAATGACCCTAGTACATAGTGAAATTGAAGTACATGACGATGCAGGACACATCCTCTGACGTTCCGAGGGTAAGTACACAATGTAGAACTCGTCATGCTTGATAATAGTAAGGTAAGTCCTCAGCTCATCAATGACATTCTGAGAAAGTACAAGCAATATAACGCTAATTAACAACTAATATGCTTCATAAGGTACAATACATTATTAATAATTGTGGCTGTTTAGTAAACTTACGGCCCTTATATTAACTACTCAGTCCTCCTCTATCATCTTAAAAAATGAAACAGAAGAAGATGATAACAAAGCACGATAGTATGTGTACATATAAAGTGAGTACAGATGTGCTAATCTATTGTAGTAATATAGGTGTGTTATGACTCTGTAATATATATAGAAATATAGGACAGAAGTATTAGTTGGAATCATGTGGGCATCTAGACAAAATGTCAGCCATCACATTATCCGCACCACGGATAGCTCGTACCGTGAAGTGAAAAGGTTGAAGAGCAATAGCATATCGAGTGGATCTCGAACTCTTCAAATTCTTAGTCTGAATAGCTGTAAGAGCTTTTTGATCAGTCTCTAGAATGAAATGTGCGCCCAGGAGGAATCTTTGTAGTTTGAGAATTGACCAAACCATAGCTAACAACTCACGGTCTAAAACCGAGTAGTTCCTCTCTGCCGCATTTAGTTTTCTAGAAATGTACATAACAGGATGCAGAGTATTTGCATATTCTTGCATAAGTGCTGCTCCAATCCCAGTGGATGAAGCATCACTCCGAAGAACAAAAGTCCTATCAAGAGTAGGTAATCTTAGGATGGGAGGAGATGAAAATATATTCTTGATCTGGTCTAAGGAAGATTGGCATTCTTCAGACCAACGGACCAGATTAGGCGAACCTTTTTTCAACAATGTTGAGAGAGGTGCCATGATCGAAGATAAATTTGGAATAAATCTCCCATAAAATTGGATTAAACCTAAGAGACTCCTAACTTGTTTCTTCGTTTTAGGAACAGAGATGTTCAGTATTTTGGAAGTATTGTGGTCTTCTGTCTTCAAGAGACCATGACCAACACGATGACCCAGGAAAGAGATTTCACCAAAACCAACAAAAGCTTTTGAAGGTTTTGCTGTCAAACTATTCTCACGTAGAGTGGACAGTAAGTCATATAACCCTAAATAGTGATCTTCCCAGGTATCACTGAAGAGACAGATATCATCTAAGTATGCGATGACATCTGAACGATGTGAAAGAATTCGACGCATCATGCGAACGAAAGTAGCAGGGGCGTTCATAAGACCGAAAGGCATAACATTCCATTGAAATAGACCCCTAGGTGTAGAAAAAGCAGTAAGAGGTTTGGCATGCTCTGCTAAAGGCACTTGCCAATAACCTTTAGACAAGTCAAGTTTAGTGAAGAATCTAGAATTAGAAAGTTTAATCAGTAGATCTTCTAACAAAGGTATCGGTTCAGCATCGAACTTAGTGACTTGATTCAATTTGCGATAATCAACGCAAATTCGTATGTTCTTATCTTTCTTCTGGACAATAACCATGGAAGAAGAATATGGTGAAGTCGATGGTTCAATTATATTTAATTGAATCATTTCATCCAATTCCTTTTCCACTTGCGACTGAAAGTGTATAGGGATAGGATAAGGCCTAACCCTAACAGGATTACTGTCAGTAAGAATTATGTCATGTTCTATGACATCTGTGTGTCCAGGAATGTCAGTGAGAACATCCTGAAATGTTTGTAACATCGACAAGTCTCGTCGATGTTCCTCACCAGAAAGATTAGGAGAAACAGAAACGTTTTTCCAAGATTCCGTGGAATGTAGCGGAACCACTGGAAGAGGAAGATTGACATCCGAGAAGGTAGATTCCTCATCCTGTATGACCGACAGAGATGAGTAATGACCATGAGGTGCAGGAGAATCATCCGTTGCCTGGAAAATAGGCAGCAAATAGTCCGGACGTTCGTGAAATTCCGAAAGCATGTTTATGTGGAAAGTTTTATGCTTTCCATCAATATCGACCACATAGTCAACATCGGAAATCCGAGAGACTATTGCATACGGACCTTTCCATGCAATAAGAAGTCTATTTTCCCTACTGGGGAGTAGGACGAATGCTTTGTCACCTGGACAAAGTTGTCGTAGACATCTATTCTTATTAGCAAACTGCCTTGCCTTCTCTTTAGCAATTTCTGATGAAGCAGTTGCTAGCTTACATGCCTCAATGATCTTTTGTCTAAGAGCAATGACATACTCATATGAGGATTGAGTTTCATCGCTAATATCATCGGCAGTGATGAGATCGTGTAATAAAGACATAGGGCCGCGTGGACGCGCGCCAAAGACAAGTTCGAAGGGAGAAAATCCTGTGTGTTCATTTGGGACTTCTCTATAGGCAAAGAGAGCCGCGGGTAAAACCCTGTCCCAATCTTGAGGATGATCTTCAGTTATCTTACCAAGCAAAGTCTTGAGCGTTCTATTCAGACGCTCAACTAACCCATTAGACATAGGATGGTAGATACTACTGAGAGATCGTTCAATATGTAAGGTAGACATACCTGTGACATAGTGTCAGATATGAGTTGAGTGCCATGGTCTGACAATATTTCTCTGGGGAACCCCAAGCGAGAAAATATCAGCCAAAGAGCATCTGCGATATCTGTAGTAGATATGCTCTTAAGAGGGATAGCCTCTGGCCAACGTGTGCACATATCGACACATGTAAGGATAAACTGATGTCCTCTGGCCGACTTGACCTTAAAAGGGCCAATTATATCTATGGCCATTTTCTGAAACGGTCGAATAGGGATGTCAGCAGCCTGGATAGGCGCAGCATGTCGTGGTCCTCTAGATTTAACCTCCTGACATACCTTGCATGATCGGCAGTAAATACGAATGTCCTTGTTGACAAAAGGCCAAAAGAAAGCCGCAAGGACTCTCGACTTTGTACGGGAAAAACCCATATGTCCAGCACATTGCGAGTCATGAGCATGTTGCAATATTTGCACTCTCATGCTCTTGGGAACAAGAATTTGCGAATGTGCCGACGTATTCGAATCTTGTACCATACGTACAAGTACGCCGTTTCTCATTGCTATCCAAGATTTTCTATTTGTATCCTGATTCGGATCACCTTTCTTCGCAAGAATGAAGAATTTTTTTTAGAGAAGGATCTTCTTCTTGCAATTTTATGAAAGAGTCACGAGTTATGACTAAGTGACTATCTTGGCTATGAACTTCATTATCACCATTCAGTGAAGTTTCGGGTGTTTGTAGAGCTTGTGCTCTTGTAACCACTGCATTGGTAGCTTGCATATTATTATCTTCCCAAGCAGCAATCTGCTGTGGGGTACACTCCCTAACTCCGTGAATACGACCAATAATAAGGTCCGCAATAGGATTAGGTAAGAGACAAGCATGCACATCTCCAGTAAAGAAAGGAGTGGCAATGCGAATTACAGCAGTAGGGTATTTTTCTAGAGTGCCGCCAAATGTGACACATTTAATAACCTTTCCTGTAGCACAAGATGGATCTACAAGCGATTGTCTAACACCAATAGTGGTGCATCCGGAATCGAAAAGTAGTGAGACCGGAGTATCATTAACAAGACCCTTATGTAGGATTAAAGAACCCCTCCCGTCATGCGCAACAGCAGCAGGAAGAGCGGGAAGAGGGTGACCACAACTCAAAGTAGTTATGGTACTCGGTTCGAATAAAGTACTGCATTGGGGGCATTTGTTTGCTCTCTCAAAGTCAAAAGCAGAACCAGTGACAGCGTCAAAGTTTTTATTATCAACAACCTGATTACAGGCTTCCTGAGTTTCCTGTTGTACAGAATTAGCCTGCTGATATCTCTTTTTTTTGTGTTGAAATCTACCGCGACTATTATTACCTCTGAAGTTATCAGAGTTATTATTATCTCTGAAGTTATTGTTGTCTCTATTATAATTGTTATCCTGGTTCGAATTCCAGTTTCCACGATTACTATCATGTTCACATTGATACGAACATCTATTTGTTTGGTTTTGAGGTCTTCGGGAGGAATAACCTCTATTACCATATCCTCTTTTGAAATGCCTATAATTATTAGGGTGATAGTAACGAGCACTATCAGGTTGTCTCCAATTCTTCGAAGAAGAATCACCATGAAATTGATTTCCATGATTTTGAAAGTAATTACCGTTACTCTTTCTATCAAAATTTTGTTGGGATCTACGAGCAAAGTTTAACTGATAAACATATTTTGCTCTGTCTATGTTATGAGCTTTACATGCTTGTTCAAATCTGTCCAGATAGAACATTATGTCATCACTGGAAGGACTAAATGTTGGTAACTTAATCTTAAAAGTATCATTATTAGCCTTATCAGAAGATGAACCCTTGTTTGCATCATTAGCATTACTCATGCTCGTCAATTTCAACTTCTCCAACTCTAAAGCTAAGCGTTTTTCTTCATGTTCCATTTTTGCTTTTTCTTTCCTCTCATCAGACTCTCTCTGTAATCTTCTTTCCTCAGCCTGAGCCTGCATTTCTAGTCTTTTATTCTCATCTTCTTTTTCAAGTCTTTTATTCTCAGCTTCGTTCTCCAGTCTTTTATTCTCAGCCTCTTTTTCAAGTCTTTTATTTTCAGCCTCTATTTCAAGTTTTTTATTTTCAGCTTCTAGTGTTAGCTGGAGTTTTCTCTCCTCAGCTTCTGATTCCCTTTTCTGTTTTTCCATTTCCATTTGGAATCTTTTTTCATCCACCTGCATCTGCAGTTTCTTTTGTTCAGCTTCCATTGCTTTATCATATTGAGCAGTTGCAAACTCTTCTAACTTATCACCAGTCTTCCCAAGCGATTTACCCTGCTCAATAAAGTACTCAAGTGTAGACATGTTGTCTAACATATGAGTCCACAACCTGAAATAATTAACTAATTTATTTCAAACCTAAGTGTAACAAGTCTTAATTAAGCACTTGTATATTCACATCAGGGATGTAGGATAAAGAGAGAGGGATAGTACCTCACGGTGAGAGACAGCCATGTCCTTTTTAGGATAGTCAGGATCCTATTTGGTTCTCCTCTCTTTGTCTAGCTCATGTATGGCTCCTAGAATACCGCTTGTGTACGGCGGTGGCCACATCCCGGGCAACAGTCTTGGCTGACTGGCTAAACTACATGGGTGGAGTAGGAGCAATCTTACTCAAGGGAATGTCCATCCCTAGTACACAAAGACTGAGACGGTGAGTGAGGCGGAGGAATCTGAGAAGATCAACGGCTCGCAAAGCGAAACAGCAAAGTGTGTGGCGCACTAGAGGCATGTCGGACATAAAAAAAAAGACAATGGCTAGCCACCGTGGAAGAGATTGGGGCCTTACCACGTACTTCCTACAGAAAGTAATGGGATCACAACAACAAGATAAGAACCGATATGTAGAGAACTCTCTGTCCCCTGGGGAAGAATCTACTGTACAAATTAACAGGGAAGAGGCAACTCCTCTAATGAGTAAGGAAGTACATAATGACGAGTGTTCCTTAAATTCTGTTGAAAGGGAGCATTCTGAGAAAGACCACCTAAAAACTAGTAGGAGAAGCCTAAAAATAGGAACATGGAATGTTATAACTCTAAACGGAGAAGGAAAGCTGGACAATCTTATATTAGAGGCAACCGACATGAAACTCGATATACTGGGAGTTGCAGAGGCAAGACTTTTGGATACAGGCTACATAACAAGAGACCAGTACACGCTTATACACTCAGGAGGAGAAAAACACGAAAGAGGGGTAGGAATGTTGATAAAGAAGGAGTTAGAAAAATACGTATGTGGATACTGGACACACAATGACAGAATGATGTTACTAAAGATGAGAGCAAAGCCATTCGACATATCAATCTTACAAACTTATGCACCAACTAAAGATTACAGCGAGGAAGAAATAGAAGAATACTATGAAGAGCTACAACACACACTTAAACCAGTCAAATCTACAGATGTGTTGATAGTAATGGGTGATATGAATGCAAAAGTAGGAAAAGGAAAATACAAGAAAATAGTAGGACAGTATGGATTAGGGACAAGAAATGATAGAGGAGACAGACTTATCCAGTTCTGTGAAGAAAACCAGCTGGTCATATGTAACACCTTTTTTGAACATCACCCAAAGAAATTATACACATGGAAAAGCCCAGGAGATATAACACGTAATCAAATCGACTATATCATGATAAAACATAGATTTAAGAACAGTGTCACAAGTGCAAAGACACATCCTGGCGCCGACATAAATTCAGATCACAATCCAGTTGTCATCAAAGTAAATATAAAGCTGAAAAGAGCAGGAAACAGAAGACAGGAGGAACCCCAGATAGAAATATCAGCGCTGAAACAACCAGATATAAAACAGAAATATTTAATCGACGTCAAAAATAAATACCAACAGTTATTGACAGAAAGCATGGAGCAGTATAGAAGAGAAAACCCAGAAGAAAAAGCAACCGCAAAATGGGAATGCTTAAAAACAAGCATACAATCAGCAAATGCAAATTTACCTAAAAAGGAGTCTAAGAAAAATCAAATTTGGATGACAGATGACATCTTGAATAAAATGGCAGAAAGAAAGAAAGCAAAAAAACACTCCAGAATATAAAACAATAGACAATGACATACGTACTATGTGTAGAGAAGCAAAAGAATGGTGGATAGAAACAAAATGTAAGGAAATAGAAGACTTGGAAGCGAAGCACATGACAAGAGATATGCATGAAGAAATAAAGAAATTATCAAATCGGTCGCGGTTTGCACAAGGAGGAAGCTGTATCAAGAACAAAAATGGTGTAATATTACTTGATGAGAAAGACATATCAAACAGATGGGCAGAATACGTAAAAGAACTATTCGAGGACAACAGAGGTAAAAAACCATCACCAGATTCTAATGAAGGCCCAAACATTCTCAGATCAGAAGTAGAGAATGCCATTCATATGATACAAAAAGGAAGATCAGCAGGCATGGATAACATAAACATTGAAATGATAGAAGCTCTGGAGAGCTTTGGTATAGATACAATCACAGAAATATGCAATGATATATACAATACAGGATATTTACCACACGACATGAAGACATCAGTTTTTATAACATTGCCCAAAAAAACCAAATGCAACAGAATGTTCAGACTTCAGAACAATCAGCCTGATGAGTCATGCAATTAAGATACTGCTCAAAATCATACAGGAAAGAATAAAAAGTAAAGTAGACAGCGAAATCCAAGAAGAACAGTTTGGTTTTAGACGGAACAGTGGAACAAGAGAGGCAATATTTTGCCTAAGAAGATTAGCAGAAAAATATACAGAGGTCCAAAAAAGTATGTATATGTGCTTCATTGACTATAAGAAGGCTTTTGACAGAATACATCATGAGAAAATAATTGAATGCCTCAAAGACATAGGTATT
Organism: Oreohelix idahoensis; assembly: GCA_024509875.1. Taxonomy (NCBI): domain Eukaryota; kingdom Metazoa; phylum Mollusca; class Gastropoda; order Stylommatophora; family Oreohelicidae; genus Oreohelix; species Oreohelix idahoensis. Next base: position 307,273 of record JAMPIV010009806.1, read on the forward strand.
GATGGAAAAGATATAAGAATACTCAGTAACCTTTATTGGGAGCAAACTGCCACAGTAAGATCGGGAAGGAATTATTCACCATACATAGACATAAAAAGAGGTGCAGACAAGGTTGTGTGCTGTCCCCCTGCCTATTTAACTTATACACCGAAAAAATTTTCAAACAGATACAGGAAATACCAGGACTGAACATCAGTGGAAGATCAATAAACAACCTTAGATATGCAGATGATACCGTGTTGTTAGCTGAAAGCGAACAGGAGTTACAAGAACTAGTGAAGCAAGTGAACAGTATAAGTCATGAATATGGACTCGACATTAATATTGAGAAAACTAAAACTATGATAATTAGCAAAACAGACGATAAACCCACATTAAAGATAAGCGTAAATGGGAAAATCCTGGAACAAGTCAAGAGCTACGTATATCTTGGTCATATAATAACAGAAGATGGCAGATGTGAAACAGAAATCAAGAAGAGAATAGGAATGGCCAAAGCTACATTCAACAACATGAAACATATACTGACATCCAAACAGTTATCTCATAAATTAAAACTCAGAATCATAAAGTGTTATATATATTCTGCATTTCTGTATGGTGCAGAAACATGGACGATGAATAAGCATTTGGAAGAAAGAATTGAGGCTCTTGAAATGTGGATATATAGAAGAATGGGGCGTATCTCATGGAAAGAGATGAAAACAAATAAGGAGGTCCTAGAAAATCTAGGTATGAAAAGAGAACTAATGAGAGAGGTCAAAGTTCGGCAGCTAAAATACTTTGGCCACATAAAAAGGCATAACACCTTGCAGAAGACCATAACAGAAGGGAGAGTTGAAGGCAAACGTGCAAGGGGAAGACAGCGCTATAAGTGGGAAGATAACATCAAGAGATGGACGGGAAAGAGTCTATCAGAGTGTACCACCAAGACAAGAGACAGAAGACGTTGGAGATCCATTACAGCCAACCTTCGTTGTGGAGATGGCAACTGATGATGATGATATTCACATCACATTATATTATCCCAGTCTCTGTGGGAAAACAAGTCTCCAATCAAAGACCTTGTATATAAAATGTCAATAATCAATTCTTGATCATAAGTGCACTTCTCATTCAATAGTGCACGACACTATTCATCATTCATTTATCATCAGTGTAGTAGTAACAGTGCATTAGCATAGCCCATTAACTAATTACTGGTTGTTCGTCCATCACGGGTGATGAAGACCACTCTGTTCATCCAATTATTTAAGAATATGTTAGGTTAGTCTATGGGTACGAAGGTGACTGAAGAGCCCGATGCGGGCCTGGAAAGATCTTGGACAGTGTGGGCAGGGAATGTTTGCTTCATGTGAAGGTTTTATTTCACGGTCCTTTCTAGCTTTTCTCCGCTGTTCTGCTGCTGCTCTTCTGGATGATTCGCATGCTGCTGCACCTTTACGAAGAGATGTGCGCCAAGCAGTTCGGTCTTGCGCAGCAGCTTCCCATGTATCTGGGTTTATGTCAAAGGTTTTCAATGACGTCTTTAACGTGTCTTTGAAGCGCTTCTTTTGGCCACCATGGGAGCGTTTACCCTTCTGCATCTCACCATAAAAGAGTATCTTTGGCAGTCGATGGTCTGGCATGCGGACTACATGACCTGCCCAGCGAATTTGTGACTGCATCAGAATAGTATCAATACTAGGGATACCAGCTCTGTCAAGAACGGCGGTATCCGGGATCTTGTCTTGCCATTTGATGTTCATTATCTTCCTGAGACAGACTGTATGGAAGTGGTTTAGCTTCTTTACGTGGCGCCTGTATACAGTCCATGTTTCACATGCATATAGCAGCACTGGAAGCACCGCAGCTCTGTACACCTTCAGCTTCGTCTGTAGACTAATGCCACTTCGATGCCAAACGTTGGTGTATAGTCTGCCAAATGTGCTGCTGGCTTTGGAGATCCTGGTGTTCACCTCATCATCAATGACAATGTTCTGGGATAGTGTGCTACCAAGGTATGTGAATCTGTTCACAACATTCAGTTTCTCACCATTAACCTTGATGACTGGCTCAGTATAAACTGTGCCAGGAGCTGGTTGGTACATGATTTCTGTTTTCTTCGTGTTGATGGTAAGCCCAAAGTTGGCGCAGGCTTCGGAGAATCTATCCACACTATGCTGCAGATCAGCCTCTGAGCCAGCATTGAGGGCACAATCATCAGCAAACAGAAGATCTCTGATGATGTGTGATTTGACCTTGGTTTTTGCTTGAAGCCTCCTAAGGTTAAACAATTTTCCATCAATGCGATAACTAATGTCGATTCCTGTGTCCCCGTCTCTAAAAGCATCAGTCAGCATAGCAGAAAACATGATACTGAACAGAGTCGGTGCATTACTATAACTGTAAACAATGACTATGTAAACACAAGCAGAATGTAAACATTGAAAATGTAAACAATGTAAACAATAACAATGTAAACAATAACAAAGATCAGCAACAATACAAAAACATTCGTAGAAATCAACAAAAAATAAAGCGAAAATTTAAGAAATATCACAAAAAATGTGATGATATCTACGAGAAGATAATACAAATACAAGACACCACAGTGTATAAACAAAAATGTTGTATGAAACTAAACTATAGTAAAGATAAGGCTAACAAATACAAACAAATCAAAACAAAACTAAAGAATGCGAAATAATAACGAAAACAATATTAACACATGTCATCACAACTAACAGAAATAGCAACAAAAGTCGCTTAGCAAATTCCAGTATTGGAAATTTGCACACCCTATAGAACACTCTCAATAGAAAACCTCTGCTATGTGGTATGATCTATAGGAGTCGCCACCCAGCCAGACCCGCGAAATATAAACATATAAATATACAAATAACATATAAACAAATAACATATAACAATAGAATGAGATGATACACAGAAGACTCAGCAGAAGTATAAGGGCACAGTTTACGTACAAACAGGCCACTTAACTTATAGGCTTCCAATCGTAGAACAGCAGAAAAAACAGATGTCAATCAACGTCCTAAAGAGCGAAGCTCCAACGATGATGGCACATCTGAACTGCTTCCACTGCTAACACGATGGTACTTGAGCTTCTGAAATACTGTATGTTGAGTTGTTTCGGCACTTGACCTTCTAATCCAATAGTAAATTGATGGAAATCGGTACTTGGCCTTCTTCAGAAAACAACCCGTTTCAACCGGCACTTGACCTTCACAAAAAACGACAGCACTGGAACCTTGACAGCAGCAACTTGCTTGACTTGCGTTAAAGACAACAGCAGTCCGTGTTATCCGGCAATATGCAATAACGCCGGGTACTGTCAAATTCCTGTTTCAGTCAAAAAATTGCAATTTTGACATTTACCGGGCAACGCCGAGTAATTGGAAAATTTTGAAGATGTTGACTGTCTTGAAGAATGTTGATTTCTTGAAGGATGCTGATGAATTCTTGTTGAAAATGAAGTGGGTAAGGGACCCCGTGTATGCTGGTACCAGAGCAAACCAGCTTATGGCCACCAAATGATGCGTCGTGGTGGGCTTATCGAATGCCTTTGGACTGGCCACCAAATGATGCGTGCACCATGGGATAGATGATGGTGCCCGTGTTCTGGTTTTGTGTAGTGTGTAGATGAGGTACAGTCAAACAATGATCATGCAAAAACAGGGCAATCCACACAAGGATGTCAGTTAACTCACGACGTATAAAGTCAATGATGCTTGTAACAGCTAGTGACGTTTTTCTGTATCATTTATTGTGGACGCCACAGTGACAAAATGTATACGCGAATATGTAGGTACATCAGACAGTCATTATCACAGCAACATCGTCAGTACAGTAATGGACGGTAGACAGCATCATAATAAAGATGATTCACAGGCATGTCAATACATTATAAGGCTGTAATGTAGTCGGGAAAATTCTCCATCCCTTTCTATCTTAGCCAGGAGATAACCAGATGTATGAGATCAGTTCACTCTCCTTAATCTGACTTCAGCAAGACAGACACGTCTTCTGAAGTATAAATAATGTCCTCAAAAAAATCCTCTAGATAACAAAGGGTTTCAAACCTAGTTCATGTAGCGAAGTAGCAAGTAATAGTCCTTGGGACATGCATCAGCCCGATGCGGTACAATGTAGCAATATGTGAGCTGAGAAAACATCTCGTGATGACGACTTTCAAAGACAGGCTACGAATCAAATGTCACTCACGAACAGAAATCGATAAAGTTAATGTAAATGTAATTTACCTTGCCTTCAGGAAATAACCACAGAAATAATACGCCTCCCGGCGTGTGGAAATACACTAGAGGTATCATCTCGAATAAACGAAATATCCATAAGAGGACTTCATATTCCTGAAGAACAAGAAAAGCATAGACGCTCACAAAGACGTCTTGCTTGCTATTCAAAATCTTCGCTCACTGACTGCTGGGCGGAAACCGCTCGACAAAGACCCAAGACTTAGACATGCGCAGTCCAGCTCGAATCGACCACAGCTCAGATAACTTAAGACACAAGGACCTTTACTAAGAACCAGCTTAAGAATGATTACCTTATAAGGATAACCCAACAGGTTGCCAACCGCTTTCTGAGAAAAGCGGCCTAGCAAGTCCATACATGGACACGATTCAAGAACGCTTAACAAATTTAACAACCATCGACACCAACGCGAGAAGACAACTGCTTACAATGAAAAGTGACTATAAATTCCACATGATTATTTCCCTTACATTACAAAATATATATGATAAATAAAATGATGTTGCGAGAATTTCACACGCAACAGTGGCCAACTCTTCTTTGATGCCTCCCTTTCGGTCTATAATAGCTCCAAGATATTTAAAGTGGTCGACCTGCTCCAGGACCTGTTCTCCCAGCTTAATCTGATGTCTTCTTTCTTCTCCATGGATTTAATTTTAGAGCTGCTTATGACCATCCCTCTCTTCTCCAGCTCTTCCTTCCAGACTTGCAGGTTGGATTGGAGATGTGCCTCTGATTTAGCAATCAGGGCAACATCATCAGCAAATGCCAGCTTTGAAATACAGACCTGTCTCATATTTCAGTACCCCACTGAATACTTTCTTGTTCTCTCCTTACATGCCTTGATGACATCGTCCATGAAGAGTAGGAAAAGATAAGGTGACAGGATATCACCTTGTCTTACACCAGTGGTGGTCCTGAACTCTTCTGACTTATGGTTTGCTGTTCTCACATAATTTCTGCAAGACTTGTAGAAGCTCTGTATAGCATGAATCAGAGGTGCTGGAATGTTCTTCCTTGCCAAACAGTCCCAAAGTTTGCTCCAGGGGACCCTGTCAAACGCCTTTTCCAGATCTATGAAACAAAGATGGATCTCACTCTTATACTCAAGGGCCTTTTCACTCAGCTGTCTGAGTGTGAAGATTAGGTCTTGAATACTTCGGTTTGCTCGGAATCTGTGCTGGACCTCATTCAATTGTGGCTCAGCTAGGCGTCGGAGTCTCTGCTCTAGTATTCTAGAGTAGATTTTATCAGGGACACTGAGAAGGGATATGCCTCTATGGTTTCCACATTGTCGATTGTCACCCTTTTTGAAAATTGGTGTTATGATGGCAATCTCTCAATCCTTTGGTATGGTCTTGTTGCACCACGCTGCATGTAGGACCCTTAAGAGTAATAGGTCGCCTGATGCTCCCATCCCCTTGGACATAATTACCTTTATTTATTTATTTTGTTTTAGCCTTTAAGGCTCATTGCTGCAGATGTGATTCCCTTGCCATCTCTTTGATTTAAATTGCATTGCTATAATTTATTAAAGGCACATCATAGAATGTCTACAGGTTACACTGTAAAACCTGTACTAATGTGACTTTCATATCTCTTAACAGATATTTAGTTCCAGTTTGAAGTTTTGTGAAAACAGACGAACGCTGTATACCACCATGAAGTTGTTTGACAGAGAAATGTACTGGAATGACAAATACCTGCCAGAAGAATCGGTAATTGTGTATTACTTCTTATTACTTAGTTGTTCCTTTTCTGCCTTGGGGGAGTTTAACCAGAGAGAGTGCCATACAGTCCTATTAGCTGTCTTCCTTTTGGGCTGGTTCTAGTCCAGCCCTTAGTCCTTCAGAGATTGTCTGATGTTGTCCTCCCATTGAACTCTGGGTCATCCTGGAGGTCTGAATCCTTGGCTCTTGGTTTCCCATGTTTTTTGTGGTAACCGGTCTTCTCCAATTCTGCAGACATGGCCAAACCATCGCTTCAGGGAGTGTTCCACTCGGGTCTGCAGGGACTGGGTTTTGAGGCTGTAATGTATTATCTGGTTGCAGACCCTGTCCTGTCCTGTCATTTACACCTTCTTCCTCAAATACCTCATTTCTGATGTTTGAAGCTGGCTCATGAGTTGTAGCCATTGCCCATGGCTCAATCCATAGGTCAAGTTTCTTTTCAGCTGAGAAGGAATCCTTCGTTTATAGCATGGAAAAGTCTTTACTTCTTATTTGTACAGGTTTGTATTCTTTTATCCGAACACCCGAAAACTGAAATATTCTGAAAATCTTAAGCTTTTTTGGGTGACTTTTGGCTATTTTTCGATCACAATTGGGCATTTTTTGGTGACTTTTGATGATTTTCAAATGTGATTTTGGCAATTTCCTAACACATTTTTGATGACCTTGAGTTACTTTTTGAACGCTGTTAGACCGCCTTCTGGAAACCAAAAAGAAAAAAAAAAAAAATCAGGTTTCCGAAATACAGCTGTCATAGAGGAATTCAGATTAAAGAATACCTGTATTATTATCTTGTAATATATTTTTTAAAGTTATATCTTTAAGACTGTTGGTTGGCACAGTGGTTGTAGTGCTTAGTTCTTGAGGTAAAGTTACCGAATTGAAAACCAAGTAGCATCATGCTCTAGGCTACCCAGCTGTAAAAATGGGTACCTGACTCTGCTCTTGAGTTGGGGAAGGCAAAAGCAGCAAGGAAGGGAACTGGTTACTTCACCTTATGAAAAAGGTGAGACTGAATGTAGGTGAAGTCTCTACCACTTCACTCCCCAACAGCGGGGACTTACTATATCCTTCCAGTATATATATCATCAAGGAGGGTATTGAATTGATTGATCAGCTGACATGTACTTGCACACAAATCTAATGATGTTACAGCATTGTTACAGAAGTATCAACAAAAGTTCATGATCGTCTTTGTTTTTTTATAGTGAAAACAGACACATTCTGTTATACAGGGTGTTCCACGAAAAAGCGGCCTGTGACGTCATGGACATACTGTGCCGACACAGTACGTCCATGACGTCACAGGCCGCTTTTTCGTGGAACACCCTATATATGTTTAGGTCTTAAAATACAGGGCATCCCAAAAGTTCTTTCTCTTTTAGAATGGCACTTGAATATAATTATCATCATCATTTATGTTCCATCTCTCCCAAGGAGCATAGGACCTCAACAAACTCATGCCAAGACTTCCTGTCTCATCCCAGCAGCTCAAGATCTTTCCATAGTCCTCCTCACCCCTTTTATTTCAATCCCTGGTTCTCTTTTTTCCTTGTTTGATTAAAGTACAAACATTCCAGGTGCCAAACCAGATCTGGAAATTTTCATTGAAGCAAAAAAAAAAAGGTGAGTCAGCGACCTGGACTCTTTACTGCTTTCTCTGGATTTTGTCATACACCTCCATCCCAGAGGACCCTCTTCTGTCTAGGATGGTTGAGCTGGATTATTTTATTTAGTTGATTTATCCATGTTGTTGATGTTGTTATGGGGCAACTGGCCTTATACCTAACCACCCTTAGTCACCTTTTAGGACATGCTTGGTAGGTTATAGTGTTACTGTTCTTAACTGTCCCCTTGGGCCTTGGATACATAAAGGATTTAAAAAAAAAAAAATGTTGGCGAGGCATGTCCCGTTCAACCTAGTTGGTTATATATTAGGGCATATATCCAAATATAAAAGATAATCTATACAAATAGGTAAACAATTATACATGAATGTAGAAAAATCAATGACAACATACTGTATCAAACTTTCACCCATCTACGAAGGCAGATAGATGTATCTATGAATGCACAAGGAGTTTGAAGCAGTCCACATTTTTGGGCTAATTTATGAGAAGAGGAAACCTGAAATATATCGTAACAACAGGTAACATTGAAGAAAAAAGAGATAGAGACAAAGAGAGCTAATACTGGACAGTTTGAATTCGTGGAATGGAAAGAAGTCAACAGGAGAATTGATAAATTATACTGGGGACAGGAAGTTGTGAAGAGACCTGATCTCCTACACCACTAGGCATGGTGCTTGAAGAAGAAGATATGAGACATATGATTTTTATTATTTGTTTTGCGGCGTCCTGACTGTTTACTGCAGTAATTTATGTCACTTTGAGAAATCATTACTAAAAAATTTCTTTTCTGTTTCAGGTAACTTGACTCATGTTTTCTTTCATAGTTTATTCACTCCCATCTTGTATCTTATCAGAATAGAATCTTCTTAATGAGACATCTGGTTTTTAATACATGTGTCAAGATGTCCTGTCTGTTTAATTAATTTGTTTCTCCCATCTTGTATCTTAGAATAGAATCTTCTTAATGAGACATCTGATTTTTAATATATGCGTCAGGTTGTCCTGTCCATTTAATTAATTAATTTCTCTTAGAGAAATCATGACTATAATTTTTTTGTTTCCCATTTCAGGCTCCTTGCCTCATTCTTCTTCTTCTTCTCTTCTTCTTCTTCCATCCTTAGCCATCAACCGGCAAAGCAGTATGTGGCCAGTACGCCTAGTGGCGTCTTAGGGCAACAACAAATTGATCAATCTATCGCTGTTTCCACCACGCCTAGTGGCGTCTTTGTGGAACAGAAACAGACCAAACAATCTATCGTTGTTTCCGTAATCAGATTGGTTGGCAAGCAGGTGATCAGCCCACTGTGCGAAGTTTTTACGGGATGGGGTAAACAGCCCCATGCCCAACCCTCCTTAGTCGCTTTTTACGACATGCGTGGTAGGGTGCAGTGTTACTATTCTTTGCTCCCCTTTCGGGCCCCGGCAACACACGGGTGTGCCTCATTCTTGCTTTCCCATTTCACTCCTTGCGGAACATAGGAGCCACCGCTGCGGCTGTTCTTTTTGCAGGAAGCCTGATCAGATCATTCATGTGCTGTTGCAGCATTGCTTTCTGTATCTATTTCTTGTTGTTGTTGTTGAGGTTACCTGCTGCATGCATAATCTCATATTAGTCACCTCAGGCGGCAGTATTCCTATTCTTGTGGTGTCTCCTCAGAGACCCCACGTAACTACATGAGGCATGTTGACTTATCATCATCATTACTATTTAGCTCCCTGGTAAGCATAGGCCTTCAGCAAATACATTCCAAGTCTTCAAGTTCTGTGCCATCCATTCAAGGTGTTTCCATGTCTTATTTTATTCCTTTCATCTTGAATTCTCTTAGGCATCTTGACATTTTGTTCATTTTTAAAATGAATTATTTGCTGCAATCATGTTCACATTCTTTGTTCATGTATATTTGTTAGCATGTTTGTGATGAAAAAAGCCACACTGATATCCTATAATCTTCCTCCTTCTAGGTCCACACTCGGATGGCTGATGAGGCAGTGTGCATTGGTCCGGCACCAACAAGTGAAAGTTACTTGAGAATGGACAAAATCCTGAAAGCTGTCAGAGATACTGGAGCTCAGGCGGTGTGTTTCCTTCTTGATTATGAATAAACACATTAAAAAAAATACTAAAATGTATTGTTTTATGTGTCGGCGTCTGTGGCCTAATGGATATGAACGCAGTTTCATAATCCAGATATACCAGGTTCGAAACCTGCTGTAGGCGGTTTGGTAGCAGATCGCTTTGTGTGGATTTTTAACAATGGTATAAGCACCGTACCGTTCAGAAAGCAATGGCAAACTACTGAATGAAAAAAATTGCCTAGAAAAATCACAAACAGCCAATAAAAGCTGGGGTTGATTGCCACGTCCTGTAAAGGATAAGCAACTAACTTTTATTGTTTTATGTGGCATGAAATTATGTATTTTAAAAATTGCAGAAAAGAAAAATATGTAGCTATTGTTACTTTTGTTCATGTTAATTGTTTCAGGTTCACCCAGGATATGGCTTTCTCTCAGAAAACACCGTATTTGCTGCTAAATTAGTAAGTAATCTATGTTGTCTTAATCTTGGTCCATCTCTTATTGATATCTTTCCACTCTTTCTTTCCATCCCCTCCTACAGATAATATGTTCTCTACCATCATTCTTCTGACCTCAACAGCACCTTGTCTGATAGGTTAAGTGGCATCCCTCCTTCTGATTATTGGTTTTCAACCATCTATTCTGACCTCTTAGCACCATATATGAAAGGTTTCATGTCATCCCCTTTTACTGATAACTGGTTCCTATTCCTGATTGGTTCTCTACCATCTAATCTGACACCACACCATGGTTTCATTCATTTATTGGAAATTGATCAGCTGATAAATAATTGTGCTGGGGATGATGATGCCATTGTGTACACTGATGGATATGTAATCCATTTTGAGAAATCAGGGTGGGGCTTCTCTACTAGAGTAAAGGGCAAAATCGTTGCTGAACATAGCGGGGCTTACATGATAACAACCTCCAGCATTAGAATGGAGGTAGAGGCAGCTACTGCAGCCTTAACATTTTGCTGACCAGCGATCCGGAGCATTAATGTCTCCCATTACCAAGGGTGTTTGCAGATTTCTTTAAAAATAACTGTTTTTTTAATAAAAATTCATAAAAAATTGAAAAACAGACATAGGGTTTTGAAATTTTCAGAGCGCCACTATGAATGGTTGCTACATCTGAAAAAATATATTTTATGCAAATTGGTCACATGATCATGGTGGCCATCTTGAATTTGTGTGGTTATTTATAGAAATTTCAGATGTTTTAAAACCATGATATTTTTCCAGTGTTTAGTGAATTTGTTCGATGTCAGTGCAATAAAATGTTAGGGACGTTGATGGCAATGAACAAAATAAGCTTGATTGACGTACTGATTTAACGATTAACCAGCAATCCAGTGCATTAATGTCTCCCATTACCAAGTTTGTTTGCCGATTTCTTTAAAAATAACTGGTTTTGTTTTAAATTCATAAAAAATTGAAAAACAGACATAGGGTTTTGAAATTTTCACAGCGCCGTTATGAATGGTTGCTACATCTGAATAAATATATTTTATGCAAATTGGTCACATGATCATGGCGGCCATCTTGAATTTGTGTGGTTATTTATAGAAATTTCAGGAGATGTTTTAAAACCATGATATTTTTCCAGTGTTTAGTGAATTTGTTCGATGTCAGTGCAATAAAATGTTAGGGACGTTGATGGCAATGAACAAAATAAGCTTGATTGACGTACTGATTTAACGATTAACCAGCAATCCAGTGCATTAATGTCTCCCATTACCAAGTTTGTTTGCCGATTTCTTTAAAAATAACTGGTTTTGTTTTAAATTCATAAAAATTTGAAAAACAGACATAGGGTTTTGAAATTTTCACAGCGCCGTTATGAATGGTTGCTACATCTGAATAAATATATTTTATGCAAATTGGTCACATGATCATGGCGGCCATCTTAAATTTGTGTGGTTAATTATAGAAATTTCAGGAGATGTTTTAAAACCATGATATTTTTCCAGTGTTTAGTGACTTTGTTCAATGTCAGTGCAATAAAATGTTAGGGACATTGATGGCAATGAACAAAATAATCTTGATTGACATACTGATTTAATGATAACAATGTATTTCAGCATAAAAGGCTAACAAAAATTGTGAATAAATCGCAAAGAAAATTTAATTTTTGTATTTGTCTTTTTTGAGTGGATTCTGTGTCTGCGGCATCTGACAATGAGCGTTTGTGAATGTTTTGAGTGGTTACTTACCTCTAGTTGGAGTCTGAGCTGCTTCCTTCATTAACTGGGGTTGAAGTTGTAGCTGTAGGTCTCTGCAAGAGTCTTTGTCTGGATCGTTGATAATCCTCGACTGTGTGGTACAGCTTGAAACAGGGTATCGTGCATAGAGGTACATTGCAATCTGGGCAGTACATGACAGTCTGGCTTCTTTTCCTTGCAGCCTTACACACTTTACAGTCTGGTTTGTACCTTGCCCTTTCATATTTATCAATGAAGTGGCACTCAGTAAGTCGTGTTGTTGTGACTTGTGGTTTTGAAGGTGTCACATTGCGTTGAAGAATAGAAGGTTCAATAAGAGCGAGACTGACATCCTGCCTGAACTTCTTTGCTGTGATCTTTTTTGTAGAGTTGGCAGTGTTGTAGGTTATGTGCTCATTAACCAGGGCAGTTTAAACTAAGAAATGATATAATGGAAGGTACCATTTATAGGATCTGTGTGGGTAGGGGTAGCTTGCACCCAGTTGGCCGAAGTGGTCGACACCTCCCATTCTTTTGTTGTATTTTTCTGCTAGCACTGGCTTCTGAATTGTTCTGCCCTCAGGTATTCTTCGTTTTCTAACTGTCTTGTCCATAACATCATTGGAGTGAACAGTAGATAAAAGGTTAACTCTTTTCGTGTCATGCCAGGTAACTACCAACATGCCTTTATCTTCTGTGGCACAAAACACAGGATGATCTGCCTTTTTCAATTTGAGTTGCTTTTTCTTCAATGCTTCAGGAAAATGCTTCCTATTCTCACCTACTGTTCCACATGCACCAATCTGAATTTCTTTCAGCTCTTGAAATAAAGCTGGGGCTGAATAAAAGCTGTCGCAGTAGAGAATATGTCCTTTGTTGCCATATCCATCGAGAAGATCTTTCACAACCCTGGAAGTTGCCCCAACAAAACCTTCATCATTTGCCTTACCAGTATAAATTTTCAATTTCAGGCAGTATTGTGTTTTAGCATCAGTGAGTACAAATACTTTGAATCCCCACTTTGTGGGTTTTGCTGGCAGGTATTGCTTGAAATATATTCTACCCTTGAACCTCACCATCGATTCATCTATTGACAACTCCCGCCCAGGTGTGTAGTGTTGCTTATATGTAGGCAAAATAATATCCAGTATGGGTCTGAGCTTGAAGAGGGGGTCATACCCAGGCTGCCCCCTCTCAATTCTGTTATCATTATTATTAAAATGGAGATTTCTGTGGAGCTGTTGGTACCAGTTCCGACTCATGACCCTCGAATATGGTGCATCATTCAACCAAAAGTTCTTACACCAGTAGTCTGAGACTGCTGGTTTGCAACACATTCCCATACCAATCTGAAGGCCTATGAATGCAGAAATTTCAACTGCATCAGTTTTATCCCAAGTACGTTTCTTGTACTTAGCATTTCCTGTGTACTGAGAGAGGTGATTTTCTCCGTACCTATTCACTTCGTCAGTGATCAGATCTATGGCAGTGTCGGGGAAAAAAAGTTTGAAAAAATCAATTGACATATATTCAGTTGTGTCTGCCGTGACACCTTGGTGTTCTTCATATGGAGGAAGCATGTCAAGCTCAACAAGTTCGTTTTGAGCAAGCTTTCTCCATCTCCACAGATTATTTTGATGTGCAGTCTTGCTGTGGCCTCTTGTGCCACGCCCATCTCCTGCTTCAGATGTACCTACATCACCTTCATCTAATCCAAATTCGTTGTCGCTGCTATCAGTTGCGTTACGATTGAGTGATACATCTCTACTTAGCCATGAGATATCACTTTCGGCCCCAGATTTGCTGCCAGAGTCAGAATCATCTCTGTTATAAGTATGGTTTTCATCATCACACATGATGAAAACAAAGAACAGGCTCTTGTACTAAAAATAATGAAATTTTAATCAAAACTCCGCTAGAAACAGCGCTTCACGATATCATTCATGGGCGCAGCCATTTTGGAATGTTAAAAATACCCGGATGATGCTTGTTTCGTAAAACTATCGATACGGCTGTCTGTTGCGTTGGTAGAGTTACTAATTCTACTTTCGTCGAATCTGGTCAGCAAGGGTTTCAACCGGAAATTCGACTATCATCGAATTTGGTCAGCAAAGTGTTAAGATGGCTGCCTGAGACTTCATTAATAAGGGCAGTTATTGTATCAGATTCACAATCCATACTTCAGAATGTCCAAAGCCTCGAGTCTGCAGGAACTGGTATGGATCTACAGTCATGGTCATGCAGAAGGACGCGGCATTGAAAGAGCTGTCAGACTAGCTTCAAGAGCACCCATAGAAGGTGCATTGGATATGGATAAGGGAGAAATAGTGAGGGCAATTAATGATCACCTATTAGAGAATGACGCTGCATTAAATGAATCATCAAGGCTACGATTACTGGAATTTGGCATCAGACGTATGACCAGCAGGGATGGACGTATGAGAGGTTGCATCCGGGATATATACAACTAGCATGCAACAGGAGTAATTAGCATTCATACCCTTCAACATTTGCTGAGGGAGACTGAGCACCTATGGGTTTGCCTGGAGTGCAGTGATGTCTACTCTGATCAACTTCTTTCTTTGTCTCATCAGAGACCAATGGGAACTACACAGGACCCTTGAGCCCACACACCTCCCTCCTAATATTCTTGGCTTCACCCAGCTACTAGTTATTGTGTTTCAGGTTTCTAGTGTTGTGTTCATTTGTAAAACTGACTTGATACCATTAAACAAATGTTTGAGTTTCTGTTAGCAGCCCTTTTATTATTTATATATATCTTGTACTAGTTGGTTCTCAGTTATTCCTGTATATCTGATGCTCAAGTTTTTATTGATAAAGAATATGATTTTGCATGGTGGTATATATTGTGAATGGTATAGGTCAAAAATTTGTGAAGTGATGCTGGATATTGATGATAATTATCAATATTATAAATGATCAAGAGTATCAAAAAGAGCAAAAGTACCATTTCTCGTGCCATTTTTGAAGAGGAATGTCTCTTCTACATATCTTCCTGTTATGTCACTTCCTTCTACCATCTGTTAAGCCACTCTTATTTAACTTTACTTGTCTCTGGCATGAATGTTAGTGACTCCATTCTTTTACATAGAAGGTTGTGCATCCAGTTTATTTATTCTAATGTACCATAAAGGTGTTTTGCTTTTGCACCCAGAAATGAGTTTGAGCGTTTTTATTGGAACAGAAAGAAATTGGTGTCGCATTTGTGGGTCCAAACAGTGAATCAATCCATGCCATGGGTGACAAGATTGAGAGCAAGCGAATAGCAGAGAAAGCCGGTGTCAACATGATTCCTGGTTATGATGGTGCCATTAAGGATGTCAACCACTGTGTGGAGCTGGCCAATCAAATTGGTAATTTTTATTTATTGAGATACATAATTTATTAAACTGCTTTTTTTTTCTCCTTAGGAATAATTCCAACACCTGCTATTTAAGTCAGTCATGGTTTCATTCAACAATAACATTAAAGAATGGCCCACTAACCTTCATTGTCACTTTTTTAGGCAAATTTCTTTTTTCTTCTTCTTCTTCTTCTTCTTCTTCTTCTGTCCTTAGCCAATGACCGGCAAAGCAGTCAGTGGCCATTACGCCTAGTGGCGTCTTAAGGGCAACAGCGAATAGATTTTCTTTGCCGTTGTTCCCATCACGCCTAATGGCGTCTTTAGGGCAACGACAAATCAATCCGTTTGCTGTTGTTTCCGTAATCAAAGTGACTGGCAAACAGGTGATCAGCCCGTTGGGAAATTTCTTTTTTCATAGTCCTTTAACTTTTCCAATCCTAATACCAAAAAGAGAAAATGGTATGGAATCAGTTTTACAATTTGACGGTACACATGAAGCACGGGAGGTTTCGAGGTTCACACTTCATCAGGCACAGTTATAAACAAGGCAACAAGACGAGAAATATAGAAAAGTCAAGAAAAAAAGACAATTGACACTGCAGACACTTAGAAAAAATGGAACAATGATATGATGAGTGATGCAGAAAGATGAAAAAATAAACAACACAGGTAGCGCTTGGAAAAAGTACAACAAACAAGCAAATAAAAATACGGAACAAGAAAGAAAGAATGTCAACTCAAACAATTCAACAGACAATGAAAATGCAAAAGGGGAAATGAAATAACGAAACAAATAAATAGTCCTGGTATAAATAATGAAGAAAATAATCCACTAGAGTAGTTCACTTAAGACAAGCCCGAGCGTTGGTGTAGCTGACGAGTCCTTTTTAGGGCTTTATGCTAGCAGATAGATAAAGTTAGTCCTTTTCAGGACTTAGTATCTATCACCGCTGATAGGGTTAGCAGTCAACAGAGTTTACTTTTTATTTTTTGGATAGTAAATGCGCCGATATAACCAAATAGGTTGAAAGAAACGCGCCTCGCCAGAAGAAGGCAAAAACCGAACCCCCCCAAAAAAACTAGAGTAGTTGGATTCAAAACTAACTAAAAAAGGACTTCCTTAGTTTTGCAGCCCAACTGCTCAAGCGTAGTCTGGCTGATATTCCTGGTACACATAAACTGATACATATTAGCCAGAGAAAAGTATCTTTAATAATGTTGATGGGGTTGTTTGTATAAATGTCTCCACAGTTACATTGTTTCCTATCTAGAGTTACTTGTCCTTGTGCTAACTTCCTCTTCCTGCTTTCTGGTTCTAAAAACATGGTTGATTAAAACGTATCAAGTTACATCTTGTGTGTTCAGGCTTCATGATTTTGCTTCATTGTGTGAGAATGTTTGGCTATCAGCCCCATCTCGTTACGTTTACCAACGTTCGCTGTGCACAATGTAAATGTCAACAAATAACTAATGAAAGATAATTTAATTTTAACCACGGCTGTTTGTGCCCTATACCAGATCGCTCTTTTAGTTTCGGTGACCGGAATTCTGACACCGGGTATAAAATTTTCGTGTGCACCGTAAAAGACTATTTAAGTTTTTAGCGGGGAAAATCAGCTGATGTGTGTGTAAAATCAGTAAAATATAAATCATTACACACTCGTTCTGGATAAACACAGCGCTAAAATTCTTTTGTGTACTATAACTTTGTTCTCTGCTCTATTTTTGATTGAATTTTTATTTGTTTGAAATTAGTTTTGACAGAGTTACAGACTTTTGAAAACAGAGTCATCATTTGAGGAAATTCTTAAAATAAGTAATCTTTTTATTAATTTAATATCTAAAAATCGGCCCATTCATTTGAGTTTATAATTATAAAGACTTCTCGAAGGGAAGCTAAAGATTATTTCCACATACTTTTTTTTTTGGTTTCATATCTTGAGAATGTGTGGTAGTCAGTTTTGTGAGTTTGGCATTACAAGAACAAGCATATTGTCACCAGATTTTATAGCATTTAAATCACTGTAAACGCATTCCTGATACTCACAAATCTTAAATAAGGTTGTAAAAAAAATAACTTTTTGTAAAGCACCATCTGTTTTGCATTTTCATTCATTTATAATGATATTTAGCTACGTATATAAGCGTCAGAAAACATGTAAAGCTATAGATAGATTACTTCCACATACTTTGATCTATCTTTCAAGTCTTGTTAATCTTGTATTTATAATATGAATTTTTTTTTTTAATTGTGTGTGAGATGAGGACTGTTCCATTAGTGTTCTGTGGTAGACAATCCTGTGCACACGTCGGCTGCCAAAGAATTCTAAGTAACTGTTTGTATATCTTCTTTCATTCACAGATAAAGCATTCTACATCCTGGTGTTAGACTTGATAGTCCCAAATATTCCTTTATCTTTATACATACACAAGTAAACTATACTAACTCCGCCAATGCCGGTCCCAAGCCCGGATGAAAAAGGAGGAGGGCGGCCTGCATGGAGGCCGTAAGGAGGCAGCCCCTCCACCATGCAAAGGCACAACAGGCCAATCACCTGTTTTCTTTAAATCATGATTACGCGAATTACAAGAGAGAAAACCGGACTGATTCTAAAGGCGACGAACTGGAACGGACTACGGACTACGACTTATGGAACTTGGAACACAAGAAGTATAAATGGGAAGGAAGAGGAGCTGGTGGAAGAGATGAGGAAAGCAAAACTAGAAATCCTGGCTATAACGGAAACGAAGAAAAAAGGACAAGGAGTCATGGATCTCGATGGCAACACGTTGCTCTACAGTGGTGTACCCATATCTGAAAGAGCTAAAGGGGGCGTGGGTTGCATTGTGGCCCAAAATCAAAAAGATAGTATCAAGGGATGGAACTTTGTCTCGGAGCGCATTATGGTTGTAAAACTAAAAGAAGGAGAAACCATAGTCAACCTGGTCATAGTGTATGGGCCAAATGAGGATGAGAGAGCAGAGGTCAAGGAGGAATTCTTTGAGCTGCTTCAAAGGACAGTGGATGACTGCCTAGATGAAGTTATTATGCTCGGAGATTTTAATGCCAGAGTTGGAAATGACCATGCTAGATGGGGTGGAGTTATCGGAAGATATGGAGAAGATACTCTCAATGACAATGGAAAGCGACTCCTTAGATTCTGCAGTGAGCAGAATCTGATCATTACAAACACAAAGTTCCCCCATAAGCGCATACATGCATACACTAGATGTGAACCAACCAAGAATGAGAAGTCAGTGATCGACTATGCCATTGTTCGGAGAAGCTCATTCAGATATGTCCGAGATGCAAGAGTCTGGAGGGGGCCAGAGATTGGAAGTGATCACTACCTGCTAACAATCAAATGAACAACTGAAAGAGTTGCTCAGCCTAGGAACTGCCCAGCATCACGCAAGAAACCAAGTAAACGAGCAGGAGAAATGAGCATTAGGACCTACAAGCTGAGAGAGCCAGAAATTAAGACCAGATATCAGGGGCTTATTGCTACAGCAGTGAGCAACACAGAAGAACGACCTGATGACTTGGAAACCCTCTGGAATAAATTCAAGGATATCATAAAGACAGCTGCTGCAGAAGCATGCGGTGAAGTCCGACTTGGGAACCAGAGAAAGAGGACACCTTGGTGGACAGAGGAAGTCAAAGAGAAAATAAGAGAGAAGAAAATGGCATGGAAACAATACTTAGGAGCTAAAAACACAACAGGACAAATGGAAAAATATAGAGAATATGTGACACTCAGAACAGAAGCAAAGAACAAAGTGCTAGCAGCAAAACAGAAGTCCTGGGAAGAATTTGGAGAAAAGCTAGAAAAAGATGCTCAAGAAAACCAGAAATTGTTCTATAAGACCCTAAAGAACATGAGGAAAGAAAAACAATGCCCTCTCAAATTTATAAAGGACAAGCAAGGCAAATTGCTTACTGCCCCGAAGGAAGTAATGGAAAGATGGAAAGAATATTTCTCAGAACTCCTGGATGGTGAGCATGATGAAGCATCAGAAATGATAACCACTGACACAGAAGAGGAAACCAATGATGGTGAAGATGACATAAAGATGGAAGAACTGAGGGCAGCACTAGAGAAAATCAAGATGGGCAAAGCAGCAGGGCATGATGGTATAACACCAGAAATGGTTAAGTACATGGGAGCATCAGGCGACCTATTACTCTTAAAGGTCCTACAGGCAGCATGGTGCAACAAGACCATACCAAAGGATTGGGAGATTGCCATCATAACACCAATTTTCAAAAAGGGTGACAATCGACAATGTGGAAACCATAGAGGCATATCCCTTCTCAGTGTCCCTGGTAAAATCTACTCTAGAATCCTAGAGCAGAGACTCCGACGCCTAGCTGAGCCACAATTGGATGAGGTCCAGTGCGGATTCCGAGCAAACCGAAGTACTCAAGACCTAATCTTCACACTCAGACAGCTGAGTGAAAAGGCCCTTGAGTATAAGAGTGAGATCCATCTTTGTTTCATAGATCTGGAAAAGGCGTTTGACAGGGTCCCCTGGAGCAAACTTTGGGACTGTTTGACAAGGAAGAATATTCCAGCACCTCTGATTCATGCTATACAGAGCTTCTACAAGTCTTGCAGAAATTATGTGAGGACAGCAAACCATAAGTCAGAAGAGTTCAGGACTACCACTGGTGTAAGACAAGGTGATATCCTATCACCTTACCTCTTCATACTCCTTATGGACGATGTCATCAAGGCATGTAAGGAGAGAACAAGAAAGTATTCAGTGGGGTACTGGAAGATGAGACAGGTCTATATTTTGGAGCTGGCATTTGCTGATGATGTTGCCCTGATTGCTAAATCAGAGGCACATCTCCAATCCAACCTGCAAGTCTGGAAGGAAGAGCTGGAGAAGAGAGGGATGGTCATAAGCAGCTCTAAAACAAAATCCATGGTGATATCACGAGAAGAAAGAAAACATCAGATTAAGTTGGGAGAACAGGTCCTGGAGCAGGTCGACCACTTTAAATATCTCGGAGCTATTATAGACCGAAAGGGAGGCATCAAAGAAGAGTTGGCCACTCGAAAAGCAGCGGCTGGGAGACTTTTTCAGGCCATAAATCGTGGATTCCTCAGCAAGAAAGAGGTTGGTAAGAAAACGAAGATGGCTGTATACCGCTCCACCTATGTCCCAGTCTTGACATATGGATGCGAGTCATGGGCAATAGTAAGTAAACTATACTACATAACAACGAAATGGAACATACTGTTTTGCATCATATGAATTGTGCCAGTGCACTGTGCAGAACCGGTGGCAAGAGAGCATTAACTTCCAAAACAACACATTCAATTCAGAAAGCACTGAACTGTTCTAATTACGTTAATGATCTGTTCTTTGTGTTTGGAATTAACGTATCAGATGATAAACCCACACAGCATTCGACTATATTTTGTAAGAAGTGTTACTTACGAATACAAAACTCAAAAAGGAGGCATAATGAGAAGTGTCTTGAAACAGCCAAGTTACTATCGGAAAACAGTCAGCACATCTGGAAATACTATGACCATAATTTAACTATAAGTGAATGTCAACTGTGCAATTATGTTGCAAAGACATCTTTTGGTGTTTTAAAAACAAAAAGCTGCTCTATCCCCTGTGATGTTCTTTCTGACCCCTCCATGTCTAGTCAGTCATTTAGTTGTAGTCAGTCAGTTAGTTGTAGTCAGTCAATTAGCTGTAGTCAGTCAGTTAGTTGTAGTCAGTCAGTTAGCTGTAGTCAGGATAGTTTTGTACAGTAGGAGGTTGATGTGCCTGCCCACATTAGTGATGATATTGTTCAACTGGAGGTTGATGTGTCAGCTCACATTAAAGGCAATACCATTATTCATTTGGAGGTGGATAACACTACTCACCCTAGCATGCCAATTTTTGTTGCCACATCTACACCTACCAAGTCAATTATACATACGACAAGTACATCCACCTCGCCTGTCTTCAAAAGCGACATCACAGTACAACAGTTACTTGCTAAGCCACCTTCACAACCACTAACACAAAAGGAAGAACCCCTATTCACATCCATTGTTAGAAAAAACTAGAAACAGCAAAAAAAAATATCATAAAATGCAAATCCAGAGGACAGCCTATTGTACTACAAAAACTAATTAAACATAGAAGAGAAACATCAGTCACCAGAACGCCAACAAAACGTAAGCAATCTCAATTTCTCCACATTGTTAGGAAACATATTGTTGAAACATCAACTGACTCACTAGACTTGCAGCAGGCACATGAGAGGAGAATTTATACATTCCACTATTTCCAAAATTGAAAGACGCGCCAGCGGTATTAAAAATATAACTTCACAATTAAAATTTATAATGGAAATTCATTTGTTACAAATTTCTCCATCTGTGAATGTACAGATTCCTCTTATTAAAAAAAGGAAGTGTGAATGATAATTGAGCGAAATTTTGGGGCTAGAGCAAATTATGGCAGTTGTTGCGTGAGAGTGACAGAATTAACAGAGTGTGGAAATCATATAATAGATGTATTTATTAAATACACCTATTTATCTATTAAATTGAACATTTCGTTTTACTCATGACCAAACTCGTTTTTACATGACCATCGTAATGTTTGATTGAGAGATAATTGTTAGCTCTCATGTTTTGGGGACAATTTGGTGTGTTATTTTAAGGTAATAAATGTGGACTTGCAATTTAATGTTTCAATAATTAATGTTTGACGCATGAAACCAAAACAAAACTTTGATATCCATTTTCTGCAGGTTTTCTACTTTTGATTTCTGTAATTTGTTATGCATGTTGATTGTGACCGTTTTAGTGTAAATTGCATTAGAAACAAACCATAACAAAATATTAAAAAAAACGTAAATTTTACATTATTTCAGACTATTATATCTTCTGTTCTAATTGTGATAAAATGTTTGTTCTTGTTCTAAAATTTACTCTAACATTTCTAGTCTAGCTTTACGCAAAATTAAAGCCGGTATTTATAATAATAAAGTAGCCTAAAAAACATTAATTAAGCCCTATCAAAAGTAAAATCCGCCACCTTTTTTTCCAGTTAGGAAGTTACCACGTGACCTCTGTCACGATAGCTATAAATAGCGCGGTCAGGGAAAAAGGGGAAACAACTAAAAGATCGCTGGCAAACAGCCGTGTAACATGTGGGAAAAAAGAAATTTAGTATGTTAATTCAAACTGTGGACTATGTAAGATGGATCGATTGTGTTAAGCTAACACTTATTGTCTGTTTCCTCTTGCATTAAAAAAACAAATACTCATCTTTGTTAGGTTATCCAGTAATGATTAAAGCTTCTGCTGGAGGTGGTGGCAAGGGTATGAGAATAGCCCGTAGTGATGATCAAGCAAGGTGAGTTTACAGTTATTTTGTTTGCTTATTTGGTGTTTTTTGTGTGTGCTTAAGTAGTGATTAATTTTAGGTTTAGCCAATATTTATATTCACTGTTGTCATCTCAAACAATATCCATTAGCCGCCTAAGGAGCATAGGCCTTCAACAAACACCTGCCAAGTCCCCCTGTCAAATGCTATCAGCTCAAGTTCATTCCACATCTTCTTCATCATTCACTTCTATCTCCAACACTCCTCTACTTGTGACTATTGACACCTGTAGGTCAAAGAAATGTTTTGGAATGAATAATTTCTGCCCATTTTATTATTATTGCAACCTAATATTCCAGCGCCTTTACTTTTTCCCAGACAGGCTTTTCGTTTGTCCCAGCAAGAGGCTAAGTCCAGCTTTGGAGATGATCGAATGCTGATTGAAAAATATATTGAGAACCCTAGGCATATTGAAATTCAGGTATGTTATGTGTTTATTGCTGCACAGAATTAATTACTAAATATTTCATGGCCACTGTGATTCATGACTGTACAATGGACAGTATGATGGTGGTTTCCCTTTGCCTTCTGTCAGTTTGTACACAGGTGTAAAGAATAAAGAAGATGCTGGACATTTTTACATCGTAGCATGGAGAGAAATCGACAGCGGAATTTATAAACACTGGGGGACTGGATGTTGTGGAGAGGCATTCCAGAAATCATGATACTTGAACAAGCACACAGTCTGTAGTTTGTTGAAGTTCAAGATCCTGTGACGAAGAACATATAATTAGAGCTGAGTTTTTGTGTCCCCTTATGTGTGCCTATACTGGTCGGCTTATCCATATATAGGTAGTCTCATAGCAGATACTGCTGTAAGGGAGGGAAGTGTTAAGAGACTTTGCTATACTAGGTCCAACTTTGAGAGGTGGGGGTGACCAGTTCCTTTCTTTGCTGCCTTTCCCTTCCCTCAGTCAAGAGCAGGGTGAGATACTTATTTAAAAGCTAGGTAGACTGGAGCATGACACCACTGTGTTTTGAACCCAGTACTTTTGCCACAAGAGGCCAGCGCTGTAACCACTCTGCCAGTCAGATGCTGATACTGGTTTTATCATCATCATCGTTTTTGTCACGGTTTGCCTCCCCAGCTTTGCAGTAGTGGTCCAATAGTGGCCAAAACCCAAGAGTATCTAATATGGGCCTTCAAAGGTGTCTACCTTTGCACTAGATTACTCTTGGCAGAGTGGTAGATAGAAGGATAATGATGCTTCTAT
This sequence comes from Oreohelix idahoensis, assembly GCA_024509875.1. Taxonomy (NCBI): domain Eukaryota; kingdom Metazoa; phylum Mollusca; class Gastropoda; order Stylommatophora; family Oreohelicidae; genus Oreohelix; species Oreohelix idahoensis. The sequence goes on from JAMPIV010009806.1 coordinate 331,176, forward strand.
CTCAAGGGAGTATTCATAAGATATTTCCGAAGTCAAGAACAAAGCTGCATTGGCAGGGCAATTGTTAACTTTATATCGGTCCGCCGCCTGTTATGAAAAATTAAGCAATTATTAATTTTAGCTCGTCAAGCCCCCACCCTGATTTACTCAGTGGAATTCTTAAGGTATAGCTCTGTTTAGAGTGTATTTAGTAAATTGACAGAGACAAACATGCAGTACATTTAAAATGATTAAATCAAAGTTAAATTGGTATAATTTTAAATTTAATAATCATTTAGGGGCCTAAAATCCCACCCCCTGCAGACCCAAGTAGAACAGTCCCAACTAAGATGGTTTGGCCATGTCTGCAGAATGGGAGAAGATCGGCTACCACGACAAGCATAGGAAACAAAGAGCCAGTGATCCAGACCCCCAGGACGACCCAGAGTCTGCTAGGAGGACAACATTAGACAATCTTTGAAGGACCAAGAACTAGAATGGAACCAGGCCAGGAGGAAGACAGCTGATAGGATAGTCTGGCGCTCTCTCTTCCAAACCTCTACACCTCACGGTAGAAGGGGAACGACTAAGTAAGTAAGTAAGTATAATCATTTAGGTTTAACAAGGTTTTAGAAAATTTGAATAATGATTTAACAGAAAGTTGTCATCACTGTTGTGATGGGATGAAAGTTTATAAAGAAGTTCACGTGGCAGCTTATAGGTTTCACTTATCTGCCAATGGTAGGTTCTGCTCCAGCTGATGGTTTGGTTTTGTGCAGATAGGTCACTGGAGTTCTTGCGTCTCTGGTCAAGATTAAAGGCACAGCACGTTGCAAGTAAGATCAAGGAGTAGCTGCCAAGCTGGTTCCGCATTTCTAAGACCCTCTGATGATGGTTACTAGTTCTACGTCAGTCCACTTATACCCTCACTTTTTTCCAGAGATTAGTACCCTCACTGGTACCACCAACGACTATGGTAAAAGAATAGAAACAAAATGCTCTCCTGAGTATTGTGTTTTCCAACCCATAGTTATGAGTCACCTTCTCTCTATTCCACCATCCCATCTACCTCAGAATTTACCCTCAATGAGAATTAAACTTAATCCCTCGAGAGAAAACTTTCTTTACATTTAAATTGAATAGCTTTATCTTTATTTTACATTTAAATGAAAAGGTTAATAGTACAGATAGAATATGTTTACATTTACATCTCCACTGATTGAAAAGTGTTCACAATATAAATTGAATATGTTTTCATTTATATCTACACTTGTTGAACAGTTTGAAACTTTCATTAATTTTAAAGTGAATATGTTTACATAGACATTTACACTGGTTTGAAAATGTAAATATTATACTTAGAATGTACATCATTTCTTTCATCTTTCCCTCCCTGCTCCATATGGAACTTGGTTTGACTACATTTGCTTTTAGTTCTCTTTAAGAAACTAGCGATAAAGCAGTCACCAGCCCTTTCAGTGGTGGTTGATGAAATCATCATTCTATACGCTGAGGTTGCCAGCCTCAAATGACTTGAACATCCACTAGCGATTTTCACATATTAGTATTCACATGGCAATAAATACATATTAGTTCCCATGTTAATAATGAGAAATATAAAATGTAAATAGTACAACTTATGCCAATCTTAGCTCACAGACTTTTTGCTAGATAAATAAAGGCACTTGAATCGGCCTCTTACACGTGTTCATGAGGGTAGTTACTTTTAACATTAATTCCCACTATGACTCCGTGTGTTTCAGTTTCCTCAGATTCCGGTTCCTTTTTCCTCAGATTTCGGTTCCTTATTAAAATTGTAGAGTTTTCCTGGGCAAACTCACCAACACATCTGTAAACTCATATGACAATGTGTGTCAGATGTAACAACTTATTACTTTCATATAAAGTAATGTCTTCGTGCAAGTCAGACAGGAAACGAGTATGTCATTTATGTCTGTCCATAAGGTGTCTTACAGAAGAGTAATCTCGTTATCTGTTGCTTGAGCACACACACAACCTGTCTCTTTACCACCTTGGCAAAGACGCACCCTTGCCGTTTCAGCAATTAAACAAATACGCCGGGGCGATTTTAGTGTTAATCTGTCGTGGCCAAGGTTTGGTACACGAGAATTTACCAACATGATTGCCGTTTCAATATGGCATCACCTGTCTACTATCTTAGCAGGGATGGGCAGGTAAACAAACAAGACAAATTATTACTAAAAGGAGTGTAAGAATGAAAGTACAAAATATCTGCTACATAGCAGAGAAAGAAAAAAGTGCTGACCATGGAAAAGCACGCAATTAGTCAGTACAACAATTTAAAATGAGTACTGCCGGAGTTAAAGAGAGATAGAGAAGGGGTTGCCCCAAATCCATCTCGTGACAGTTTTCCTTATTGCTCCCAGTGGAACATGTAACCACCACTGCAGCTGGGACCCTTACAGGAAGCCTGCACAAAGCGTTCACATGCTTTTGCAGCAGTGGTTTCTGTAGCAGTGTTTTAGATGATGAGGTTGCCAGCCCATTGCAAAACCTCACATTAGTCACCTTGTAACAACATGCCTGAGGGAGCAGTGGCCCTATTCTTTCTTTGTCTGATAAAAGCTTCCACCCCTCCACCAGGATCATCTGGATATGCACGTTACATGTTGTCAGTAGTGGATCTCAGTATTGTGCTGTCAGTTTGCCTGATTTCATTTGTAATGTTCTTATTTCATTGTGTCAGTTTGTGCACTTGTTCCTTAAGGCGACCACACAAAAAGAAATCACGAGGAGGTTAAGTTGGGTGATTGTGGTGGCCACAGGCTCTTGGAAGTCAATCCTAAAGGCAATTCTCGATCACAGCTGTGGATTCTCCTGACATGACATGTTGCACCATATTTGCTGGAAGTAGCCTTGAGTTCCACCTTGCTGCAGCCTGCCCATGAAGGAGTTGGCTCATGGCTAATTACACTGGCTAACAAAAAAAAAAATTTTTTTTCTTTCTCTAACATTTCTATGTTTTTCTGGTCAATTTTAATGCGCTGTTTTTAAATCTGGAAACCGTTTTTCTCTATAAGGTCGGGATCTCTAGAAATACGCAATTGAAGTTTTTTAACAACGCATGCAGTATTACAACATCATTTGTACAAGAAGTATAACAGTTATGTAGGCTTGAATTTCTTTGCAGTCGACTTTCGTCGGTGAATGGCATGTGGTACATCGCGATGAAGCATCCCACAATAATCAGCAAGCATGGTCACACTCCACCGTCCTTGATAACGTGACTCCATTACGGCGATATCTTGATGGAATCGTTCTCCATGTTCATCGCTGACTTCGCCAAGGTTGTCAGGAAAAAAGTCAAGATGCGAATCGAGCAAATGGATTTTGAGGGACATGTTACAGCCCATAATTCTGTATGCATCTATGCACTGCTTAACAATATGCACATAGTCGACAGATTTGTGATTTCCCAGAAAGTTATCGACGATCGATTTGAATACCATCCATGCGCGAAGTTCACTACCATGTAACAAGTTCTCGAATTGTTTGTCTGCAATAATTTTCCTAATCTGAGGTCCTACAAAGATACCTTCCTTTATCTTTGCATCGCTAATTTGCGGAAACTTTTCTCGAAGATAAGTGAAAGCTTTGCTCGTTTTATCTAACGCTTTTACGAAATTCTTCATGAGCCCCAACTTTATATGTAACGGTGGTAAAATGATGCTGTCTTTGTTAACTAATGGCTCGTGTATTACATTTTTATGCCCGAGCAGCATACGATCCCTGATAGGCCACACCTTTCTTGCATAATGTTCCTGTCTGTTGCGGCTGTCCCATTCACATAGGAAGCAACAAAATTTAGTATACCCAGTCTGCATGCCCGTGAGAATTGCAATGACCTTTAGGTCTCTACAAATCCGCCATTGGTAGTCATTGTACTTTATTTTTGCCAAAAGTATAGCCATGTTGTCATAAGTTTCTTTCATATGAACAGAGTAGGCGACTGGAATTTATGAAAATAAATTTTCGTTATGCAATAACACGGCTTTTAGACTAGTCTTGGAAGAGTCGATGAAAAGTCGCCATGTGTTGACTATGTGCTCATGACCGAGGTGCACCATTAGACCTTTTACATCTTTGCAATAGCAAATGTCATCATCCATCTCAAAGTATTGAACAAGTTTTCTGTGTCTATGACGAAATTAAGATATCAGAATATTGGGCGCTAAAAGATTCCATTCTTTGAGTCGCGAACCGAGTAATTCCACTTGTCCTTTGGTGAGAGCAAGATCACGTATTAGATCTGAAAGTTCTGAATGGTTAATTAAGTGAACACCATCATTCACCGGTATATAATCCAAGTCAGAATTAGTTTCTAAAGCAGGTAAACTATCACTTTCTGATGGTTCATTCACGTCCAACGGATATTGTTCTGGTGGAACTGGGATCGGACACGTGATTGGATCACAAGGCACTGGTTTCGAAACCGATTCAATATTTGGATAAACCACAGACTTTCTAGTTTTAAAAGTGAAACCATAGATATTTGTCAAGCAGAAGTAACAATCAGTAGCGTGATTTGTCGGTTCACGCCATATTACTGGCACTCCAAAAGGCATCGACTTATGCTTCGGTGATTTTCGTAACCAACCTGCCAATGTATTTGCACAAGTCGAACAAACTGCATTTGGCTTCCAAGATTTATTTGCATCATCAACTTTCGAATCGAAATAAAGTTCATATGCTTTCTTTAGCAATGGTGTAAAGTTTTTCTGGTGAGCACGATCGGTAAAATATCCGCACACGTAACAGAACAGATCAGCCGAATTTCTACAACTTCTAGAAGCCATATTTCACTCAGAATTATTTCAAAATACAGTAACTATTTGAAATATAACGTAACATATGTCATGCATCTTTTAGCAGTATAAAAAGTAGAATTATTTTGCATTTTATTAATTTTAAAAAAGTTATATAGTAAAAATGAAACGGAGCAAATAACGGTTTCCCAAAAATATATTTATTCACAAATATCTTAAGAACCCGACGTGATAGAGATAAACGGATTTCAAATTTGAAATCAGCGCAAGAAACTGACCTAAGAACACTTATTCTTATATAAGAAAGAAAAATGTTGTTTGTCAGTGTTATTGGAATTTCACATGTATGAATTGTCTTGTAATATATTTCAGATCTGAATGCTGTGAACCATGCCGGTTGAAATCATTGTCATTTTTTTCCTTTTGCTCCTTACAGAGCATAGAACCACCACTTCACCTGGTCCCCTTGCAGGATGCCTGCACCAAAACATTCAAGTGCTCATACAGTGGTTGTTTCTGTGGCAATATTTTATATGATGAAGCTGCCAGCCCCTTGCACAACCTTATATTAGTTGCCTCATAGGACATGCCTAAAGAAATTGTAGTCCTCAGAGCCCTTCTCCCCCCATTCCTTGTGTGTTCCAGCCGAGGACATGTCTGGTTTTGTTTGTTAGTTGTCTCCAGGGGGTGTGTGGGTGTGTTCTCTCTGTTTTATTTTATTAAGGTGTCTACTACTTTTCTCTGTAGCACACCTCTTTCAACCATCTACATGGAGATGTTGGTTATATCAAGACACGTTTCATTTATTGTAATATTTTCTTGTTTGTATTTACTTAATGCTCTCTGCTGTATTATTTCTCTTGTAGGAAAAACGGTAGTTCTATAGTGGTATGCATTTAATATTGATTGGAGGTTTATTTATAGTCAATCCATATTTATGGGGGGGGGGGGGGGGGGGGGGGATAGGGGGGGGGGGGGGGTGGGTGGGGGGGGGGGGGGGGGGGGGGGGGGGGGGGGGGGGGGGGGGGGGGGGGGGGGGGGGAGGCAGGGGGGGGGGGGGGGGCGCGGGGAAACTACCTCTGTAAACTGCTGGCTAGCACCCTTATTAATTTTTTTTTAAATGTTACCCTTTGTTTGTGTAATATAGTGTTTTATTAACTTTTGTATTTCTGGTGGGGTCTTAGTGCCTATAGGATTTTCTACACTCATTTCTACCTTGTGGTTATTACAGTATGTCTTAATGTTTTGCCTGTGCTGGTCATATTTTTTGCTGTCCAGTGTCCTCTCCATCTCATCTTTCTGTCTTTTACCAGCAGCTATATTGGTGGTTGTTTGGTTCTAGTTCACATGTTTTTCTCATTACATCTGGCCATTTGATATAGAGGAAGTAATGGAGCCATCTGTTGGTGAATGCCTGGAGTCTGGATGTCATGGTTCTGGTGACATGCCACATTTCTAAGCCATACAGCTGGACAGGTTGTATGATGATGAGAAACAGCTTAATTTTATTTCCTGGGGAAAGCTGCAATGAACAACTATCATATTTTGTGCACCTAACAGAGCATGGAGCCACCATTGTAGCTGGTCCTCTTACAGAAAGCCTGCAGCCAACATTCACACCATTTTGCTGTGGTGGTTTCTAGGGCAGTTTGATTTATGTGATGAAGTTGCCAGTCATCTGCATAAACTCGTAGTAGTTGCTGGTTACATGGTTTTTGCAACATGCCTTAGTGTGACTTGGAATGTGCAGTTTATTATCAGGGGCTGAGCTTTGTCTCCACAAGATCTTTTACTTTTTGAGCAGGTTCTTTTGCATTTTTTTTGTTTTTGTTTTTTTTTGTTGCTAAGTTGCTTCTCTGTAGTAATAATAATAATAATAATAGCCCCTTCAGTCATAACTGACTATGGGAATGCGCCCCTGAGGTGACAGCCCTCAGCTGCTTATTTTCCTGGTGCTCCTTTCGACGTTTTCTCCTCACCTCTGCTTCTTGTGTGAGCCTCTCTTCGCCCAATATGAGGTGGCGCCGTAAATAGCATCGCCACTTAGTGCGATCGGCAGCTTTATCCTCCCATGTTGCTGGATCCATGTCCAGTGCCCTCATATCTCTCTTGCACACATCTTTGAACCTCAGCTGTGGTCGCCCAACTGTTCTCTTGCAATCTGCTAATTGTCCGTTGAAGATATCTTTTGGGATGCGACCATCATCCATGCGGCGAACATGGCCAAGCCAGCGAAGTCTGCGCTGTCTAAGAAGCGTATACATACTTTGAAGGCCAGCACGTGACAACACCTCGACATTTGTCACTTTATCTTTCCACGAGATGCCGAGAATGCGGCGTAGACACCGCAAATGGAAGGTATTGAGCCTTCTTTCTTGCTTAGCATAGGTCGTCCAGGTCTCGCTGCCATATAGGAGTGTGCTGGTGACGCAGGCATTATATACCGCAGCTTTGGTCTTCATTGTGAGTTTAGAGTTTCTCCAAACACGCGATGTGAGGCGGGCAAAGGTAGCTGCAGCTTTGCCAATGCGGCTGTCGATTTCTGTATCCAGTGAGAGTTTGTCATTGATGGTAGACCCTAGGTATGTGAAGTGGTGCACCACTGCCAATTCATAGTTATCGATAGTGATAACTGGAGCAGCACCCACATCCTGACTCAGCACATTCGTTTTCTTTAGACTTATTGTGAGGCCAAAGTCCTTGCATGCTTTAGTGAAGCGATTCATCAAGCTCTGAAGCTCCTGTTGGCTTTGAGTGACGACTGCAGCATCATCAGCGAACAACAAGTCTCTTATAGTGACCCTTCTGATTTTTGTTTTTGCCTTCAGCCTTGAAAGATTAAACAGACGGCCATCTGACCTAGTGTGAAGGCATATTCCTTCAGTTGCATCTCTGAATGCATGTTTCAAGAGTAAGGCAAAGAAGATTCCGAAGAGGGTCGGAGCCAGAACACAGCCTTGTTTAACGCCACTTCGTATATCAAAGGGCTGTGACGTGCTTCCAGCATATTGGACTGTTCCCTTCATGCCGTCATGGAATGACTTTATCATTTCCAGCATTTTAGAAGGGCAGCCTATTTTCAGGAGGATTTTAAAGAGTCCATCCCTACTAACCAGGTTGAATGCTTTTGTGAGGTCTATAAAGGCGATATATAATGGTCTTTTCTGCTCTCTTGATTTTTCCTGAAGCTGGCGGAGAGAGAAGATCATGTCTGTTGTTGATCTGCCAGCTCGGAATCCACACTGTGACTCTGGATATATGCGCTCAGCTAACTTGTGTAGTCGCATTAAGATGACTTTGGCAAAAACCTTACCAACAATACTAAGAAGAGAGATGCCTCTGTAGTTATTGCAATCACTTCTGTCTCCTTTATTTTTATACAGTGTTACAATCTTGGCATCTCGCATGTCTTGAGGAATAGTTGTCTCTTCCCAGCACTGGCACAGCATCTTATGCAGGGGATGTAATAGCGTGCTCTTACAGCATTTGATTAAATCAGGAGGAATCCCATCACTGCCTGGTGCTTTGCCAGAGGCCAAGCTATCAATGGCCTTGCTAAGTTCCTCTAATGTTGGTTCGGCATCCAGCTCCTCCATAGTTGGCAGACTGTTGACACCATCAAGGGCTGCAGGCGTAACGGTATTGTCTCTAGCGTAAAGCTCAGAGTAGTGCTCGACCCACCTCTCCATCTGCTTACCCTTATCGGTTAGCTTCTCTCCGCTGATGGTTTTTAGCGGTGCCGTCTTACTTTTATGGGGGCCAAGTGCTTTCTTTATACCATCATACATTTGTCTAATGTTGCCTGTTTGCGCTGCGATCTGGATGCTCTCACTGAGCTGAAGCCAGTAGTCATTTGCACAGCGTAGAGCAGTTTGTTGAACTTTGCTTCTCGTAGCCCTCAGGATCTGTAGGGTTCTGGCACTCGGTGAACGTTTGTATTCATTCATAGCACTGCGCTTAGCTTCAATGATAGGTGCCATCACATCTGATGAAGCATCAAACCAGTCATTTGACTTTGCAGTTTTCTTACCAAAGGTGGCAAGTGCAGTACTTTGAATGGTGTTCCGTAGATGCTCCCAGTTCTCTGTAATAGTATCACCATGCTGAGGGCTACTGAACACTTTCTCGAAGGTCGCAGTGAATTGAGCGATCATGAAAGGGTCTGACATCTTGCTGGTATCAATGCGTGGTTTCCCTTCATGTCTGACACGATAGAGTTTTCTTGGTTGTGCTCTGATTTTGCAGCAAACCAAGGAGTGATCTGTATCACAGTCTGCACTACGGTACGAGCGCGTGGAGAGCACAGACCTGAGGAGTGGCCTTCTGACGAGAATCAGGTCAAGTTGGTGCCAGTGCTTAGATCGTGGGTGTCTCCATGACACCTTATGCTGGGGTTTTGTCTGAAAGTAGGGGTTGGTCACGCAGAGGTCATGTAGTCTACCCCCAAAAAGTGACCTTTCAGTCTATCATTTATTAGATAATATGTGGGTCTTAAAATCGTTATGCCTGTTATTGTACTATGTAGTTTAAAACTAAACTCCGCCTATGCCGGTCCCAAGCCCGGATGAAAAAGGAGGAGGGCGGCCTGCATGGAGGCCGTAAGGAGGCAGCCCCTCCACCACGCAAAGGCACAACAGGCCAATCACCTGTTTGTCTTAAACTATGATTACAAGCAATATAAGAGAGAAAACCGGACTGATTCTAAAGGCGACGAACTGGAACGGACTACGGACTACGACTTATGGAACATGGAACACAAGAAGTATAAATGGGAAAGAAGAGGAGCTGATGGAAGAGATGAGGAAAGCAAAACTAGAAATCCTGGCTATTACCGAAACAAAGAAAAAGGGACAAGGAGTCATGGATCTCGATGGCAACACTCTGCTATACAGTGGTGTACCCACATCTGAAAGAGCTAAAGGGGGCGTGGGTTGCATTGTGGCCAAAAACCAGAAAGATAGTATCAAGGGATGGAACTTTGTCTAGGAGCGCATTATGGTTGTAAAACTAAAAGAAGGAGAAACCATAGTCAACCTGGTCATAGTGTATGGGCCAAATGAGGATGAGAGAGCAGAGGTCAAGGAAGAATTCTTCGAGCTGCTTCAAAGGACAGTGGATGACTGCCTAGATGAAATTATCATGCTCGGAGATTTCAATGCCAGAGTTGGAAATGACCATGCTAGATGGGGTGGAGTTATCGGAAGATATGGAGAAGATACTCTCAATGACAATGGAAAGCGACTCCTCAGATTCTGCAGTGAGCAGAATCTGATCATTACCAACACAAAGTTCCCCCATAAGCGCATACATGCATACACTGGGTGTGAACCAACAAAGAATGAGAAGTCAGTGATCGACTATGCCATTGTTAGGAGGTGCTCATTCAAATATGTCCGGGATGTTAGAGTCTGGAGGGGGCCAGAGATTGGAAGTGATCACTGCCTGCTTACAATCAAAAGAACAACTGAAAGAGTTGCTCAGCCTAGGAACTGCCCAGCACCACGCAAGAAACCAAGTAAACGAACGGAAGAAATGAGCATTAAGACCTACAAGCTGAAAGAGCCAGAAATTAAGACCAGATATCAGGGGCTTATTGCTACAGCGGTGAGAAACACAGAAGAACAACCTGATGACTTGGAAACCCTGTGGCTTAAATTCAAGGACATCATAAAGACAGCTGCTGCAGAAGCATGTGGTGAAGTCCGACTTGGGAACAAGAGAAAGAGGACACCTTGGTGGACAGAGGAAGTCAAAGAGAAAATAAGAGAGAAGAAAATGGCATGGAAACAATATTTAGGAGCTAAAAACACAGCAGGACAAATAGAGAAATATAGAGAATATGTGATACTCAGAACAGAAGCAAAGAACAAGGTGCTAGCAGCAAAACAGAAGTCCTGGGAAGAATTTGGAGAAAAGCTAGAAAAGGATGCGCAAGAAAACCAGAAATTGTTCTATAAGACCCTAAAGAACATGAGGAAGGAAAAACAATGCCCTCTTAAATTTATAAAGGACAAGCAAGGCAAATTGCTTACTGCCCCGAAGGAAGTAATGGAAAGATGGAAAGAATATTTCTCAGAACTCCTTGATGGTGAGCAAGGTAGAGCATCAGAAATGATAACCACTAGCACAGAAGAGGATACAAATGGTGATGAAGATGACATAAAGATGGAAGAACTGAAGGCAGCACTGGAGAAAATCAAGATGGGCAAAGCAGCAGGGCATGATGGTATAACACCAGAAATGGTTAAGTACATGGGAGCATCAGGCGACCTATTACTCCTAAGGGTCCTACAGGCAGCATGGTGCAACAAGGCCATACCAAAGGATTGGGAGATTGCCATCATAACACCGATTTTCAAAAAGGGTGACAATCGACAATGTGGAAACCATAGAGGCATATCCCTTCTCAGTGTCCCTGGTAAAATCTACTCTAGAATCCTAGAGCAGAGACTCCGATGCCTAGCTGAGCCACAATTGGATGAAGCCCAGTGCGGATTCCGAGCAAACCGAAGTACTCAAGACCTAATCTTCACACTCAGGCAGCTGAGTGAAAAGGCCCTTGAGTACAAGAGTGAGATCCATCTTTGTTTCATAGATCTGGAAAAGGCGTTTGACAGGGTCCCCTGGAGCAAACTTTGGGACTGTTTGGCAAGGAAGAACATTCCAGCACCTGATTCATGCTATACAAAGCTTCTACAAGTCTTGCAGAAATTATGTGAGGACAGCAAACTATAAGTCAGAAGAGTTCAGGACCACCACTGGTGTAAGACAAGGCGATATCCTGTCACCTTATCTTTTCATACTCCTCATGGACGATGTCATCAAGGCATGTAAGGAGAGAACAAGAAAGTATTCAGTGGGGTACTGGAAGATGAGACAGGTCTGTATTTCAGAGCTAGCATTTGCTGATGATGTTGTCCTGATTGCTAAATCAGAGACACATCTCCAATCCAACCTGCAAGTCTGGAAGGAAGAGCTGGAGAAGAGAGGGATGGTCATAAGCAGCTCTAAAACAAAATCCATGGTGATATCACGAGAAGAAAGAAAACATCAGATTAAGTTGGGAGAACAGGTCCTGGAGCAGGTCGACCACTTTAAATATCTCAGAGCTATTATAGACCGAAAGGGGGGCATCAAAGAAGAGTTGGCCACTCGAAAAGCAGCGGCTGGGAGACTTTATCAGGCCATAAATCGAGGATTCCTCAGCAAGAAAGAGGTTGGTAAGAAAACGAAGATGGCTGTATACCGCTCCACCTATGTCCCAGTCTTGACATATGGATGCGAGTCATGGGCAATGACTACAACCCACAAAAGCCAGATTCAAACCTCAGAAATGAGGTATCTGAGGAAGGTGGTTGAAGTAACAAGAAGAGACATGGTCCGCAACCAGACGATACGTCAAGGCCTAAAATCCCACCCGCTGCAGACCCAAATAGAACAGTCCCAACTAAGATGGTTTGGCCATGTCTGCAGAATGGGAGAAGATCGTGTTGCGTGCATATTTTGACGCACATATTACAAAAATCGATATGGCTATTTAATATGGGAAAAAATATAGACAGTCATTCATTTGGGTATGAAAATGCTGTCTATGGTAAAAGCGAGAGAATCCATGTTTGATTCACACTTTTGATTATAGGAGTAATCGTTCTTGTTATTGATCCGGCGCATGGATTTTGCTCTCATGCCTGTACCTATTTCTTAGGGCCAGAAAATAGATTAATTGGCTTATTATGTTTATGGCCTGAATTCATATGTATTACATATTATTAGTACAAGTAGAATCAGTCCTATATTGTATATTTTGGATGGGTAGGCGGGACTAGATTCTTGTTACGCCGCTGTAGCGGAAGTAGGAGTTGTCTTAACAAGTCGTGAGGAGTTCCGATGTACCGTGACAATGGCGGGTACGCCTTTTCTAGGGCTGGCAGATTCTTAAGGAAAAATGATTTATGAAGTGGTTTTCCTTCTATAGGAGATTGTTCCTCTACTAGAGTTTGTGTTAGAGACTCTCCTAAGGTACGGTACCATGTATGATTCGGACTCCATGTAATGCCAGTCCCTGTTATTGATGATCTCAGGTCGGTTAGACCTAGCTGGAATTTTGTGCTTCGCAACGCTAGGGTCAAGTTTGTATCGACGGAGATGACGGGCTCCATACTGTAATTATGGCTACGTGAGGTAACTGGATTACTGTAGCTCTGTATGGAGGAACTTTATGAAATTATGCATATGTATTGCAAATTAACTTTGGCTTATAAATATATCCTCCTGTGAGCGAGTGAGCGACAACTCAGGAAGGCGGCCATGTTAAATTCCTGTCATCATACTTTAGTATCACTGTCCAAAGAACGGGGCATGTATCTTATTACTCGGACAGTGACAAGGAGATCTCAATCTTGATAGAAACCCCCTTTTCGTGGTTTCATAATATACTACAAACTATGGACGTCAAGCAACTTTAGTTATTTACCGATCCGCCTTCACTGACGCGTTTAGTCAGATAGGGGATGCGGCCATAATGTATCATGACATTGAACTTTTGATGTACTACCCATTATTTATGAATGTGTCATGACTTCAGATCTGCTATGTATGCCTACAAATCGATGTGTCAACATACCCATGATGTACTCGTATGTCCCAGTGTGTACGTCTGAATAAATTGTGTAAACAAAGATCCCAACAGTCTGCATTGGTGCCTTGTAGACACATGTGTATGAGTGATTATATTGGTCAGCACACGAACAGTACACCATTCGCGTTAATCACAGTCTACACTTCTACTCCATACATACACCATCCTGCGTCGGTTGAAGTGACCAAGTTTAGGGCCTGCTTCCCCTGGAGCCTTAGAGGGAAACTACTGTTGACAGCCACCTTTGCCTTCCCTAACTCAGGACTAGGGTGAGTTACCCATTTATAGCTGGGTAGACTGGAGCATGCCTGATCTCAACAACATACCACACTTCTTTACAGACTGACAATTTACCGTGCGAGTGAAGTGAAACTTTACAGTGGTGAGCCAGATCCCTGGGTCCAGCCTACGCAGTCTTGTGTTGAGAATCACATTTTACAGTTACAAGAACATTTGTTTGACCACATCAACACCAGTAGGACAGCTATACAATCAATGTCAGCTTGACCTGTTCTGACAAGTGTAGCAATATCTGGGTCAGCACTTGTTGACATTTGGCACAATACAGTCAGTGTTCTAAACCAGTGATTGTTTATCCTGCTGTAATACAAGAGCATTGTTGAACATAAAGTGCAAATTTCATCGGTGGATCTTCTAATGTGCTCAAAAAAATTGGACAGTGTAATAGTTAGAATGCAAATCTATTACTCAATAAAGTGGTAGTCTAATTGATTAAAACTGAGCATACAGTACTATACATTGCAACTTCAACACATTGCATGATATGATACACACATTGATGATTTATATATATTTATGTTTATATATTATCTGTTTATATGTGTGATTGTTATGTCTTTGCGGGTCTGGATGGGAGGTGACTAGAACAGGAAATACCGAGTGATATTGGTCTTGTTCTGGCGTTCTATAGGGAGCAATTTCTTAATTGAAATTTGCATGCAACATAGTTTGCAAATATTTGGTTAGTTGTGACGACTGTTTCATATTTGTATTTGTAACATTTTTTCTGTTCTTTATTTTTGTTTGATTTGTTTGTATAATTGTAGGTCTCATCTTTCCTTTCATTTCAGTTTTTTACACCCTTATGTTTATACACTGTGGCGTTATTTGTCTTGTTATCTTATTGCAGTTATCATCACGGTTTCTGTGATCATTTTTTTCATTTCTCCTATTTAATTTAATTTGATCTCTGCAAATGTATTCATATTGTCTTTTCTTGTTTGTCCTTTGTAATGTCTTTAGTTGACATATGACATAGGAGTTATAGTGGTATACACTTATAGTATAGTACAGATCAGTACTTTATGATTAATTTCCACAGGTACTCAACCGATCATTGATTATATTAAGGTATACAAGACCTTTGTAAGGCTTGTCTCCCACAGTATTTGAGATACAGTTATTGTTGTCCACAGGTACTCAAGTTATCATTGGTTATTATAAACCATACAAGTTTTTCACTAAGACTAAGTCTATGGTATAGACTTGTCTCCCATTAAAGTGAAATAGGGTAATTTATTTACTTTTTCAGGTTTCTGATTTAAGAAGACAAGATGTCTACATTAGATTATTTTATTGCACAAGGAAAATCCCTTGATAAGACTGGGAAAGACTTAGAACAATGGGCTGTTGCTCAATATGACAAAGCATTAGCTGCAGAAGAGAGAAAAGCTGCTGCTGAAGAGAAAAAAGCTGCTGCTGAAGAGAGAAAAGCTCTGGCTAACGAAAAAAGATTAGAAAAAGAAGCTGATATTGCTGCTGAACTAAAGAAATTGCAGATGCAAGTGGAGGAAAGGAGATTTGATGCAGAACAGAAAAAATTAGAAGTTGCAGCTGAACAGAAAAAATTAGAAGTTGCAGCTGAACAGAAAAAATTAGAAGCTGCTGCAGAACAGAAAAGATTAGATAGAGAGGCAGAAGAGAGAAAAGCAATAAGAGAACATGAGTTTGAATTAGAGAAATTAAAATTGACATGTATGAGTAATGTTAATCAGGCATCTGGTGGTAATGGTAAACCCTTTGTGTACAAGGTCAAGGTACCAGCGTTCAACTCTGCCAGTGATGACATAACATTTTGGCTTTCTAGATTTGAACGGGCTTGTCGAGCTCATAATGTTGACAAATCACAGTATGTGAATCAGTTGTCTGAAAATCTAAAAGGGGACTCTCTGAGTAAGTTATATTTTGTTGAAGAGGCCGACAAGGATAATTATGATGCTGTTAGGGCAGCTTTGATAAAGAGATATCAGCTGTCTGAGGAAGGTTATCGTCTTTTGTTTAAAACAATGAGACCTGAGGTAGGTGTAGAATTCTCAGAATTCATCTCAAAAGCACAAATTACACTTTCACGATGGATGGAATTATCCAAAACAGAGAAAACATTTGATGGTCTTACGGATTTATTGCTAAGAGACAAGGTCATGTCTTCTGTAAATAAATCATTCCTAGAGTTCTTACATGAGCGTAAACCTAGTACATTAAAGCAAATGGAAGAATATTGTGACCAGTATGCCACGGCACACCCTGACATGATTCTTAGTAACTCTAACATTAAAGAGAGTATGCCAGTTGCTTCGGCAACAGAATATAATCAGAATTACTCACAAAAATTCCAAGGAGCTAAAAATAAATTTGATAAAAAGGTTAATTGGAATAAGTATCAAAACCAAGATAACCACTCAAATCAGAGTTCTTCTTTGAAGAACTGGAATCGGGCTGATAGTCCTCGACACGCGAGGGGTACCCATAATGTTAGACATTCTCGAAAGGAGAGTAGCTATAGGAACTACCCAAGTTCTTCATGGAGAGAAAAGAACCAATATTACAGGGATACTCAGTATAATGAGCGTGATGATTATGATCATGAATATTATGATTCAAACCCAAATAGGGGTTATAACAGAGGAAATAATAATTATAGAGACAATCATAACCGAGGTAGATCACAACACAAAAGACATGGTAAATCGTATTACCAGGCTAACTCTGCACAACAGGAGTTCCACGACACCGATAATCAGAATAATGATAAAAAAGACTCCAATAGTGTAGCAAATTCCGCTTTCGATTTTGCTAGAGCATCTCAGTGTTCGCAATGCAAAACATTATTCGATCCAACCACAGTTTCTACTTTAAGCTGCGGTCACCCGCTTCCCGCGCTCCATGCGTCAATCGCGCATAATGGAAGGGGTGCTCTTGTCTTTAATAGGGGCCTAATAGATGGTACTCCGGTATCAATTCTTTTCGACTCGGGGTGCACTACCATCGGAGTGAGGCAATCACTCATAAATCCTTCTCGAGCTACAGGCAATATAGTCAAATGTGTAACATTTGGTGGCACATTGGAGAAGTACTCCACTGCCATTATCAATATTGCTACGCCTTTCTTTACAGGAGAGGTGCAAGCATGTCTCTTGCCGAATCCGATCGCTGATCTTATCATCGGTCGCATTCATGGAGTGAAAGAATGCACTCCACAGCAAATTTCTAATTGGGAAAATGTTAATATGCAATCTGCTAATGCAGTAATCACTAGGGCTCAAGCTCTTAATATGCCACAATCTTCACATTCTGAAGATAATGATGCGCAGATCCAAGATGATCCCTTGGAGATTTCCCATGATTCCTTTATCAAACAGCAGGAAGATGATCCTACTCTAAAGAAATTCTTTACTCTGGCAACAAAAGGTGATCCGAATAAGGATACAAATCGTAAATCTTGGATTACGATGAGGAATGGCGTACTTGTATGTATGGTACAAGACTCCGCTAAGTCCATTCATTCTCAAATCCTTGTGCCTAAAAATATGAGAGTTAAAATCTTACAGCACGCTCATGATTCGCAGTGTGCTGGACATATGGGTTTTTCCCGTACTAAAGCTAGAGTTCTTCAACCGAAGTACTCAAGACCTAATCTTCACACTCAGACAGCTGAGTGAAAAGGCCCTTGAGTATAAGAGTGAGATCCATCTTTGTTTCATAGATCTGGAAAAGGCGTTTGACAAGGTCCCCTGGAGCAAACTTTGGGACTGTTTGGCAAGGAAGAATATTCCAGCACCTCTTATTCATGCTATACAGAGCTTCTACAAGTCTTGCAGAAATTATGTGAGGACAGCAAACCATAAGTCAGAAGAGTTCAGGACCACCACTGGTGTAAGACAAGGTGATATCCTATCACCTTACCTCTTCATACTCCTTATGGACGATGTCATCAGGGCATGTAAGGAGAGAACAAGAAAGTATTCAGTGGGGTACTGGAAGATGAGACAGGTCTATATTTCGGAGCTGGCATTTGCTGATGATGTTGCCCTCATTGCTAAATCAGAGGCACATCTCCAATCCAACCTGCAAGTCTGGAAGGAAGAGCTGGAGAAGAGAGGGATGGTCATAAGCAGCTCTAAAACAAAATCCATGGTGATATCACGAGAAGAAAGAAAACATCAGATTAAGTTGGGAGAACAGGTCCTGGAGCACGTCGACCACTTTAAATATCTCGGAGCTATTATAGACCGAAAGGGAGGCATCAAAGAAGAGTTGGCCACTCGAAAAGCAGCGGCTGGGAGACTTTTTCAGGCCATAAATCGTGGATTCCTCAGCAAGAAAGAGGTTGGTAAGAAAACGAAGATGGCTGTATACTGCTCCACCTATGTCCCAGTCTTGACATATGGATGCGAGTCGTGGGCAATGACTACAACCCACAAAAGCCAGATCCAAACCTCAGAAATGAGGTATCTGAGGAAAGTGGTTGAAGTAACAAGAAGAGACATGGTCCGCAACCAGACGATCCGTCAAGGCCTAAAATCCCATCCGCTGCAGACCCAAATAGAACAGTCCCAACTAAGATGGTTTGGCCATGTCTGCAGAATGGGAGAAGATCGGCTACCACGACAAGCATGGGAAACAAAGAGCCAGGGATCCAGACCTCCAGGACGACCCAGAGTCCGCTGGGAGGACAACATTAGACAATCTTTGAAGGACCGAGGACTAGAATGGAACCAGGCCAGGAAGAAGACAGCTGATAGAATGGTCTGGCGCTCTCTCTTCCAAACCTCTACACCTCACGGTAGAAGGGGAACGACTAAGTAAGTAAGTAAGTAAGTAAGACTCTCCTAAGGTACGGTACCATGTATGATTCGGACTCCATGTAATGCCAGTCCCTGTTATTGATGATCTCAGGTCGGTTAGACCTAGCTGGAATTTTGTGCTTCGCAACGCTAGGGTCAAGTTTGTATTGACGGAGATGACGGGCTCCATACTGTAATTATGGCTACGTGAGGTAACTGGATTACTGTAGCTCTGTATGGAGGAACTTTATGAAATTATGCATATGTATTGCAAATTAACTTTGGCTTATAAATATATCCTCCTGTGAGCGAGTGAGCGACAACTCAGGAAGGCGGCCATGTTAAATTCCTGTCATCATACTTTAGTATCACTGTCCAAAGAACGGGGCATGTATCTTATTACTCGGACAGTGACAAGGAGATCTCAATCTTGATAGAAACCCCCTTTTCGTGGTTTCATAATATACTACAAACTATGGACGTCAAGCAACTTTAGTTATTTACCGATCCGCCTTCACTGACGCGTTTAGTCAGATAGGGGATGCGGCCATAATGTATCATGACATTGAACTTTTGATGTACTACCCATTATTTATGAATGTGTCATGACTTCAGATCTGCTATGTATGCCTACAAATCGATGTGTCAACATACCCATGATGTACTTGTATGTCCCAGTGTGTACGTCTGAATAAATTGTGTAAACAAAGATCCCAACAGTCTGCATTGGTGCCTTGTAGACACATGTGTATGAGTGATTATATTGGTCAGCACACGAACAGTACACCATTCGCGTTAATCACAGTCTACACTTCTACTCCATACATACACCATCCTGTGTCGGTTGAAGTGACCAAGTTTAGGGCCTGCTTCCCCTGGAGCCTTAGAGGGAAACTACTGTTGACAGCCACCTTTGCCTTCCCTAACTCAGGACTAGGGTGAGTTACCCATTTATAGCTGGGTAGACTGGAGCATGCCTGATCTCAACAACATACCACACTTCTTTACAGACTGACAATTTACCGTGCGAGTGAAGTGAAACTTTACAGATCGGCTACCACGACAAGCATGGGAAACAAAGCCAGGGATCCAGACCTCCAGGACGACCCAGAGTCCGCTGGGAGGACAACATTAGACAATCTTTGAAGGACCGAGGACTAGAATGGAACCAGGCCAGGAAGAAGACAGCCGATAGGATAGTCTGGCGCTCTCTCTTCCAAACCTCTACACCTCACGGTAGAAGAGGAACGACTAAGTAAGTAAGTTTAAAACTATCATTCATCAATCAAGCAAACACAACTTCTGAAGATTTTTCTACCTCCACTTGTCCAGCTGGATGACTGTCAGATCTTTTTCTCTTTAATGACATTGTGATTGTGTATTTTAAAAGTGTTGGGTAACTGTTTCCCAGCAAAGACTAAGAGGTAGAAAATAATAGTTACTAGAAAAAATATTTAAATGAAGTAGATTTGGCTGCTTTATGTGTCTTTTACCAACTTATATTATTCTAGGTTTTGTGTGACAAACACGGCAACAATCTATGGTTAAATGAAAGGGAGTGTTCTATACAGCGCAGAAATCAGAAAGTTATTGAAGAAGCTCCAAGGTAAGTTTTATGGTGAGGTCAGTGTGACTGTTCTTCGTTTAATAAGACAGTGCACTTGACCACCTTAGGTAGTTTTTGGGCTAGTGACCACTAATTTCTGTTCACATATCTCATTTGCCTCTTTCTCTGTCTCTTTCCACTATTCCCTCCATCTTCAGGTATCTCATAGGTTCTTTCTCCCTGTGTTCATTGGCCTGTCTGTCTTCCTGTGTATTCCAAGACAGTCTCCGGCCAAGTTATGCCAGAGGAAATTTTCCTCAGTTTACGTCTGATCCACCTGTTTTGTTTTTTTAATTAAATCCATAACACCGCAGGCTCTTAGCATAGATCTTCATTTCTGACTCATACCACGTATTTTCAGAATCATAGCTGCGTGTTTCTTTGTAGAATATGAAATAATTACATTATAGGATGTTGAGGTGAGGCAACTATTGTAGTATGCGCTGTGGTGCATACATCAGGATTCTTTTAATGCCATTTGGTTTTCTGTACCAGAGCGCATCAGGAATGAATGAAAAGCATGTTGGTAGGGTATAGAAACATTTTTGTTGGTGTGCAGGGAGACAAAAATTGTGTAAGTGATCTAAAATCGACAGTGGACTCACAGGTTTTGAGCAGTGTCTAATGCCCACTGTGATTGAATGTGGACTCATTAATTTAGATATGATTTTCTAATAGGCATCATACAATATTTAAGAAGGAATGTGTCCAAGAATGGAATTTTAAGGATCACAAAATATTGTTTAGACATGATTGAGTATAGTGTCATGGGAATGTGGTCTCCATGTCATATACATTTAATGTTTTCCGTAAAATTTAAGCAGAGTGAAATAGAGGATTTCAATGTCGCTAGCAATGTACTGCCATAGAAGAAATAAATAACTGATGTGTCTGGATGTTATGGAATTATATTTTATAGGTTGTAAATAAATCCATTTTTTTTTTCACTTATAATGTTCATGAGACTTTGTTGCTTGCGTTATCATTAAATAGATGCTAAAAACGAGCCTGGTTGCTGTCTGTCCTGATACGAGAAACTTGAACTCATGAAAATATTTGAATTTCACAACTGACAATCCCAACAGTATGAAATGCCTCTCAGTTGCAACTGATATGTGGTTGTGCATGGGGGGGGAGGGGGGGGGGGGGGGGGGGAGGCAGCCTCATCTTGTAAAATAAATTGATACATAAACCACTGCTTCAAGAGCATATACAGGCTTTGGTGCAGGCTTCCTGCAAGGGGAGCTGCTTCAGTGGTGACACCATGCTCCATAAGGAGCAAAAAGGAAAATGATAATGATGATGGTGCTCCTTCCTCCCAGGCCAGATAAGTGGAACACCTTGTACGGAGGAACAAAACAACTTGCAAAAACATGTAGATATCACTACACGGCATTGGGCTGAAGGGTGAGTGAAAACATGCAGATATTACAACATGGCATTGGGCTGAAGGGTGAGCGAAAACATGCAGAAATTACAACATGGCATTGGGCTGAAGGGTGAGCGAAAACATGCAGATATTACAACATGACATTGGGCTGAAGGGTGAGCGAAAACATGCAGATATTACAACATGGCATTGGGCTGAAGGGTGAGTGAAAACATGCAGATATTACAACATGGCATTGGGCTGAAGGGTGAGCGAAAACATGCAGAAATTACAACATGGCATTGGGCTGAAGGGTGAGCGAAAACATGCAGATATTACAACATGGCATTGGGCTGAAGGGCGAGAGGTCAAATTGTTGATCAATAACAACAACAACAGCAAGATTTCTAAAGTAAAATTGAAATATTAATAGGCTAGTTTTGTGGTGTGGTAGTTGTCCTATAATGGAGAATGCTTGTCTTTCAGCACATTTTTAGATCCCGAAACACGCAGAGCCATGGGAGAGCAAGCTTGTAAGCTGGCAGAGGCTGTGGGTTATGACTCTGCTGGTAAGTTTCCAGTTAGAGTAAAATTGAGGGGAAGAACTTTGAGGAATAGCTTAAGGCTAGCTGCAGTCGTTCTTGTTGTCTTGTTTGATTTATTCCTCCTACTTTCCTTACATGATCATTGGTTGGCAGAGTGGTTAGAGCATTTGTTTCTTGAGGCAAAGTTACTGAGTTAGAAACCTGGTAGTGTTATACTTCAGCCTACCCCATGTTTAAGTGGGTACTTGACTCTGCTTTTGAGTTAGGGAAGGCAAAGGCAACAAGGTGACTCCATTTCAGAAAATTGAGACGTAGAATAACCACTCCCCTACAGCAGTATGTGCTTTGGGGCTACTTTTTTTATTTTAACTTCCTTATGCTGCAACATTTTTTAAGCATATTGTTCTCTGTATTGTTTCAGTTACTTTATTCCATAATATATTCCCTCTTTTCATTCATTCTACATTTGAAGATTTTCATGCAGTCTGTGGCCACCCCATCTTTGTCTTTCCATGCTAGTTACACTTGCTTGTCTGGCTATGTTTTAATGATTCATCTTGAAAATAAACCTTTTTTTTTTTTTTGCATTTGTGCACTTGATGTTTGGTCCATTCTATGTACCTGTCACCGTTGCGTAGAAGATACTAGATTTAAATGCAACAATTTATTAGTTTCAGGACTACATACGGCAACTAAATGACAACTGAGAAATATTATATTCTTACCAGCTCTTGCTGTCAGGTTCAAACATGGTTCCTGGCCAAAGAACAGGAAACGACAATCACATCAGGTGAGATAGGATGCTTAAGAAAAGCTATTAATGTTACCAGGAGAGACAGAATGAGAAATGATGACATTGGAAAAATTGTAGGCACTACATCTTGCATCAGGTATATAGAAAGGCAGAAAATTAAGTGGTTTGCCCATCTCATGTGAAGGGAACCCAATAAATTACCTTTACACACACATACACCGGTAGAAGATCTGGTTTCGTGGCACGAGGAAGACCAAGAATCATCACAAAAATTCTACAGCAACATGGGCTCACAGCAGCCGGTGCTCAAGAATCAAACTTCACTTCTGCACTAAGCGTCTTGGCAACAGTGGATTGACAAAAAAACTAAAAGTCAGTCAGTCACACATGTGTTACAGGGACCCAGAAGGGAAGCGAAGAATATTAACACTGTGACCTACCATGCAGTTGTAAAAAAATGACCAAGGAGGGCTGGGAATGGGGCTGGTTACTCCAGCCTGTAGAATTTTTAAACCACAAAAGCTTCAACAAACGACATGGACAGGTCAGCTAAAGAAAATAAAACCCAGCATCCAAGAAAGGAGAAGGTCCTGTGGTCATGAGACGCATGATGCATTAGAGAGAAAGCCTAAAGGAGTCTGTGTTCCTGACCAACCTTTTTTCTTCTAAGAAACCAAAGAACACATAAAGAAGAGAACTGGAGACAGATATGAAGGGGATGGAAGATGACATCAAATGTGGAATTGATGAAAAGAACCAGACAAGTGCCAGTGGAACAAGAATTGAGAAGAAGACACTGGCGATGGATAGGACACACATTGAGGAAACCTGTTGATAGCATTACAAGGCAGTCCTTGTTCTGGAATCCACAGGGAAAGAGAGGCAGAGGGAGTCCAAAAAACACATGGAGAAGAGTGCTGGGTACAGAGGTGAAAATGATGAGGAAAACATGGAAAGAACTTGAGTGGATGGCACAGGACAGGAGGACTTGGCATGTGTTTGTTGAAGGCCTATGCTCCTTGGAGAGCTAAAGGGTATTGATTGATTGATTGATTGAAGATGATATGGACAAACTTTGAGCTGATTGTATGGGAGAGAAAGACTTGGCATAAGTTTGCTGAGGGCCTATGCTCTTTGGGGAGTTGAAATATTATGATGATGAAGTAAGTACTACTTACAACAAATGATTAGTTACAGCACAAGTTCATTATATACTAGAGTTGGTAAGTCCCTGATTAGACTACCATCAGAAGTGTAGACAAATTGTCATCAGTTCAAATCCACTTTCTCCACCTTCCCACAAGTGGATGATGTAGCCCACCACACTGAGTTTCAAGATGCTAAGAGGCTTTAACACTTGTTTAAGTTGAGGAGTTCTCATAGTCAGGTTACATGCTGGTGTGTTGGTGTCTTTTTTTGAGTTTTCTAACACTGTCCTTTTCATTGTTTTCAAGCAGTACAGTGTTGTCTACAAGATCTGCATTTTAGCTTCTTCTATGTTGACTTTCAGACGTTAACTTTTATACATTCAAAGAAAGCAGTGGTCAGCTTGAGGTTGATGGTATCTCCGTAGTAGAGTTTTTCCATGAATGGTACTGGTGATGGCCTTATGCGCTATCTTTGTTCTTCATATTGTGGGCACCTTTGAAATAGATATTCAACAGTCATTTTATCGGTCCCACAGTTACACTTATCAGAAGTTCAAATCTTTAACTTGTTGAATAGATGGTATCCCAATCTGTTGTGGACTGTGTGAAGTCTTGTTCACTTCTGCTGAGCTAGTAAAATGCATCATTTTTTGTGTGTGGTGACCTGAATGCTCTGGTTCCCATTTGCTCCTGTGTCTGCTCTTGATAAGACTGTTATGTGTGGAGGCATATCTGGAGTCATCCTTATACGAGATGACCACCAGCTAGGCACAATGCTAAAGTATTTGGATGTGGACGTGATCCTCTATGTCAATGAGGCTAATTACACCCTCAATGACTCTTGAAATCATCCACTCACTTCCAGGGATTCCCCTTGTGGTGAAACATGTTGAGAACCCAGCATGGCACACTAAGCTTGGAGGAGTCACTTGAGCCCCAGACAAACCTCTGGTGTTTACCTAGTTGGCTGCATGCAGGAGGATCTCACTATGGACCCCATGGAGGCAAGGGGAGCTGAGAAGTGGCTCTGTGTAGAATGTGATGATTCCTTTGGAGAGCACAGTATATTAGCTCTGCATAGTTGGAGAGCCCCTTGGATGACGAGGAATGCACAGTATGCCTCACGCTTCTTCTTCTTAGCTTGGGACCAGATGTGATGATCCTTTAAATTTAAGCCAAGCTGGAAAAACTGGAGCTCATGACTTCAACTCAACACATATTGGAGTGGCAGAAAAGCCACAGGTAAACCTAGATCTACAGTGCAGATAATACCAAGGACTCATCATCTTGGTATTGGGTGCCAGAGAACGAAAAGCTCAGCAGCCCTAGTTAAATAATAACAACAACAACAACAAATAAAACTCTTAGCCTCATCTTATGAGGTATCTTTCCACCTTCCTTTGCCAATCTGTCAGCCTCTTAATTTCCGGGAATGTTGCAGTGAGATGGGGTCCACTGTACCGCAACTCTTTTGAATTGCTGACATAGTTTGTGGAGTGTTGCTCTTAGATCATCCAGGCCAGCATTTATCTGACTCTTCAGCTTTGCAATTACTGACAGCTCATCTGTGAAGAATGCTACATGTCTCTCTGAGCTTTCTACTGTCATTAGGACTTCTGTTGCAGTTTTTAAGGCCTCTGCCTCTGCTCTGAAGTTACTTGAGAATTTTCCGGTTTCGGCTGACAGCTTTTTTTCATGTGCCAATGCTTAAGCTCGGAAAGACTCCTCTACCTCCATTTTCTGTTGCATTTATTGCTGATCCATCTTTGTATGCATGGATCCAGGTGTTGCTTGGGTAATGTTTCTCTGTGTATTTTGTGGTTAGGACTCACCTTTCTGTTTGAGTCTGGCTGTTTTTTCTTTCAGTACCTGGAATTTTTTTATGTCATTTCAAGGAAGCGCTGTTGTTTCCAAACTAGTAGCTTGTGTGCAGTGTAGATGGGCTTATCTGTTGATATTGCAGTGATGGGGTCTGCTCTCATCTTTTCTTGGTTGTTTCTACAAAGATGCTTTGCTTCAGTCTTCCCCTTCCAAGACCAAATATTCTCTGGTGCATTGGGTGGTCTAGATAAAGATGTGAACAAACTGTGGAAACTAGTCAGAGCCTTGAACATTTTAACTTGACTATATTGTTTGTTTTTCCCCAAAGGTACTGTTGAATTTTTGGTGGACAAGAACAAGCGCTTCTATTTCCTAGAGATGAATACCAGACTACAAGTAGAACATCCAATAACTGAAATGATCACAGGGGTGGACATTGTCCATCAAATGCTGAGAGTTGCCAAAGGTCACCATCTCTTATACCAGCAATCAGACATTCCTGTAGATGGATGGGCAATTGAGTGTAGAGTGTATGCTGAGGTAGGTTGTGTGTTTGTGATGTCTCTTAACTGTTCCCACTAGTATGTATGTTTTCAGAATATATTGTGTCTCTTTTTCATTTCTCTCAGGTCGATTTCAGAACCTGGTAAGTTATCTGTTGCCATACCTGCCATGAACAGCCAAATCCATTTCAACCCTCTTTGTGCCCAAGGCAGACTCTCTATCCTTTCCTGTCTTCAGAAGAGTTGTATAAGGCTGTTAATCATACACCCTACTATTATTAGGGGATTTTTACAGTCCGGGGTGGCAGGAAACAGTGGACCTGTTCATCACATCTCAGTCATCATGACTAGATTCCTAGGATTCGTTGAGAGATTTTGTAATAAAATGGAATTTATTCATCATTTTGGGTGTGTTTTTTTTAAAGTATCATTTGCTCTGAATGCTATTCATATAGTGTGAATTGTGTACCAGTTGTTAATAGAACAGTTTTTAGAAATGTGGGTATGGTAAATTTGTTAACAAAAATTTAATTTTAAAACCTTTTAAAAAAATTCAAGAATTTATCATTTTTTGGAATTCTGGTCCCAGTTGTCTGGAAAGACAACAAGCTAGATTATAATGCATCATTGAAGTTTGATACATATTCATTCAATTATAACCCTCCATTCCCAAAGGAGCATAGGCCTTCAACAAACACATGCCAAGTCCTCCTGTCACGTGCCATCATCTCAAGTTCTTTTCACGTTCTCCTCATCATTTTCACCTCTGTTTCCAGCTCTCTTCTCCATGTGCTTCTTGGTCTACCTCTGCCTCTCTTGCAGTGGGGGTTCCAGAACAAGGACTGCCTTGTAATGCTATCAACAGGTTTCCTCAGTGTGTGTCCTATCCATCGCTATTGTCTTCTTCTCATCTCTTGTTCCACTGGCAATTGTCTGGTTCTTGTTATCAGTTCCTTGTTGGTAACCTTGTCATACCATTTTAATCCCTCTATTCTACGCAAGCACCCATTTATGAAAGTCTGTAGCTTTTTGGTTGTTGTCTTTGTTGTTCTCCATGTTTCAGAGCCATATAATAGTACTGACTTCACATTTGAGTTGAAGATTCTTATTTTCATGTTAGATCCGATTTCTCTTGATCTCCATATATTTCCCAATGCAATGAAAGCTCCTCTTGCTTTTTGTATTCTTATTTTGATATCACTGTCTGTCCCTCCAACTTTGTCTATATTGCTGCCAAGATATGTGTACAATTCTACATCTTGTAGGGGTGTTTCTTCAAGTTGAGCCCTGTTATCATTACCTGCATTTGTTCTCATTATTTTTGTCTTTTTCCTGTGTATTTTCAGACCCAATTGCTGTGACTTCTCATTGAGTGTTTTCAATTTGTCCTGCATCTGATTATGGTTATGGGACAGAAGAGCCAAGTCATCAGCAAAATCCAGATCATCCAACTGCTGAGTCAGAGTCCACTGGATTCCATTTCTGTTGTCGATGTTCTCCTAACCCAGTCTATTGCTAGTAAGAAAAGAAATGGAGACAAGAGGCATCCCTATCACACTCCTATTCTTTTCCCAAACGGTTCTGTAAGCTGTCCTTTATGAAGAACTCTGCATGACATGTCTTCATATGTTTTCTTTATTAAATTAATGATCTTCAGGGGAACTCCATAATGCCTCATCAATTTGAAAAGTGATTATCTATCTACACTGTCAAATGCCTTTTCGTAGTCCACAAATCCAATGTATAGTGGTGAATTCAATTCCAGACTTTCTTCAACTATTATTCTCAAAGTGGCTATCTGGTCTGTACAGGATCTGTTTTGTTCATCTCTCAGTTTCTTGTCTATGGACTATTTTAATCTCTCGAGCATAATCCTGTTTAATACTTTTCCTGGCACTGATAGTAACATTATTCCTCAATAATTTGTGCACTCTTGTAAATTTCCCTTCTTAGGCAACTTAACCAGATATCCTTCCTTCCATTCTGCTGGTATCTCTTCCTTTCCCCAGACTTTACCAAGTAATTTATATAACATCTCTGTAGCCATGTCGATATCTGCTTTGATGGCCTCTGCTGGAATGCCATCTGGTCCAGACGCTTTTCCATCTCTTAGAAGCTTTATGGCTTTCTTCCTTCGTTGGTCTTTCACCATTAATTTTTAGCTCTTCTTCTGCTGGCTGGATGTCTGGGGGGTTTTGTGGGGCTGGTCTATTGAGAAGGTCCTCAAAATATTCCATCCACCTCTTCATTTGCTCTTGTATATTGCTGAGCAGTTTTCCATTCTTGTCTTTTATTAGGCAACTTGTTTGCTTGTATTTCGCTGTTAGCTTCTTTATGCTGTTATACAGTTCTCTCATATTTCCTTTGGCTGCAGCATCTTCTGCCTCTCTTGCCAACTCCTCAATATACATCCTCTTGTCTCTTTTGATACTTCTTTTTACTTCTTTGTTTGCTTCTGTGTACACTTCTTGAGCCTTGGCTTTGGAACTTCTGGTTTTGCTTGTGTTTAAATCTGCTTTTTTTTTTCTTTTCTGTCTTTCATCTTATTGGTGGTTTCTGTTGTTATTCATGCTTTTTGTTGTCGTTCCCTTTTCCCCAGTATTTCTTCACATGTCTCATTCCATACAGTTTTCTCTACATCTTCTAGCTGTTGGAGCACTTGGAATTTGTTGGATATTGTGACCACAAATTTGTCTCTTGTTTCTTGATTTCTTAGATTTGTCTATAACTGCTTGTTGCATATCTTCATATTTGAGTTTCATTTTTACTTTGGCTATCAGAAGGTGGTGATCTGATGCCACATCTGCTCCTCTATATACCTTTACATCCTGCAATGATGGTCTAAACTTCTTGTTTTTGCATATATGATCAATCTGATTTTCTGTTCTATGGTCTGGTGATATCCATGTTGCCTTGTGTATTCTCTTATGTGGAAACATGCTTCCTCCTATAGCCAGTTGATTTGAAGCACAGAAGTTTGAGGATAGTTCCCCATTTTCATTCGTTATTCAGGGGGCTGCGCTGGTGTAATGGTTACCATACTACGCTGGTGATCGGGTGATCCAGGTACAAACCCGGGGGAGTACATTTGAGGGAGTGTCGTCGACCGGGACTTGGACTGGATTAATTCGAGCCCTGGTGGAGACATTTGAAGAAGTGTCACCGACCAGGGACTGGAATAACCTGAACGGCTCCTGAGCCGACCCAGGTTTAATGAGTACCCTCTGAAGACGGCGAGTATCTGCCTGAATGGCGAGTGGACACCTGTCATTGTACAGGGAAAAAAGGGATACTCACGTAAAAATCAGTCTCAGGTTAGATATACTAACCTGAGATTCTCACCTGAGTAATAGTGGGCGTACGTTTAAAAAAAATTAAAAAATTCATTATTCCTAGCCCACTACTTCTTCAAAGTTGGTATTGACTGTACCTATCTTTGCATTCATGTCGCCCATCAAAATTGTGATGTCTCTTCTTTTTACTTTTTCCATAATTTCCTGTAGTCTAGTATAAAATGCTTCTTTCACAGACTCTTCTTTGTCATTAGTTGGTGCATAACATTGGATGACATTTACATTTATTTTCTTTTTAGCTGTTTTAAAAGTAGCTGTTATTATCCTGGGTCCAACGGCTTCCCATTCAGTGAGTGCTTTCTATGCTTCTTTAGATAACATAAGAGCTACCCCTTCACTGTGGTGTGAACTTTCGTCTTCATGTCCCGAGGACAGCACCAATTCACCTGTGATGAGTTTCTTCTTGTCTACCCCCTTCCACTTTGTTTCACACAGTCCCAGAACCTCGATTTCATATTCCCTCATTTCTGCTGCTACTTGTGCTGCTTTCCCTTGTTCGTTCAATGTCCGAACATTCCAGGTGCCAAATCTGGAGGTTCTCCTAGAAGAAAGAAGGTTAGTCAGTAACACAGACTCCTTTTGGCTTTCTCTGTGTTGCATCATACGCCTCCCTGCAAGAGGACCTATATTTTATTTTCCTTAATTGATTTGTCCATGTTTGTTGAAGTTTTTTGTGGTTTAAATTTTTTTACGAGATAGGGTAACCAGCCCCATGCCCAACCCTCCTTAGTCACTTTCTACGACGTGCATGGTAGGTAACAGTGTTACTATTCTTTGCTCCCCTTTCGGGCCCCGGTAACTCATGGATGGAAGTTTGATACATTGCTGATAAATTGACGATAATAAATATGATTTTAAAGCAGAGTTTAGAGACAGATATTAGGAGTAACTTGGAAGATCCTGAAAGAAAAAAAAATGATAATAAAGAGTGGATTAGACATAATATCAAATGAAGAAAGTTGAGCTGGGTTGATCACGTATTATCCATCCTGTTTTGCTGCACCTTGTTGATGTGGAACAGTTTGCATGCCATGCAGATAACGTGAGCTAAGTCAGCAGGAGCCTTGCTCTCCTAATAGGCTCAACCAAGCTGAAAAGGTCTAGAAGAGGAGGCCAAACAAAGAGAGCAAAATTAGCCTTAGTCATTTGGGGGTTGAACTTGGGCCAATGCACCAAACCTAATATGTTACAGTTTCTGTGATGACCACCAGCCCAAGTCTGAAAGAATCATCACAACTGAGGCAAATGACACAACTTGATGGATGTCAGATGCAGGATGGATAGAAGAAGAGAACAGTAGACTGCATCTGTCATGTTGCTCCATGTTGCCCGATTGGCTATGCATATGTTTGCTACAGCTAGCCGTAACCTAACCCCAACCCTGTTTCGAGCTGTCTTAGAAATAATGTCCAACAAACATTGAGGCTGTTTTTAAAAAAAACATCCCCAAAAAAATTTGAACTCAAAGCGAAACACCATGTATCTTGGCAACAGTCTACCATTTCCTGCATCAGCCACTGGAAGTCGGGTTGCCAACTAACTTTCTGTTAAAGAGAAGGTCTTTATACAGTACAAGTATCATACCATTTAGTTTAATTGT
The DNA here is from genome assembly GCA_024509875.1 of Oreohelix idahoensis. NCBI lineage: Eukaryota > Metazoa > Mollusca > Gastropoda > Stylommatophora > Oreohelicidae > Oreohelix > Oreohelix idahoensis. The sequence continues at coordinate 362,384 of JAMPIV010009806.1, forward strand.
TTTTTGCATTAAAAAAGAGGATGATGTAGAACAGAAGAGTAAATGAATCTAGCCAGGCCAAGATGAGCTTGTCGTCTTAGCCATTATCAGAGCACTGTCTGATCTTATGATTCTTACGAAATTGTCTTCATTCCACACAACCTGCCTAAGGGAAATTATCCTAATTTTTTTGGCCGAATACCATCACCAACCAAGAACTGCTTACTTGGAGCAACCAAGATGACTTGCACACCATCATAACTGGCAAACACTGGAGTTCGGTTGGTCATGTCATCAGAAGAGACCCAGAGGCCGTGTCATGTCCTCAGAAGAGACGCGAATGATGTGTGGGCCGTTATTGTATTGGCATTCTATATTACAATGGGTCAAAACTGTATGACTAAACCCAAGAGAAAGTAGACACTGGACTCGTAGGGTACAGTTTGCGACAAGACAACATTTATTGAAGACAGACGTGAATACTTTGACGAAGTGGTACAGCAATCATCACTTGCAATAACAGTTCATGAATATAGTTTTGACAGTAAATATATTGGCCTATCTCATAATTGACTTGGACTTTGATTGACTTCAACAGCCGTTACGATTCGAAGGTCAGCGGAAGTTCTTCGGCCATCAAGCTGTATGAAGCATGAGGTTATTGAGATAACCATGTTAAAAAGCGTGAGCATAAATATTTTCAGATGATTCAGCAAACTCTCCAAGCATAAATTGACGCACTAACAATCGACACCACTGGTCGATTGAAGCTCTGCAATAACTGACGCTGGAGGGACTATATCTGAGGCGTGATATAGTTATGAGCCATTTGTGGCTGAATATACATCGTATTTTCTTCTTGGCACGGAAGGCACAAGGAAAGCATTATCATCACACAGATGATTATAATATATAAATCAAGGCCATGTCCTCCCTAGACTTGGGATAAGATCCTGGCCAAAATATCGTCTATTCGTGACGAAGGATATAATAATTTGCCTCAAGTATGTTATGTTGGACGGCAACAAATCACCGCGACAAATCGCGTCATAACTGTTCAATAAAAGTGCACGGTCGTACGCAAATACTTAAACATACAATTAACTTAGATGCGCTCACATGTGCGTCTATAAAATACTAGACCCACATGTGAGGATCTCAAACATATCACTCCCCCTGTTAAAAGTACTTAACAGTTTACATCGCCCCCCCCCCCCCCTCTCCCCGAGACAAAAACTCAAAGATTTTTTTCGATTAAAAAACAGTGAGGTCAATCAAGTTCCATCAAGCTAAACAACAGATAACTATCATAAATATATGTTAAGTTACTATAAAGAAAATAATAATAGTTGGATGGAAATGTAGAAGGAGAATAAAACACCAAATTCAAACAAAAGATGAAAAGTTAAGAGACATAGATCAACTATGTACCAAATATGAAATGTTAAGTGGTAAGTGAAATGAACTAAAAGTGAAATGGATCATTGAAATACACCTATACTATTGATATAATAATGTTCAAATAAGTCAAACACTGTTAATAAGTAAGCAGTTAGCTGATAACATCACAAGGAAATATTAAAATATCATCACAAAAGCTACTAGGTAGTTAATGTTGATGAAATAAAGTCACTTCGAGGAGAAGAGAAATGTCAAAATTCATGAGCAAGTTCAACAAGCGAAATGTTGTACGAGGGAAGGTCAAAAAGTAATGCCTCCTATTTTTTATGTATGTAAATACTGCATCGGTGTGCAATTTGTAAATTTAGCAGGATTCCTCAAACACTCTTCTTCACTGTATAGCATTACCAACCTGTTTCAGTAACAGGTGGCACCACTGTAACAGTTTTAAAATGGCTGCCAAAGACGTTCGGTTAAAACAACGTTATGTCATACAATTCCTCAATGCTGAAGGCGAGTGCACGGTGGGTACCCAGAATGTTGACAGACAGACATAAAGAAACAAGGAAAACCATAGCCATCAACCTCCTGCACCGTTACGAAACTGAAGAAGAGTTTTTATCGAATATTGTGACAGATGATGAGACTTGGGTTCATTTTTTTGAACCAGAATCCAAGAGGCAGTCAATGGAATGGCATCACACAACATCGCCGACAAGAAAGAAGTTTAAAAGTTCACCATCTGTAGGGAAAGTTATGGCCTCCGTGTTTTGGGATGAGAAGGGTGTGATTCTTCTCGACTTCTTTGAATAGGGAAACACGGTGAATGCAGACCGTTACATTGAAACTTTGAAGAAACTTAGAGGTCGTCTTCGGCGACTTTACCCATTAAAAGATCAGAGAACTGCACTACTGTTGCACGATAATGCCACGCCACACACCGCTAAACGCACCATTAATGTGATTGCAGAATTTGGCTGGACATTATTACCACATCCCCTTACAGTCCCGATCTTGCACCTTCTGACTTTCATCTGTTTGGACCACTGAAAGAAGATCTTCGCGGACATCACTTTGAGGACACCGAGACCCTTAAACGCGCCGTACGCCAGTGGTTTAGGAAAAAGGACACAAATTTTTACCGTGCGGAGATACATGCCGTTGTGAGAAGATGGACAAAAACTGTAACAAATAACGGAGACTACATTGAGAAATAAATTTTTGAAGTTCAGACTTGGGGCTACATTTCAATGTGAATTTTATCTGTTTTCTTGCCTATTGAATGAAATTAAAAATTACGAGGCATTACATTTTGACCGTTCCTCGTAATATGTGACATCAAACACTTCTGGTAGAATCAAGTAAAGTAGCAGCATAATAGTGGTACACGAGTCACACGGCTCGGGAGATTCTTGAGGACATCGAGACAGGAGGTCTGCCATAACGTTGTCGGAACCTCAGATGGCTTGAATGGTGAAGTTAAATGGTTGCATGGCGATAGCATAATGCGCAGATTTTGAATTATTCAAGTTCTTACTTTTAAGCGCAGTAAGTGCCTGCTGTTCAGTCTCCACGATAAATGTGGCGCCAAGCAAGTACCTTTGCAGCTTCAGTATCGACCAGACCATGGCCAATAACTCACGGTCGATCACTGAGTAGCGTTGTTCAGCTGCAGTTAACTTTCGGGAGACGTACATTACTGGGTGAAGAGTTCCAGAATAAATCTGCATCAGCGAAGCTCCGATTCTCATCGACGTTGCGTCCCTGCGAATTATCAAACGAAAATTTTTGTTTGGTAACCATAAGATAGGAGCGGATGAAAATATTAATATAATCCTACCTAATGTTACATGGCAAACTTGTGATCAGTGCAACATGTTAGGCGAACCTTTCTTGAACAAACGAGAAAGGGTAGCAGTGATAGTAGCCAAGATAGATGAAACGATGAACGATATGGGACGACAGAATTGTCTGCATAAGAGAACAGAATGATAAGTAACATGCGCTGAGAACAATGCGCTGCATAACATACAAGCACAAGCAATAGCATGAAACAATCAGTTGAGTGTGCGAAATGACGTACAGAACGAACGAACGAACGAACGAAATCTTTATTTCATCAGGGTAAAGAAATAGGCATAATTGCCTTTTTACATTTCTGCCCTGCAATACAATTTACAGTGTGTTAAAAATTAAAATATTAACAACATCAGATAGGATCAATTAATAATATCATCACAATCAGAAACTTAGCTCAGACAAGTACATTTACTCATAGTCATTCACGCACAGAGAGAGAGAGAGAGAGAGAGAGAGAGAGAGAGAGAGAGAGAGAGAGAGAGAGAGAGAGAGAGAGAGAGAGAGAGAGAGAGAGAGAGAGAGAGAGAGAGAGAGAGAGAGAGAGAGAGAGAGAGAGAGAGAGAGAGAGAGAGAGAGAGAGAGAGAGGTCAAGCTATAGAGCTACTTAATATAAAAAATTCAATTTAAAATAAAAATATTACAATGATAGTTAAATGCTCGTGGAAACGTTGAAATAACTGAAACAGAATTGTCGTTAAATGTGTGTACAAGATTTCATGACATGTGAATGCAGATGTCTTTTGAATGTGGTGTAATTATCAGTTTTGACAGACTTGGGTAGAGAATTCCATGCTAAACCACCTGCATAACTAAAACAACTTCGGAAGAGGTCAGTTCGAGGTTTTGCAAGGTCCAAAAGTAGGTCGCCACGTATAAAAATATGAGCAGTATTTATATCGAAAGAACTTTTGCAAGTATGAAGGCGTTCTGCCGTGTAATATTTGATGCACAAATAGGAGATCTTGGAAAAAGAAGAATTTTTTAAGAGGAAGAACATTCAGCTGTGAAAATAGCTGAGCACTGGGAATGTTATCATTCAGGCAAACAAGTCGTAGCGCCCTTTTGTGTAGGGATTCTAGGCGTTTCAAAAATGACAAGCCACAGCGACTCCAGATATTTGAGCAATAAGAAAGGTGACTTTGAATATGTGCATAATAGAATATAAGTCTAGAGTGCGGACATAAAAAATGTTTGATTTTTGAGAGTTGAAACAATTTTTGTGAGATCTTGTTTGCGATGAAATAGACATGTGACTTCCAGCTTAGAGACTGGTCGATGACCACACCCAACAGGCTGTGGTCCGTAACTTGCTTAATACGTTCTCCATCTAGAGATAAAGATAACGTATTTGGTTGACAGTGCAGAATCTTTTGGCGGGTTGAGATAATCAAAGATTGAGTTTTGTTTTTATTAATGAACATACTATTAGTAGTGCACCAATCTTGTACAATGTCCAGGTGATGCTGTAAAAGAGACTGAACAGTGTTAATGTCTGTGCCAGCTACTGTTACTGTGGTATCATCAGCAAACATAAGACAATCGTCATGTGGCAATGACAAGGGCAGGTCATTGATGAAGATGCTGAAGAGTAAAGGTCCTAGTATCGAGCCCTGCGGGACACCCATTGTAGTGGTGTATGATTTAGAGAGCACATTATTGTATAAGACTCGTTGTGTTCTGTTTTCAAGGAATGATTTTATTAATGTGATCACTTGTGGATGAAATTTGTACACCGCAAGCTTTTGTATTAGCAACGAGTGGTCAATTGTATCAAATGCTTTGTAAAGGTCGATTAATAACACTCCATTTATTTTTTCGCAGTTGATATTAGAATGCCAGATTTCGGTAATCTTAGTCAACAAGGATTGACAAGAGTGTTTGGGTCGAAATCCAGATTGGTTTTCATGTATAAGATTGTAGCTGTTCAGTGAAGAAAGAATATGTTTATACATGTGTCGTTCAAGAGGTTTAGTTATGACTGATAGTAGGGAAATCGGCCGGTAGTTTGTGACGACATTACTATCACCTTTTTTAGGTACTGGTACCACTAAGCCTGTTTTCAGTCGTTGAGGAAACACTTTCTTTGTGAGGCACAGATTGTAAATGTAAGTGAGTGAGTTGCATACAACAGGCTCTGCAATCTGAAGTATCCTCGAAGATATTCCATCTTCACCGCACGATTTCTTCTGAGGTAATGATTTAATTAAAATAGAGACCTCCGAGATTGACAGTAAAGGTAATTCAGGAAGGTGGGCTTCGTTTAACCTCGATTGAACGAAATCAGAAAGAGCAGTACAATTCAGTTGCTGATGATTTATCCCGGATGTTCGTGCGATCGACGAGAAGAACTGGCAAAATTCATCAGCATTAATGTTTGTAGCTTGCTGTCGGAGGTTATGCCGGCGTACATTTGTGAGAAGGTTAATAGCGCTCCAGATTTTAGATGAGCACCGGCCGTCGTCAATAATGGATCTGAGGTGCTGTCTTTTAGATTTCCTTAAAATGTACTGCGCTAAGTTTCTATATTTTCTATAGCTTGCATGGTCTCCAATCTTCTTGAAATAGTCTCGCTGTTGCCTAGTTTTCAGGTATTCCATTGTTATCCATGGAGGCATAATTCTTGACTTGACACGTTTCATACGCACAGGAGCATGTTTGTTAAGAACTGAAGTGAATGCTGACATCCATATTTCTAGGGCTTCAGTCGGGTCAGATACTCCATAGACATTATCAAAAGGGGTCGCTAAGAGATCAGACAAGAACTTGGAGCTATCAAAATTCTTGAATATTCGTGCCTGTACAACCTGGTGCCAGAGTTTAGGAATTCGAACTCCCTTTTTGGTCCAGGTGCAACATATGGGATAGTGATCGCTTAGACCACATACGGGAACGCAGACTTCAATGACGTGAGCAGTGTTAGTAACATACAGATGATCTATGCAGGTTGATGACTTGTCTGTGACACGGGTTGGTAGCGATATCAACTGGTTCAGGTTGTACAGGGTATACAAATTATCCCAATTAACGTTTCGCTTCAAGGCATCAATATTGAAGTCTCCCATTATTAATAGTTCCAAAGAAGTTATCCAGACTTTGTCCATCATGTCCGAGAACTGATCTAGCCATTCCATTTTGGCATCCGGATTGCGGTATATAAAGCCAATTAATATAGAGGTAGTGTGTGGGAGTCGGACTTCCAGCCACATGCATTCAACTTCAGGACATTCAAGATCAACGCGTCTTATAGCATTGATGCTTGTGTGCACATAGGCAGCCACACCAGTTTCAAACCTAATTGATGGATCCCGACGGAAAATTTCATAATTTGCAATTTGCAGTTCTTGGTTAGAAATGTGTTCATTAAGTCTAGTTTCTGTTACACCAAAAATATGAAAGTATGCATTGTTATTATAGAGTATGGAAGTAATTTCAGCCAATTTACTCACATTGTAGAGATGACAAACATTCAAATGTCCCAACCTGAGTCCCTGACGATTTGGGTATTCCGTTGTGACTGTGGGAGCCATATTTTGTGAAATTGATGATCACTAAAATTTCATTGATAACAGGGTTGTTGAAAGTATAAATTTGGTAGATTAGGACGTGCAGGATGATGCATAGGGTAGAATGTGGTTGCGGGATATTCATGTGTTCTTGTTGTGGGATCGGAGTATGCTGACCAGTATGATCTCCCGGCAGAAGGTAAATAGTCCAAGAGTCTTCGTTGTAGTGGGAAATTAGGAAAGGTTGGGTACAGATGTTGATACATAGGAAGATGGTACAAATGCGGTGACGGGGGGTAGGCTTCTTGTGTCTGTGACATTGATGGTTGGAGTGTATCAGGACATGAAGATTGAGTTTGATGAGTTGCTTCGTTTGTACACTTTTGAGGATAGAGTCTATCACATCGTTCCTGTTGAGTAAGTGCAGAAAACATAGGTGGTTGTTGCTGTAGGGAGACATCACAAGCTGTTCCCTGTACTTCGCGATTTATAAGAACAGGTGTGATTTGATGTTCCTGCTTATGAGATGATGTTGAGTGGGTGTTGTTAGAAGTAGTAAGTAATGGTGGAAAGTCAAGGTCATAATTACTATCCGAGAAGCAGGTTTTCACTGTTGATAGATGACTGGTTGGATTTTGAGATCCTGGTGTGTGGCCGACTCCTTTGAAGGTGCGTTCTGGGTACCTGATGTTTGTTGCCAGCTTGCTGATTCCTTCAGTAGATAAGGCAATATCACCGCTGTAAAGAAGTTTTTTAGGGGCTCCTGATTTCGCAAGGAAGTACGAGGAGTGATCAATGAATTTATAGTTGTGTTTGACACAGTGCCTCTTAAGTGTAGAATTGTTGACATCAATGGATTTGCGGTAATGGGCTCTGACTGGAGGAATAATGGACGAGAAGTAGATTTTCGCATTAGGGAATAACGAATGGAAATTTGATGTGATTTGGTTTAGATCATCTTGGGACATTTCAATACCTTTGAGCGAGTCTGATAGACCTATATGAGTAGTTACTCTGGTGACAGTGGGATCAGACGGAAAACGTTTAAGGAGTGACACCAAGTCCTGAGTGGATGCCCAGTTCTTGAAGCGAACAGTGACCAAGTCCATATCGTTTGTTAACAATTTAGATTTTTGTAATTCCTTCACATTCTGGTCTCCGAAAATAAGGTGCTTCCTTTTATTCTGAATCCTTGTGTTGGAGCCTGTGATAGGTCGTGCCCGTTCTTCTGTTACCTGTGTGCTCTGATTACTGGATTTCTGATAATAGCGCACGCTGTGAGTTATTCGTCTTGGCGGAGAGTGCCGATTTGAAATTGTTACAGGGATTCTACAAACATTATCTGCATTGTCTGTAATTAATTTCGGAGAATCCAGGACACTTTCTCGGCTGTGATGGAGTTTTAGTTGCGTAATGGTTTGCTGGGTTTCGTTGCTAGTGTTGTTCAGTTTTTGACACAGTTTGTCCGTTTTCTCTTGTGGTGTACAAAGCTCTTCCGTATACTGCTGGCTTTTTTCATAGCTACTTTTAAGTACCGTATGTTCTGCCTGAAGCTTCTCATACGACTGTCTGAGGCTGTTCAGCTCTGCTCTAAGTGAATCTATCTCAGACATAATACTTGTAAATAAATCATGATGAAATGCTACTTGTAAGGGTTGTGGTGATGTTGGTACTGGATCGCTAACAACAAATTCAGTGAGTGAATGGTGATCCGCCTCTGTGATTCCATATTCTGTTTCTGCTGTAACTGGTGTTTTCAGTTCAGTTTGAGATAAAGTGTCGCATTCATTAATACATGGCATATATAGTTTTACATTTTTGTCAACGGGTGTCTGACATCGCGAAGATTTGTCTGGTAAGTTGGGAAGAGCTAAGTTGGGTGAGATGGCCTGTCGACTGACTCCAGCAGTGGTTGCAGTTATCCATAATTTGTTTAAATCTTTCTGTATCCAATTTTTCACCGCAGTCTCTGAACCCTGAATCATGATTTTGTTAGAAGTGTTGTAAAAATGGAGGAAAACATCTTCAGTGGAAATAACATCTTCCACGTATGCACCGCTAGCATCTGTTCTTGATTCAATATGTGCATTCGATTCATAGTACATCTTTGAAAGACTTCTCAGTGCCTCATACTCAAGCAATGTGGAGAAATTTAGTATGGCACACTGTTTGTTGTTTTTATAAGTTATATCCAATAAAGGCGTGTACAGTGTGTTATCTTTAGTGATCTTGGTCTTTTTCTTCACCGCTCTTGTCACGTTTAATGTGTAATTTTTTTGTTTTTTTGGTTTTAGGACGAATAGTGGTGACCGAGCTCACGTGTGCCATTGTTCCTGATAATTAGCTATAATAACACTGAAGCGAGTTGTAAGAAATCAAGTAAATTACCTTCTGAAAGCCAATTTGGTCCCCTGTTTGTTACCTTCGACATCTTGCTGGTTTTTAAGTGACGGAAGTTGCGTTAATCACTTTTATTTCACGTCACCATATTCAGCACAAAAATAGCCAAGATGGCTGATGGGATCGCTGAAATGATTTGAGAATATAAAAGTCCTCGCTCGAAGCAAATACAAAACATAAAGATGTTGGCACGAACTGTGCAAATTATATAAACGAAAACATCAAATTACTTTATGGAATCTAACGCTCGAAAAAACAATGTCCGACATATTGGACAGGAACCGGAAGACATCCTTAAGATGCTCAACAACAAATGATCCCGACGCCAAAAGGAAAATCGATAAGAGTGTAATGATGGCTGAGTCATTGTGTATAACAAAGGAAACACAGTTGACAAAGGCATATCTCTAAAAGGTTGAACTGAAGTCATAGTCTGTGTACTGTTCAATGAAAAAAACAGTTGAAATGCAATACAGACGCAAAAACAGAAATGAATGAATTTGGACACGCGTCGAAGTTTAAAAGTAAAGCAGTGAGTGTGACAAAAAGTCGTAGACCAAGAAGATACTGAGCTAACCGGCCCAGTAAGGAAGGTAAATATACCATAAGATATATAAACGCACGAAGAACTAAGTCCGTACACTTGGCAAAGAAACCACTAGTCATTGAACAAAAGCAGTTGCAACCAACTTGACTGGATGTAGATTCAGCAGTGGTAATAAAGTTGGTGTGTGTGTCAGACAATACAGAGGAATCTTCCTCTTTAATTGTACTCAAAGAAGAATTATAGTTTAAGCAACGACGAACCGAAGTATGTCGGCCTGAGCTAAAAGAAGCACCAAAATTGGTATGATGAACAATAGTATTATTATTACTGCAATATCCCACTACAATAGCAGAATGTATTCGGGGATAAGATTGTACCATAGTCGTAAATGAGGCAGCAGTAAGTTGATGTTGCTGTTCCTAAGCAGCAATTTGCACCAGAGTACATACTTTTATCCTGTGGATCTGTCCGACGACAAGATCGGCAATTGGATTCGGGAGCATGCATACGTGTATATACCCCGTAAAAAATGGAGTGGCAGTGTGGACAATTGCAGTTGGAAAAGTCTCAACTGTCCCCCCGAATGTCACACATTTTACGACATTACCTGTAGCACAAGACGGGTGAACCAGGGACTGCCGAATCCCAACCGTCGTGCACCCAGAATCCTGGAGTACAGAAACCGGTATAGTGTTTACAAACCCCTTGTGTAAAGTAAGAGAACCTGATCCATCATGTGCAGACAAGGCTGGAAGAGTTGGGAGAGGATGACCGCAACTCAATGTAGTAACTGCTGCAGGCTGAAATAGAGTCATGCACTCAGGGCACTGTGATGCACGATCAAAATCAAGAGAAAAAAAAGCAGCAGCATTAGTAACAGTATTATTGTCACCCTGATTTAAAATCACTTGCGGCTCATGTTGAGCTGAGTTAGCATGCCGAGGAGATCTATCATTATTTGGAGATCTACTTCTATATCGAGATCGATCATGACTATTATCTCTAATGGGACCATTGTTTTGATTAGAAACCCAATTAGAAAGGTTACGAGATCTATTTTCCCTTTGATTGAAATGTCCATTACCTGAATTATGTTGGCTTCCATAAGAATTGCCGTAAGGTCGCCAATTATTAGCGTGGTTATCACGTCTACAATTTCCTGAATTATTTTCATTAAAATGTTGAGGTCCATTAGATTGTCGCCAGTCCCTCGGAGCAGGAGAATTGCTACGGAATGGATTCCCTTGGTGAGATCTGAAATTTCGGTAATCTCCCCTACTAAAGTTACGATCAGTACTTTGTGACCTATGTCGCAAGTTATTATTGTAAGGCATTGCTGATGCCACTGGTAAAGCTTCTCTGACGTTAGAGCTGCTAACAGATATGTTTGAATGTGCGGTTAAATATTGATGACCGATTTCTTCAGTAATTGTCATGTTAGCCGGCCTTCGCTCATGTAGGAAGGAGAGAAATAATGGGTTGACTGAAGACATAACTTTATCTTGGAGCATTAAGTCCACAAGGGCTTCATAAGTGTGCTCTATTTTGGAAAGTTCAACCCAGCGAGAAAAAGTGAGACGTATATTTGCAATGAAATACGAGAAGTCCTTTCCATTCTCCGGTAATATGGTTTTAAAACGGAGCCGATAACCCTCTTCGTCAAGTTGGTATTTTATTAGCAGAATACTTCTGACAGTATTGTAGTCATTTTTGTTAGGGTCTTCCACCATACAAATTGCTGTCAAAGCTTCCCCTGTGAGAAGTTCCATAAGTCGTGTACAATATTCTGATGTATCTATCTTATGAGACTCACATATGGCCTCGAATCTATTCAGGTAGAATAGGATATCATCGGAAGTAGGTTTAAAAGGAGGTAATCTGATCTTGTAAGAACCATGGTTCTTGTGTGTGGTTGCTTGAGCATCAGAAGCATTGTGTGCATTATTACCATTCATTAATTTAATCCTCTCAAGTTCCAAAGACAATAATTTTTGTTCGTGGAGTCGACGGTTTTCACTTTCAGTAGCTTCTAATTGCATTTGAAGTTTCCTGTCTTCTTGCATTTGACGTTTCTTATCTTCTGCGTCCATCTGACGTTTCTTATCTTCTGCATCCATCTGACGTTTCTTATCTTCTGCGTCCATCTGACATTTCTGTAATTCATGTTCCTGGAGTTTCGCATATTCAGTGGTCGTGAATACCTTTAACTCCTCAGAGTCCATACCAAGCGCCTTTCCTTGCTTGATAAAATAGTACAATGTGGACATCTTGTACAATTTATTAGTAGTTAACTCACTTAGTCGAATATTTCTTTAAGAAATTACAAATATTACCCAATTAATGTGTAAAAGGTCCTTATCCAATGAACCTATGATTAAATTCCTCTTAATTATGGGAATGCCAATATTACAATTTAATTAATAATGAAGCAATAAATCATGCATTAGAGAAAAATAATAGAGCATATAAGATAGTCAATATATGAAGAAGATACAGAGAATAACTGATACAAAGATGAGATACTAAAGTACAAATGAAAACGTTTGCGGAATCAAAGAAAGAACAAAGCAGAACGAAAGAAAAAATATTGCAAAAATTGCAATGACACTGCAAAAAAAAAAAGAGACGAGACAAGTAACAGCACAGGGTATAAATAGAAAATTTGTATATAAATCAGGGATAGCAAGATGGAGAATGACAATTACAAAGTCAATCATGAAACTAAGGCACTGAGGAAAAATGTCACAATAACAACAATAAAAACAGCACGTCACGTCTAAACAATGAGGTGTCACAGACAACCAAAACACAGTGGACCGAAATCCTTTCAGCAAATATATGCCGGAATTTCAACTGCGGGAAAACTGCAAAAGTTCTTAAAGAACGCCTAACGTGGGCCCTGGTGTGAAACTGGGATATACCTGTAGAGCCCTTTTCGTATGCCTTACAGTCATTTACAGATGAGGGTAGTCTCATATTTATTAATATGTGGTCCTACCTCTGTAGTATAACTTTACGCACCAACGTACATGATAGTAAGTATTGTTGGTGAGTTTGATTTTTGTAGCGCATGATTGTGCACTAAAGCGAGTAGGGGTTATCCCGTCCGCACGTGTATCTAGACAGTCAGTTGACGTCATGTGTGGGCTTGAGAAGCCAGAATCCCAAGTTCTACTTAGGAAGCTTTGGGAGTTCGAAACCCGTGTTTTGAGTAATGTATTTATGTTTAGACCCGGCCCTGCGGTTGAGCAGTCGTAGCCGGTAGTCATCCATGTAAGTCGATTCGCTAAAAGAGCGAAGATGTTATTATATTTTATAAGAGTATTTTCTCCTCCCAGCGCGTGAGTATCTAGTCACGAAAGGCTATCGACCTTTTCGGAAATGGATTCACGTCTGGACTTATATCATTGGAATTAGATCTAAACTTAATACAAAAGGGATCATTCAAAATTAACGTGGATTGTCGATATATATTATTGTATTTGAATAGCCGTCATAGGAATCCAGCTGATTATAGAGGTGACTCAAAGATTTATGCTTGTATAACTTTTCATGTCAAGGAGGTCTACAGTAAATAACTGTTCAGATGTTCTGCTATCGTTTGATTGATGAACCCTAATTTGTATAAGGACATTATCAATGTTGGAATCTTAGATGCCACGTAGCATAATGGGTATTCCATATCCTTAGCCAAGGTCAACGGTCACCGTCCTTGGAAGTTAACTACTTCATTATCATGTACTTGCTGAATTGAAGTCAACATGCTATGCCATAAGTTAATGAAATAAGTTTACTACGGAATGACCAGAAGGAGTGTCTTTAAAAATATATTAACTGTCATGATAACCATTGTTAACTGTGATGCGTCAAGGATATATGTTTCGTATCGTCAATCGTACCATGTAAATAAACTGAATGGACTTTACATCAAGGAGTTGACTATTTCAGTCTTGACATTCGTTAACTTGCCCAATTGAAACTCCTTTGATCGGTTGTCTTATTACTTCATCAACTAAGAATCGCGTAATCAGCACAGCTTAGTAGCCTTCCAGACTCACCATCAAAAGAACCCGATACAACTATAAGGGTGACACAGCACACAGAAAGCAATTCAACAATACCCCATGTAGGTCTCCACCCAACCAACCCGCATGGCACATGGAACATAGAACAATTAGATTAAAATTGGACATAGTAAGAAAGGCTCGACAAAAAACATGCAACAGTGACAAGGTGCACATACAAATAATGCCACTTATCTGGAAAAAAAATCCCTGTCCACGTGACTGTAAGTCGATGGGTCTTGGGCATTGCATGGTGAGCCAAAAAAAACGTGCAGCAGTCCAACATTGGACCTCACTTTAAGTACATGTCTGGATCACTAGAGGTCAAAGGTTGACCGTTAGACTGGATGGAAAACGTTTGTTGATGGCATCTCTTGAAAATTGATTTCGATGCTATGGACCCCAGAAGGAAGACGAAAGAGAGTCTGGCCAAAAACTACTTGGCGGAGAATTGTGGAGGCCGAGATGCAAAGCTTAAAGTTGGGACACTACACAAAGTATGGCCATCGACTGAGCGAAGTGAAGGTAATTTGTTGCTACCTTGCAAGACACCACCAGGAGTGAGGGCCACTGACTGCTTTGACAGCCAACAATTAAAGATCCAAGAAGAAGAAGAAGAATGCTGTGTTATTACGACCATATTTGTGCTTCACATGCGGCATTCATATCCCTATCATACCATCATTTAATAAGTTTAAGCAGTTACGTTTTTTTTTTATTATAAAAGAAGTGATCACATTTTTCTAATTGAACACCTTAATTTGTTGTTTGCTTGCATTGAAAGCCATGCTGTGCAAAAGTTGGGTAAATTTATGCATACAAGAAAAGGAGCTCGGCTCTGTGGGATGTACAGTAAACACCCTACATATTACAGGCTAATTGATGCACGCAAGAATCTGAGACAGTCAGACTTCATGGACTATTACAGGGGCTTATGCTCATTTTAATGTCTTAGTACCATGGCTTGTGGAATGCCAGTTTAATTAAAATGTGTAGTTTCTGTTTTTTTTTAAACCTATTTTTAATGCAAGAATGTAAGTGATATTAGGGTTAAGGTTATATGAATTAATAAGTTCAATGCTTGTAAGATACAAGATACCAGTAGCTCAATTCTGCATGCCACTGATGTTTTTCTCTCATGTTTGACCCAGTCTTCATATATGTTTCTTGTTTAATCATTTACTTATAGGATCCTTACAAAAATTTTGGAATGCCCTCTATAGGACGTTTATCTCGTTACGTGGAACCTACTCACCTAGAAAATGTAAGTACTTAAAATATTATCCAGCTAATCTTTATTATTTGAATGTTTGTAGGCAAATAATTTTATACTATGTAAAAATTCCCCACGTTTAAGTGTATTTCAAGAATCGTACACATTACAATCATAAGAATTTCTCATAGTTGCTGCTTTTCTTGTTTGCTTCCTTCATGCTTCAAGAAGAGAACCTGACAAGTGCCAGTGGAATGAGAGGGGTGTCTTACAGATAGGTTTGAGAGTTATTTTAGGTCCCGTCTGAGTAGAGTGGATGGTGATAAGTACGTGAGAAAAAAAAAGGTGTGAGAAATAGATTTCACGGGTGAATAGCTTAAGAAGAAGATATGTCTCTGGAATGAGTAAGTGTCTCTAGTCCAGCCTATCTATACGATTGTAATTTAGTATAAGACAACCTTGCCCTCCTCATATATAAATATAAGTTTAACTACACATACACACACATCTATGTCACAACAAGACACACAAACGTGAAAAACTACGGTTAATTGGGTATGGGTCTGACCAACACACAAAGTTAAGTTTCTTTTGTTGTTTATTATCATTTAAACTTGACAACATCAAACATCTAAAGAAGGATCAAATATAATTAGATTTACATACATATGAAAATAACAGAATAAATGTGCCCTCCCCCTATGGATAAAAGAACCCAAAGAGTTAATAACCCAAAGGTCGAAGGTTAGCACTCTGTTACAGAATAGACAGTAAAGAAACAAGTTCCTACTTAAGGTAGTAGACTACCTTGTAGGGTAAAAAACTCAAATTTTCCTTTCAGAATCAAACAACCATGGTTATAGTGTTAGTATGGACTTAACATTTTTGTCCACATAATGACCTCATTAATTATGCAAATTAGCTATCCAATATGGCCGCCGTAGTGAATAAATTATACACCTTTTTTAAAACATCATAACTATGTTATTTTTACAAGGATCTGACTGAAACTTGGCAAATTGAATTAGTATATATAGCTTGAGGTTTTGACCTAAAATAACAGATATTGACCGAAAGGTTGATTTGTAATGAATTTTCAAAATTTATATTTCTTGAATGTTTGATATTTGTGCCTCATTATATATGCATGATGGTCATAAAACTAAAATTTTGAATTCAATTGTATCCATTTTAGGTCATAATCTGTAAGATTATATGATAACCAACTGTGTTAATTTTCATGTCAATTGAATGTACAGATCCAGAGATATCTTGTTTCAAAGATCACCAATTATGCTAAAAAGACAATTCCGAGAAAACAAAGAAAAACAGAAAAAGAACTCACAAAATTAAGTTTAATGAGCTCCTGTTGAATAAAGGTCTCCTTCTACTGCAGCTTCAGTGTCTATGAATCCCATTTTCAGTGCTCTCAGGGTCTTTCCATTGCAATGTCCTTACTTGCTGAATAGATCCTGTGCAGCGTTTTCCTGTATGCTTTCTTTGCCATGCGTTGACTTGTGTTCATGTATATCGAAAAATTCTGCAATGCACTGTGGCCTTTCCCAATACAACGCACAAATGCCACCATTCGCACATTTACTTCTTTGTTTGTGAGTAGCTGAAGATGAAACATCAGAAGTATTGAAATTGGCAGTCCATTCGCCACTGTTGGTGCGCTTGATACTGATTTCATGACAAAAGCCATTCCGAGTCTCTTCGACGATCTCACAGGTCAGTGAGTACTGATAACATTTGTCACATCTAAAGTTAGCGCATAAAAACCCAAACAGTAGTTTTACATCCATAAGGATAAACCCATTTCCTTTGTTGTCATTTTTAGCTTGTCCTTCACTTTCTTGGACCTTTATGACCTTTATTTTCTTTGCTGAGGAGCACAGAGGTTTTATAGCGTCACTATCGACAATAGGTGTCTCATTTTCAGGCAACGGTTTGTTGGTGTACACGCCTCCCAGTCTTTGTCTTATTTCTCATTGTGAACAAAAGAAGCTCTGCTAACTACTATTATACAGAATCAGTATAAAACTAGCAATAAATAGAGTTGATGTTGGTGAAAATGCACTATGCATGTAACAAATGTTGAAATTTACGATCAAAGCTTTCTAGACACACACTTTTGAAAAATTCACAAGAAATCATTGAGTGATTCCCCGTGGAAAAGTTATAAATATCTTTTTCCTGTTGCCTATGTATAATTATAATTTCGCAGTTTTACAATTACGCACCTTCTTGTTGGGTCATTATTCACATGGTAACCAACTATAAACATTGGTTGCTATGCAAATCACTCAAGGGGGCGTGTGTAGAAAAACACTGATT
Organism: Oreohelix idahoensis; assembly: GCA_024509875.1. NCBI lineage: Eukaryota > Metazoa > Mollusca > Gastropoda > Stylommatophora > Oreohelicidae > Oreohelix > Oreohelix idahoensis. The sequence continues at coordinate 379,688 of JAMPIV010009806.1, forward strand.
CCTATCAAACCAGAGTATCTCTAAGCTTCTATGAATTATTTTTAGTTCAAGAACATGTTGACGATGATTTAAAGCATGAAAATGAAAATTGTTGGATTTTTATTTTTTTTAAGCTTTTCTGGGTATACTTCTACCTTAATGCTACCCAGTAAAGTAAACAAGTTTAAGCAAAATCCCATGTTGTTAAAGCTCCTGTAACAAAGAAAAATATTCACTCTCTCTGTCATACAGTGGCCACTCAATCACGCTTTCTTCTCTTGGTGATATCCCTTGGAAATACAATTATCCTGAATATAAAATTGCCAGGTGTTTTTTTATTTCCTAAATTGGCCCCAGTCCATCCTCTAACAAATCAAAGACTAGCGAGGTGGACACCAAATCTGGTGTTTTAATTTTCCTTGGATGAACAAATTGTCACCGCGAATAGCTAGTATAGCAAAAACGTGCTCTTGAGGTTCACAGTTAAAAAAGGAGGAAAATACTTCCAGTATTGGGAAACATCTGGTTGCTAAAAATGTTACAATCGATGATGATGATAATCCTATCGGCTGGCTCTATGGTGAGTGCCTATTCTGAAACAGCGTAAATTCTGGATGCTAGACTTGAGTACGACTGTCAGAAATCGGGGATAATGTTATTGGTTTCACACCCCATCATCATCATCTCAGCCCGTAACCCGTCATGGGTCGTAGGGTTGCCATGGTGGAAGCATCAGCAGACAGGGTCCTCCACTGCTCTCTATCCTCAGCAATGCGTACAAGTGTGGAAAAACCGTGTCCTGCCCATTCTTTGATGTTATCAGCCCAGGATTTTCTTTGCCTTCCTCTTCTCCGTTTACCTTCGACTGTTCCCTGAAGGATCGTTTTCGAAAGGGAGTCATGACGAGTTACATGCCCAAACCAGGCAAGCTTTCGACGTTTCACTATTGACAAAAGGGGTTCTTGGTGGCCTGCATAGGTGTTTATCTTCTCTCTAACATAGACATTTGTTTTGTGCTCTTTATAGCAAATGCGCAAAATTCTTCTATAACATTTATGCTCGAAAGCCTGAATCCTTCGCTCCGTATCTGCAGTGAGTGTCCAGCCCTCACACCCATACAAGAGAATAGATAATACAAGTGATTTGTATAATTTGATCTTCACAGGAAAACTGATGTTACTTTTCCAGATCACATTCAACCTTGTCATGGCAGCTGAGGCCATCTCAAGTCTTGTCTTGATTTCTTTAATTGATCTTCCATCACTACATATAGTGGACCCGAGATATTTAAAGGAGTTAACTTCTTCTAACGTTTGCCCATTTAACGTAATGTTGGTCGGAACATGTTTCTTATGGCTATTCACCAATATCTTGCTTTTTTCTATATTAATTTCCATCCCATATGTTCTTGTTACTTTCTCCAGTCTAGAGGTAAGGTCTTGAAGTTCTGATTCTGATCCAGCTATCAGATCAATATCATCAGCAAAACGTAGGTTGCACAGAGGTCGGCCTCCAATCGATATGGTTGATTTATAATCGTAGAGAGCCTCCTGCATAATATGTTCTAGATATATATTAAAGAGCACTGGTGACAGGATACATCCTTGGCAAACTCCTACAGTTGTTTTGAAAAATTCTCCAATGTCGTTGCTTACAAAAACAGTGGGTTGATAAAATTGAAAAAAATAATGCTGGGTTTTGTAAGTCCAGTTCAATTTACAAGTTAAAATGTTTCTCATGTATCTTTGGCTCACAGATGAAATTGATGAAGCACAGCCAAGAAAAAAGACAACATTAACCAATCAGTAAATGAAGAAAAGACCAAAAGAGACCGCTGGACGCCCTTGTGACCAGGTCTGCTAGGAATAAAGAACATTTATGAAAAAAATGCTACTGTTCTATATAGCTACATATATGCACACAGACGGGGACAAGACGATCTCTTATCCACTCCATCAGTCCTGATTAAATTTAAAAGGCACACGGTGTCTTTAACCTATCCTATTGAGCGTGGCTTAGCGAGTGCAGGTTGGGTTGAGATATGCAACTCTTCCCCTCCTGCCCCCGGTCAATGATCAGCGTACAATGTTAATTATTATTCAATTATCCATACGCGTCTTAACATAAATATCGCCTGTTGTTAATAGCTATTACAATGTCAGCATCTGTTAGTTTAGTCGTATGGTATTAAATACTAGGCACTTATAATAAATACGCACAATGAAATAAACAGTGAATTCTTTTCTGTCACTATCAGTCGCGCCTAACATATAATCAGTCAACTAGAACCGTCTCTTCTTGTGTGAGAAAGCGAGTAGTGAAAATTAAATTATAACTGCACATCTGGTATGAAATAGCTATGCGTTATTTATTTCACTAGTTCTAACAGCTAGAAAATCCAAGTGAATTATAATGGTAAAATCTTAACACTTTTAATTTGTAATACTAATTTCTATTACCAGAGAATCACATTGAAAAGATCCCCACGAATGCTATTAACACATTTTCCACAATGGTTCTAGACTACGTGCTTAGACTATCCAAAAATTCTGAGTGACTACTGATAGCAGGTTTAGGAAACCACAGTTTACATATCATCATGGTTCTCTGATCTATAGATGATGTTACATTTCACACTATTGTGTATACCAGAGAATCAGAACATGAGTTCCCAAGATAAAAGCTTTACGGTCTCTCTGTCGGGCGTTGCTAATCGACATCAGAAGAATTCTCACATCTAATGGGTCTCTTGAAGATTTTCCCATGTGCGAATGCCCGCTTCTGAGATCAAAGAGCTAACTTCCCTTTCCGGAGACTTCAAAGGCCATTGCGTCTGTTTCACGTGTTTTCTGTCTGGATCGTATGCCTGACATACTGGTGTGGGAAACCGAGATAAACGAAAGCTGATTCGCTAGCTACCTGTTATGACTGGCAGGTCACGCAAGTTTGTAAACAACTTCGTTTCCTTATGATCAAAGAAAAAGAGGCGTGGGTGAAAAATAAGCATGTGTGAGTAAGACAGGCAGAAAAATGCATGGTTTTGCTAGCAAATCATAGAACACTAACGGGATTACAAAGGCTGTCAGATTACTGTAGGCTATATTTCCATTATACGTCACAAGAGGAGAAGACGCTGGCGATGGATAGAGCACACATTGAGAAAACCTGTTGATAGCATTACAAGGCACTTATTGTTCTGGAGCCCCCTGGATGGAAGAGGTAGAGGTCGACCAAAAAACATGCAGAGAAGAGAACTAGAGGCAGAAATGAAAATTACGAGGAAGACATGGACAACCTTGAGCTGATGGCATGTGACAGGAGGACTTGGGGATCTGAAAGGTTATGAATGAATGAATTACTGCAAGCTTCCATATTCTCAGTATCTCAGTCAATGTGGATCTCTCTTCACTTCACTGTTTTTCTTTCTGCAGCTGTATCTTCAAGCTAATTGCTGTAAGTATAGAAATTTCAGGAGCTAAAGTAAAGCATGTCATCTTTGGAGTGGAAGTGAAATTAGTATTTATAAAGTATTTGAGGATAAAGCATTTGTGATCCTTGGTTGGTAGCTTATCTAAGAGAAGGAACTCTGAATTCAAACCACCGCTGCCTTGCGGGAATATCCATTTATGGAATTGGCTTCGGGAGTAAACCCTGATGATAAATCCGGAGTCGGAGTCCCTAAGGCAGTCTAATGTCGATTCGACATTATTCTGGCAACTCCTGCGACGTGGCTGGTACCAAACTGTATCGGCTACTGCCATTCCTTTGGATCTACCAGCTGTGTGGAAAGGGGGGGGGGGGAACATGCTGCATGGGCAACAGCTTGATCTCCATATAACTGTGCCCAAGCTCGCGCCCTGGAGAGGACACTCCAGCTTCACCCTATAGGTGTCAGCAAAACATGGGAAGTAGCAGTTACCGGTTATAAGCATTTTGCCTAATTGGCGGGCATGGTGCCAGGGGCTACTTCTGACAGTGGGAGAGGTTCTAGGATCTCACTGGACAGCTACCGCCCGCTTCAAGCTGGGCAGCCCCCAGTCAATAAGGTGTTGTCCCGCCACTGTCTGCTTTCCCCATTGGGTGCATGGGGATTAGGGTCAAACCCGAACTGTGGACAGAAAATTTTGCACCAAGCAATTATCAGAATAATAGAAATAAGCAAACTCTCAGATTGGGATGCTGGAACGTCCGGACTATGTTGACTGGACTATCTGAAAACCTACAGGACGTAAACGATGTAAGGAAGACAGCCATAATTAATGATGAGCTTAAACGACTTCAGGTGGATATAGCTGCACTTCAGGAAACGCGCCTAGCAGACTCTGGAACGGCGAGCGAAAAGGACTACACATTTTATTGGCAAGGGAAAGATCTTAATAAAACTAGAGAGCACGGAGTAGGTTTTGCGGTCAAAAAATTTCTAACTAAAATGGTTGAACCAGGCGAGAATGGATCAGAACGCCTGTTAACCTAGCAAACTAGCACAGATCCCATCACCCTTGTCAGTGTGTATGCTCCTACTCTGTACTCTGCCTCAGAAGCTAAAGATGAGTTCTACGAGAATCTAGCAGCAGTCATCAAAAGCATACCTAGGCAAGAACAGCTTGTTCTCCTTGGTGACTTTAACGCTAGAGTTGGTGCCGATAATGTTTCATGGCCTTCATGTCTGGGCAGGTTTGATATTGGCAAGATGAATGAAAATGGACAACGACTCTTAGAGCTGTGTGTCCACCATGACCTCTGCGTGACCAACACATACTTTCAGACAAAACCCCAGCATAAGGTGTCATGGAGACACCCACGATCCAAGCACTGGCACCAACTGGACCTGATTCTCGTCAGAAGGCCACTTCTCAGGTCTGTGCTCTCCACGCGCTCGTACCATAGTGCAGACTGTGATACAGATCACTCCTTGGTTTGCTGCAAAATCAGAGCACAACCAAGAAAACTCTATCATGTCAGACATGAAGGGAAACCACGCATTGATACCAGCAAGATGTCAGACCCTGTCATGATCGCTCAATTTACTGCGACCTTCAAGAAAGTGCTCAGCAGCCCTCAGCATGGTGATACTATTACAGAGAACTGGGAGCATCTACGGAACACCATTCAAAGTACTGCACTTGCCACCTTTGGTAAGAAAACGGCAGAGTCAAATGACTGGTTTGATGCTTCATCAGATGTGATGGCACCTGTCATTGAAGCTAAGCGCAGTGCTATGAATGAATACAAACGTTTACCGAGTACTAGAACCCTACAGATCCTGAAGGCTACGAGAAGCAAAGTTCAACAAACTGCTCGACGCTGTGCAAATGACTATTGGCTCCAGCTCAGTGAGAGCATCCAGATCGCAGCGCAAACAGGCAACATTAAACAAATGTATGACGATATAAAGAAAGCACTTGGCCCCCAAAAAAGTAAGACGGCACCGCTAAAAACCATCAGCGGAGAGAAGCTTCTTCTTCTTCTTCTGCGTTCAGTTTGTAGTCATGCTAAATCTGCAGGCCTGTCGCCAGGACGAAGTCCACAGTCTTTACCAGGTCGGCGCGGTAGCCCCATAGCTTCTGCTGGAGCTCAGCCCCCCTTGGCCAGGTCGCACGTCGCGGTTCATCATGGGTTGGACAGGTCTGGAGAATGTGTTCTGGGGTCTGGATTCCTGTTCCGCATGGGCATTCATTTGTGTGGGATATCTTGAGGCGATAGAGATGTCCTAGTAATCTGCAGTGGCCAGTTCTCAGGCGGAACATTGTGGTCTGTTGGTATCTGTTTAGATCAGTGGTTCCCAAAGTGGGCGGTACCGCCCCCCTGGGGGCTTTGGAAGGGTCCAAGGGGGCGATACGGAAAAAATTGGCCAGAGGGGGGCGTTCAGTAGTAAACAGTGGGCGTTTAGTAGTAAGGGGGGTTCAGGATTTGACAAGCTAAATTCAGTACCTGCGGGAGAGAAAGGAATTGTGGATTTGAGAGACAACATCAGTGAAGCGGGGGCGATGTGGATGGTTGTATTACTAGGATCATTAAGCAGGGCATAGCTTCGTCTATGTGTGTCGTTCTGAGCTCAGGTAACCATCGCTGACCATAAACGGTAATCGGGAACTGTTAGTAAAGTGGTTAACCAAACACCTATTGTCCATTCGTTCACTCCTGAAGGAAGAGAAATGACCCGTGCCGATGGCATGGACAAAATTAGATACCTGCCGGTGATTCAGAAAGTACCAACTTTGCTTTGTTGCGGAATTTATTGTCTCGGTATTTGCGGGGGCTAGTGGTAACTAGATATTCCCAGATTGGTAATAAATAAGAGAAAAGGTTCAAGGGAGAAAGATTTTAACGGTACTTGGCATTATAAATCAGTCTTTGATCCTCTGAACCGGCTTTCCTACCTTATATTCAGACTTTCATCAATCGACTACGCGATGTACGTTTCCCGTCTATTTCAACTTTGCGCTGGCTATGAGCAAAACCAACAAACTTTCTCAGCTTTTCTTGTGAACAGTGGTTTTAAATAAGCGTGTACCGGGTATCAAACAATTTCAACCTGTCGATAAGGTACATTTTCTTACTTATATTTTTTGTTTGTTTGCACAGAGCTAGCATCGGTTTTACTAACATTAATTATTAATTAAGCAGATAAATTTTGATACTGATTTGCCGTATATTGAATATTTCTATTCAATCTATTATATTACATCCTTTTAATTTGTTACCGGGAACTCCACTCTTTGTAGTTAGGCTACTGTCTCTCATTTTTAAATCTGAAGACCTATCAATATAGTGCGTTATTTTATATTTTGTTCATATTAAATAACTATTATTATACTTTATGAAATGATTATTGCGTTACTTCAGTGTTGGTGTGGCTGTTGCTAATTGTGTTTTTTTCCCCCTTCTGATTGTTGTATTTTTGCTAATTTATTGATGGCTGTGAAACTTTATAAAATTGAAGAGTAAACTGGTAAGAACATCTGTGTCAACATTTTTGTAAAGCCACTTTTAAATAAAAGTTTGACATATTTTCAGTCACTTCGTGAAAACTTTCAGAAACGTAAAACAGTCCGTGACATGTTTGTCAACACTTCACAACAAAGCTGTGATGGTTTGCGAGCTTCATACAAAATTTCATTGCTGATAGCTAAATCTGGAAAGTCTCATACAATCGCAGAACATTTGATTTTGCCAGCTATAAGGGAGTTTGTGAGTACAGTTATGCATAAGTCACCTGAACAAATAATTAAAGCAATTCCGCTCAGCAATACCTCTGTTCAAAGAAGAATAGATGAAATGGCTGAGAATGTTGAAAATACATTGTGCAACATACTTAGGACAACAGAATTTGCATTGCAGTTGGATGAGTCAACTTTGCCTAGCAACGAATCTTTGCTTCTTGCCTATGTTCGCTTCGTAAAAGATGGAAGCTTGGTTCAAGAGTTGTTATTTGCTAAGCTACTAGTAACTGATACAAAAGGAGAGTCAATATTTCGTGTAGTAGAGAAATTTTTCAAAGAGAAGGACATTCCGCTTACTAATATTCTTGCTTGTGCAACAGATGGGGCACCATCAATGATAGGTTGTTACCGCGGGTTTATCGCTTTCTTAAAAGAAGCTGTACCTGGTATATTTACAATACACTGTGTAATTCACAGACAACATCTTGTCGCAAAAAATCTAAGTGATCGGCTTCACAAATCATTAAGTACTGGTATCACAGCGATTAACAAAATTAAGTCCCATGCTCTCAATTCTCGACTATTTCGAGAGCTTTGTACTGAGAATGATGAACAGTTTGAACGTTTGCTGATGCACACAGAAGTTAGGTGGCTCTCAAAAGGAAATTGTCTGAGACGCTTTTATGCTCTTTTTGAAACTGTGGTAGAATTCTTCAAAGACTCGCATGCTTCGCTCAGTACAGAACTAACGAATATCAGGCATGACATTGCATATTTGTCAGATTTATTCACAAAGTTTAACGAAATAAATCTACAACTGCAAGGAAATGATATTAATCTTATTAAAGTCAAATCTGTCGTCTCCACGTTTCTGGCCAAATTAACGCTATTCAAACGTAATATTGGCCGTCGCGAGTTAATCCAATTTCCCAGCCTCTTAGAGTTGGAAGAGAAAGACAAAATACCAGAGGATAATCTTCAAGTATATTGTGCACATCTAGATATGCTGCAGAAAGACATGTCTCAGAGGTTTCAGGATCTTCTTTTGATCACGATTCCAGACTGGATAATAAATCCATTCCTAGACGCGTGCAGTGATGAACTAGGAAGGGTGGAAGAGGAACTGATATCGCTACAAAATGACGCTGAGCTTAAGCCAATGTTCAAGAAATCATATCAAGACTTTTGGTTGCAGAAAGAAATCTCTGAACGCTACCCTGCAGTGTGGGGAAAGGTTAAGATGTTCTGTATTGCCTTTCCAACATCGTATTTAGTAGAGCGTGGTTTCAGCGCAGTTGTCCAACTTCTTTCGAAGCAGAGAAACAGACTGCAGATTACTGAACGTGGGGATCTGAGACTCCTTCTAAGTAACTTTCAGCCTGATATTGAGAAGCTGATATCACTACACCAGGCACATCCATCTCACTGAAGTTAAAAATGAAGTAAGTTTGTTACTAATTTACTTTCGCATACTGCTGTTTGTTTTACAGCATTAAGTAATTAAGTTTTTCTTTTAATATTAAATTAATAAATAAGCGTATCTGTAGCTTTATATTAGAATGCGATAAATTGAGCAATTAGTTGTTACTGTATTAACAGTTGCTCTTATTTTTCACTCTTTACATTTTTTTATGTAGTGTGGGGAAATGCAGGGGGGCGCTGGGGATATGCCGTGGGAGCGAAGGGGGCGGTGACCCAAAAAAGTTTGGGAAACACTGGTTTAGATGGTGTATTGGGTCATCTCTGCTGTATGTATCCCCTTCCTCCTTCCACTGGTTTTTGTACTTGTTGTGGATGATGGTTTTTGCTTCCCGATACGGCAATGGATGGCTGTATTGTTCCATTTTACTGCCACTTCTTGATAGAGCATCTGCTTTCTCATTACCAGCAATTCCACAATGGGAGGGTAACCACTGAAGGGCAATGGTTGATGACCTTTGGATGATGTTAAGCTCTGATCTGATCTCATTCATCATGTTATCATTTCTGGTGTTTTGTATTGACTCCAGTAGTGATCTGCAGTCAGTGAAGATTACTATCTTATCTGGTGGTTGTTGTTCGGGTCTGGTGAAGATTTTCAGGGCTTGCAGTAGTGCCATAGCTTCTGCCCTGAAGTTGGAGGAGATCTTTCCAGTTGGGAAGGCCTTTCGGATGATCTTTCCATTTAGGAATCTTATAAAAATTCCCCCACCACCGTTCTTTACTGCCCCCTCAGCGGATCCATCTGTGTATGCGTGTGTCCACTCCTTCGGGTTGTACTTTTCTTCAATGATTTCTTGAGCCAAAGTTTTTAGTTGTTGAGGGGTCTGGTGGCCTTTCTTTTTTATTTCAGGGACTTCTGTGAAGATAGATATATTTCCATGGCAGTCGTCTGGCTCCTTATAATCAATTAACATTTCAATCTCAGTAGGTTGTTTTGGGAGGAGGTCTTCATGGCATCGATGCAGATGTTTGGAGATGTTTATGAAGCTGGTTCTTTTCAGCCTGTTCTTTGTCAAACTATGGAGTTTGGCATGCATTGGATGACTTGGCATTCGTAGAAGCTTCTCACTGTGAGTGAATACCTTTTCCTCACGTCTGTCATTCAGAGAGCGGATGTTGGCGTATCTCTCCATTGTCTGGATTGGAGAAGTCTTCATCCCTCCAGTGATTAATCTAAGGCCTGAATTTTGTACTTTCCCTAGACGTTCTGTGTTTGTTTTAGATGCCGTGGCCCAGGCTGACATGCCATATTCAAGTACAGGCCTGACTGTGCCTGTATAGACTTTTTTAAGTATGTTGGTATTTGCCCCCCAAAATGTGCCAGCCAGTTTCTTCATAATAGAGAGCTTTCTTATTGCTCTCTGTTCTGCTGCTTTTATGTGCGGCTTCCAGGTGAGTCTCTTATCCAACTTGACTCCCAGGTATGTTGGATTTTCCTCGATTGGAAGCTCACTTCCATTTAATTGCAGTTTGATCGTTTCTTGGCGATTTGACAGAGAAAAGCAGGTTGCTACCGTCTTGGAGAGGTTTATCTGTACTCCCCACTCTGATGCCCATTTACCGATGGTATTTAGCGCTGCTTGCATCCTGGACTTTGCAGTAGGCAAATGTTCAGCAGCACACCAGGCAGCAAAATTGTCAGCATGAAGAGCTCTGGAGATATGCCCGGACAGTTTCTCTGCAATATCATTTATATATATAATAAAAAGTGTGGGGGAGATAACTCCTCCTTGTGGCACACCTTGTTGAAGAGTGACGCGATGGCTCAGATTCCCGTCAAGTTTTACTCTTGCTGTGCGGTATCGGAGAAAGTCCCGTATCCAGATGAACATTCTCCCTTCAATTTTGTTGTTGAGCATCTTAAGGAGGAGTCCTTCTTTCCACACCTTATCAAAGGCTTTTGTCAAGTCTACAAAAACAGCCAGAACTTTCTTTTTCTCCTGAAAGGCATTTTCTATTTCCTGTGCTAGATATACCAGCTGGTCTTCGGTGCTGCGGTTTTTCCTGAATGCTGACTGTGTGTTATCAAGCATATGGTTTTTTTCCAGATGTTTCATTAATCTTGAGTTCACCATTCTTTCCATTACCTTACCCAGACAGCTCAGAAGGCTAACTGGTCGGTAGCTGGACTTGCTTGTTTTCTCCTTTTGTTTCTTTCTGATGGGAACAATGATTGCTTCTCGCCATCGATCTGGGAATTTTCCAGTACTCCATGATTGATTGAAGATTAGGAGGAGCTTGTGCCTGGCTACAGGTCCAAGGTTCTTGATCATATCATTTGTGATACCATCTTTTCCTGGAGCTTTCATGTTCTTTAGTTTTGTTATGGCAGCATTGAGTTCTCTCATAGTAAGGGATGACTTCATGCAGGTATCTGGGTTTTGGTGCTTCAGTTTTTTCTTTTACTTCCTTACGTACTTCTTGGATACGTGCAAGTGGAAGTGATGTGGTGCTTTCTTCCTTGTAGAAATCTGCCAGGATGTTTGCTGCCATCTTTCCTGTGTGGTATTTTTCGTTTTCCTTGATGACAGTCTTGCAGTAGCTGGTTGTTGTTTCTTCATTTAGCACTCTTGTCAGATTCCACAGCTTGCTCGAGTCCTTTTCCATGTTGAGACTGCTGGTCTTCTGGTGCCAGCTCCTTTGGATTTCAGCTTTCTTTTGTTCATTAAAAGCTTGTTTTATGCTGTTGTGTCTCTGGGTGTTCTCTAATGTGGGACTTTGCTCCATAGTTTCCCGTGCTTTATTTAAGTCACTATGGAGTTTTCCCAGATTGTCACTCCAGTATGGTTTGTAGTCTCGTCGTTTACCTCGTGGAATTGACTTCTTTGCTACTTGGATGATTGCCTCACTGATGATGGAAATGTTTTTATTGATATTATTTGAGTGGGTAATGTTCTGACAGAGGTTATCGACTTGTTCTTTAAAAAATCCCCAGTTTGCTTTTTTGAAATTCCAGCTAGGAGACATATTAATTTGTCCTGCACTTCTTACCTCAGATATCTGTAATGTGACTGGTACATGGTCATTTCCCCCCAGTTGGTTATTTACTGTTCTAGTGGTGAGTCGGTGTATGTCATCTGTAGCCATAGCAAGATCTGGTGTGCTCGTTGTTTTCCATACTCTGGAATAGAAGGTGGGCTTATCCTCTGGTTGGTTTATTAGAATTAGTTTATTCTCTACCATCCAATCTTCCACCTCTTCTCCTCTCAGATCTGTTGCTTCATAGCCCCAGCTGGGTGAGTGGCTATTGAAGTCACCCATAATGAGGTGTCTTGATGCTGCAGGCTTCACTTTGTGTAGCTCCAGAGTTGTGGTTGGAGGGCTGTAGCAGTTTGTGATCATTAAGTCTCCACTGGGCAGTAGTAGTTGGACTGTTATGTATTCAAGTTCGTCCTCACCAGATCTGTGTATCTCTACTGCTGGGATTGAGGTTTTAATCAACGTGAGGATTCCTCCCTTAGTTCTTTTTGCCCTGTCTTGGCGGAAAGATTCGTATCCACGTATGAAGAATCGTTGGGTATCTTTTAGGTGAGTTTCTTGGATGCAAATTATATCAATGTTGTTTTCCCTGAGGAATTCTTGTAACTCCGGTTTCTTGTTCCTCACTCCTTCTGCATTCCATTGAGCCACTGTAAGATAGTGGGTTGGTTGGTCAGTTGCTCTACTTTGCCTTCCCCTGACTATTTGGTTGGCAAAGGCACCGGTTGCTTGGGTGGGCCCTTTCGAGGCTAGGGGCCCGGCTCCGCTCCTCCCCGGTTGTAGCTGATAGGAGCGACGCCATGACGTAAGTCGAGATTGTCGCATGACTCCATACTGCAAAAGCGTGTGTCCTAATTTTTCCCGGTGTCTGCGCCGTAGCTAACACACTCCGTCTTCGGCAGGCCGGGTTGTGTTTGTTGTTCAGGGTTGTCTCCCATAGCCTTTCCATCTCCCGGTGGTAGCTGCAAGGCAGCAGGTTGGTTTGTTTACCGAGGTTTACCTTCCCCGTGGCTAGAGCTTATAGCGGCTCTTACTCGCTTGATGCACCCATCATAGGACATATGGGGGATTTCAGTGGGGGTATCAGTGCCACCTGTTACCCCTCCCCGTCCTGCTGGGAGGACATCGCCGTTTGGTCCGCGACTGCTTATTTGTCCAGCAAAACTGACTTAATTCGCAGCTGACACACCATATCTGGAGGTCGTTCCACTATCCGCCACCCGTGGACGTGCCTGGTTGGGGTCGGTCGCCCCTTTGCCAGGGGAGAGAAGCTAACCGATAAGGGTAAGCAGATGGAGAGGTGGGTCGAGCACTACTCTGAGCTTTATGCTAGAGAAAATACCGTTACGCCTGCAGCCCTTGATGCTGTCAAATGTCTGCCAACTATGGAGGAGCTGGATGCCGAACCAACATTAGAGGAACTCAGCAAGGCCATTGATAGCTTGGCCTCTGGCAAAGCACTAGGCAGTGATGGGATTCCTCCTGATTTAATCAAATGCTGTAAGAGCACGCTATTACATCCCCTGCATAGGATGCTGTGCCAGTGCTGGGAAGAGACAACTATTCCTCAAGACATGCGAGATGCCAAGATTGTAACACTGTACAAAAATAAAGGAGACAGAAGTGATTGCAGTAACTACCGAGGCATCTCTCTTCTTAGTATTGTTGGTAAGGTTTTTGCCAAAGTCGTCTTAATGCAACTACACAAGTTAGCTGAGCGCATATATCCAGTCTCAGTGTGGATTCCGAGCTGGTAGATCAACAACAGACATGATCTTCTCTGTCCACCAGCTTCAGGAAAAATCAAGAGAGCAGAAAAGGCCTTTATATATCGCCTTTATAGACCTCACAAAAGCATTTGACCTGGTTAGTAGGGATGGACTCTTCAAAATCCTCCTGAAAATAGGCTGCCCTTCTAAAATGATGGAAATGATAAAGTCATTCCATGACGACATGAAGGGAACAGTCCAATATGCTGGAAGCACGTCGCAGCCCTTTGACATACGAAGTGGCGTTAAACAAGGCTGTGTTCTGGCTCCAACCCTCTTCGGGATCTTCTTTGCCTTACTCTTGAAACATGCATTCAGAGATGCAACTGAAGGAATATGCCTTCACACTAGGTCAGATGGCCGTCTGTTTAATCTTTCAAGGCTGAAGGCAAAAACAAAAATCAGAAGGGTCACTATAAGAGACTTGTTGTTCGCTGATGATGCTGTGGTCGTCACTCAAAGCCAACAGGAGCTTCAGAACTTGATGAATCGCTTCACTAAAGCATGCAAGACTTTGGCCTCACAATAAGTCTAAAGAAAACGAATGTACTGAGTCAGGATGCAGGTGCTGCACCAGTTATCACTATCGATAACTATGAATTGGCAGTGGTGCACCACTTCACATACCTAGGGTCTACCATCAATGACAAACTCTCACTGGATACAGAAATCGACAGCCGCATTGGCAAAGCTGCAGCTACCTTTGCCCGCCTCACATCGCGTGTTTGGGGAAACTCCAAACTCACAATGAAGACCAAAGCTGCGGTATACAATGCCTGTGTCACCAGCACACTCCTATATGGCAGCGAGACCTGGACGACCTATGCTAAGCAAGAAAGAAGGCTCAATACCTTCCATTTACGGTGTATACGCCGCATCCTCTGCATTTTGTGGAAAGATAAAGTGACAAATGTCGAGGTGTTGTCACGTGCTGGCCTTCAAAGTATGTATACACTGCTTAGACAGCGCAGACTTCGCTGGCTTGGCCATGTTCGCTGCATGGAAGATGGTCGCATCCCAAAAGATATCTTCTACGGACAATTAGCAGATGGCAAGAGAACAGTTGGGCGACCACAGCTGAGGTTCAAAGATGTGTGCAAGAGAGATATGAGGGCACTGGACATGGATCCACCAACATGGGAGGATGAAGCTGCCGATCGCACTAAGTGGCGATGCTATTTACGGCGCCACCTCAGATTGGGCGAAGAGAGGCTCACACAACAAGCAGAGGAGGGGAGAAAACGTCGAAAGGAGCACCAGGAAAATAAGCAGCTGAGGGCTATCACCTCAGGGACACATTCCCATAGTCAGTTATGACTGAAGGGGCTATTATTATTATAAAGCATTTGAAAAATATGGTTAACAGTATAATATTGTCAGCATCTCTAAAGTAATGGTTCACTTTATTCTGATGAAAGCACAGGCAACTTTGAGGAACAGCATCTGATGATGATCTAAACTCCTTGTTTGTGCATATATGGTTATTCTTATTTTGTATCCTGTTGTCAGGTGATGTACGTTTTGCCTTTTGTGTTCTTCTGTGTGGACAGTGGTTCCTCCTAAAGCCAGCTTGAATCCCAGAAGCATTGTCTATTCCTGTCTTCATTTAGGTCACAAATCAAGATTATAACACATCTCTTTTAATTCATGATATTTTGAGGTCTGGTGTAAAATTCTTCAGTCCCGATTTCATCTTTATCATTATTTGATACTGAGAATAGAACTGCTAGAGTCCAACAACAAGGACAGACCAGTAGGAAGATGGTATTGGAGCAGGGTGTTCCCCAAGGGGGAAGTCCTGTCACCCACGTTGTTCCTCGCATATACTCGCATATATTAATATCATATCAGAGAATATTCCAAGAAGAACTCACAATGCCTCCTTTGCAGACGACTTAGCCCTGTGGATCTCAGAGGAATATATCACTACGGCAAGCATTCAGATGCAGCAAGCCCTAACATCATTAGAGGAGTGGGCCAAGGCATGGCTAGTAATGATAAATAAAGGGAAAACATCATACACAGTGTTTTCTCTCTCAAACAAACCACAAACAACAAAAAAATCTCCAAATTGGTGCTAAATGGGAAAAATCTACATCTGGATGAAAACCGAAACTACCTAGGCATTACCTTTGATCGCCGCTTGACTTGGAAAACCCAGATTGAAAAAAACTGGACAAGAGCAAGGCAGAGAATGGAAATCATGAAAAAACTTGCTGGCACGGATTGGGGAGCAGACGAGAGAGTACTAAAGAAGCTATATACTGGGTGAGTGAGACCGGTCTTAGAATATGGCATTGCAGCATGGTCGACGGCAGCTAAGTCAAACTTTGACAAAATAAACAGAACTCAAAACCAAGCATTGAGAATCATCAGGGGGCATAAAGTCAACACCCATTGACGAGTTGGAAAAGATTACTCACCTCCAGCCTATGGAGGATAGAAGAGACTGCAGAGCCCAGCAATAAGCCGAGAAATTCAGGAGGCTGATAGACCACCCAATGCACCAGAAAATAAATGGACTTGGAAGGGGAAGACTGAAACGAAGCAACTTTGTAGAGACAGTCAAAACAAAGAAGAGAGCAGACCCCATAAACGCAATATCAACAGCTACGCTAATATGTACTGCACACTAGCTACCAATTTGGAAACAACAGTGCTTCCCTGAAATGATAGAAAACGTTCCTGGTATTGAGAGAAAGAATAACCAAAATAAAACAGAAAGGAGAGTCCTAACCACAAAATATATAGAGAAACATTACCCAAGCAACACCTGGATCCATGCATACACAGATGGATCAGCAACTAATGCAGCAGAAGATGGGGGTGGAGGAGTCTTCCTGAGCTTAAGCAGCTATGTGATAGCGGGCTGGGACTTGTTAGGGTAATGTGATAGAATCACTAGGTGTCAGATGACAGGCCTAGTGACATGGTCTAAGTTTAGATTTCTCCGGTTTAATCTTCCAAGTTAAGATTATCTTAGTACTGGTCAACTCCGCCAGAGGTGATGATTCTTGGATGATCTTTTTCTTTTAAAAATTCCTGGCTCGTTCAGTTCCTTCTATGATGTTACTACAGTGACTTTCCATACAGTGGTAGTATAAACATTAATGGTACAAGTTCAGCAACGAGTAATGATGAAACCAAATTCTAGCTGCTCCGTTAAAACTTTTATTAACATAAACGTTGAACAGGCATGACAAGATAATTTGAACAATGGAGCTCGCGTACATTCATTCATAACCCTCCACTCCCAAAGGAGCATAGGCCTTCAGCAAACACATGCCAAGTCCTCCTGTCACGTGCCATCATCTCAAGTTCTTTCCACGTTCTCCTCATCATTTTCACCTCTGTTTCCAGCTCCCTTCTCCATGTGCTTCTTGGTCTACCTCTGCCTCTCTTGCCCTGGGAGTTCCAGAACAAGGACTGCCTTGTAATGCTATCAACAGGTTTCCTCAGTCTGTGTCCTATCCATCGCCATTGTCTTCTTTTCATCTCTTGTTTCACTGGCACTTGTCTAGTTCTTGTCATCAGTTCCACGTTGGTAACCTTATCATACCATTTTAATCCCTCTATTCTACGCAAGCACCCATTTATGAAAGTCTGTAGCTTTTTGGTTGTTGTCTTTGTTGTTCTCCATGTCTCAGAGCCATACAATAGGACTGACTTCACATTTGAGTTGAAGATTCTTATTTTCGTGTTGGATCCGATTTCTCTTGATCTCCATATATTTCCCAATGCAATGAAAGCTCCTCTTGCTTTTTGTATTCTTATTTTGATATCACTGTCTGTCCCTCCAACTTTGTCTATATTGCTTCCAAGATATGTGTACGATTCTACATCTTGTAGGGATGTTTCTTCAAGTTGAACCCTGTTATCATTACCTGCATTTGTTCTCATTATTTTTGCCTTTTCCCTGTGTATTTTCAGATCCAATTGCTGTGACTTCTCATTGAGTGTTTTCAATTTGTCCTGCATCTGATTATGGTTATGGGACAGAAGAGCCAAGTCATCAGCAAAATCCAGATCATCCAACTGCTTAGTCAGAGTCCACTGGATTCCATTTCTGTTGTGTGTTGTCGATGTTTTCATAACCCAGTCTATTGCTAGTAAGAAAAGAAATGGAGACAAGAGGCATCCCTGTCACACTCCTCTTCTTATCGCAAACGGTTCTGTAAGCTGTCCTTCATGAAGAACTCTGCATGTCATGTCTTCATATGTATTCTTTATTAAATTAATGATCTTCAGGGGAACTCCATAATGCCTCATCAATTTCCGAAGTGATTCTCTGTCTACACTGTCGAATGCCTTTTCGTAGTCCACAAATCCGATGTATAGAATTCCATTCCAGACTTTGTTCAACTATTATTCTCAAAGTGGCTATCTGGTCTGTACAGGATCTATTTTGTCGAAAACCTGCTTGTTCATCTCTTAGTTTCTTGTCTATGGACTCTTTTAATCTCTCGAGGATAATCCTGTTTAATACTTTTCCTGGCACTGATAGTAACATTATTTCTCTATAATTTGTGCACTCTTGTAAATTTCCCTTCTTAGGCAACTTAACCAGATATCCTTCCTTCCATTCTTCTGGTATCTCTTCCTTTTCCCAGACTTTACCAAGTAATTTATATAACATCTCTGTAGCCGTGTCGATATCTGCTTTGATGGCCTCTGCTGGAATGCGATCAGGTCCAGACGCTTTTCCATCTCTTAGAAGGTTTATGGCTTTCTTTATTTCTTCCTTCGTTGGACTTTCACCATTAATTTGTAGCTCTTCTTCTGCTGGCTGGATGTCAGGTGGGTTTTGTGGAGCTGGTCTATTGAGAAGGTCCTCAAAATATTCTGTCCACCTTTTCATTTGCTCTTGTATATTGCTGAACAGTTTTCCATTCTTGTCTTTTATGAGGCAACTTGTTTGCTTGTATTTCCCTGTTAGCTTCTTTGTGCTGTTATACAATTCTCTCATATTTCCTTTGGCTGCAGCATCTTCTGCCTCTCTTGCCAACTCCTCAATATACTTCCTCTTGTCTCTTTTGATACAAGGGAAGTCAGTAAGTAAGTTACAAATGGTTATAAAAAAAAAAAAATGAGATACGAACTTGAACACCATGTATTATTGCACTTACATTTCCCCTTTATTTCTCAACATAATCTCCACCAACTTTGATACACTTATCCCGTGGCTGTATTAGTTCTTCGAAACCTGCAGCATAGAAGTGCGTGCTCTGCTGTCTCAGCCACTATCGCACCGCACGTTCAACCTCTGCATCACCCGCGAAATGTTTACCGCCAAGGTGAGCTTTTAGTGGACCAAACAGGTGAAAATCTCTCGGGGCTAAGTCGGGACTGTAAGGTGGATGTTCAAAAATTGTCCACCCTAGTTGTTCAATTTTCTCCTGGGTTAATCGAGCTGTGTGTAGTCTGGCATTGTCGTGATGGAGCAGTACTCCTCTAGTCAGTTGGCCTGGGCGGTTTTTTTCGAATTGCATCCCGAAGCATCAACAGAACTTCACAGTACGATGCAGCGTTCACATTCCTTATGAATATCCTTTGCAGAAAGTCCTTTTGCAAAAAAAAAAAAAACCGCACAACAGCGCGCTGTTCTTCATTGGTACACTCCACGAGCACGGTCGTCATTTTTATCTGCTCTGCGCATGCGCGTGCGACACCTAGCAGTCTGCTACCTAAGCTAATCATAAAGCTGGATAATACTGTCGCCTAATGACACCTTTAGAAACTACCAAATACCATTTTCAGCTTCCCCATATCAGTTTGTAACCTACTTACTGACTTCCCCTCGTACTTCTTTTTACTTCTTTGTTTGCTTCTGTGTACACTTCTTGAGCCTTGGCTTTGGAACTTTTGGTTTTGGTTGTGTTTAAATCTGCTTTCTTGTTTTTTCTGTCTTTTATCTTATTGATGGTTTCTGTTGTTATCCATGCTTTTTGTTGTCGTTCCCTTTTCCCCAGTATTTCTTCACATGTCTCATTCCATACCGTTTTGATTTGCTGCCAATAGTCTTCTGTATTCTCTACATCTTCCTGCTGTTGGAGCACTTGAAATTTGTTGGATATTGTGACCGCAAATTTGTCTCTTGTTTCTTGATTTCTTAGATGTCCTACATTAAATTGTTGTCTATAATTTTGCATTGTTGCATATCTCTTGAGTTTCATTTTTACTTTGGCTATCAGAAGGTGGTGATCTGATGCCACATCTGCTCCTCTATATACCTTTACATCCTGCAATGATGATCTAAACTTCTTGTTTATGCATATATGATCAATCTGATTTTCTGTTCTATGGTCTGGTGATATCCATGTTGCCTTGCGTATTCTCTTATGTGGAAACATGCTTCCTCCTATAGCCAGTTGATTTGAAGCACAGAAGTTTGAGAATAGTTCCCCATTTTCATTCATTATTCCTAGCCCATGTTTTCCCATGACTTCTTCAAAGCCGGTGTTGACTATACCTATCTTTGCATTCATGTCACCCATCAAAATTGTGATGTCTCTTCTTTTTACTTTTTCCATAATTTCCTGTAGTCTAGTATAAAATGCTTCTTTCACAGACTCTTCTTTGTCATTAGTTGGTGCATAGCATTGGATGACATTTACATTTATTTTCTTTTTAGCTGTTTTAAAAGTAGCTGTTATTATTCTGGGTCCAACGGCTTCCCATTCAATGAGTGCTTTCTGGGCTTCTTTAGATAACATAAGAGCTATCTGTAACGAACAGTTTTAGTGTAAGGGGAAGTAAACTGGAGTATGTTAGAAGTTGAAATAGATTTTGAGTTATAGCACTTAGTTGCTTGTTAGCTATCGAATTATTTAGAGAGTATCTCGTGATAGTTTCGAGAGACAGATTACAGACAGCGTGAAAAGCGCTGATATATTTATTCTGTAATGTTTTGAACGGAGTGAGAATAGCTCGCTGCTAGCCCGCAATTGTTTGTGTTAGGTGAACAGTGAGGAAGTCTCGTGTCTGCTTTTGAGCGGGACGAGTGTGTTATCTAGGGAGAGTGTTCCGGGCGTTTTGACCGGGTAGGAAGACAGTGTTTTTGGGAAGTGTGAAATGCCTGTACAGTGCTGAATTTAAAATGTCGACGGATTTTTCGCTGTGGGTACAGCGTAGTATGAAACTGCAGTTTTGATTATTGTGGAAATGTTTATAACTGCAGTGTGCAGTCTTTAAAGGCCATTATCTCCTGTGTGAGGAGTCTTGATTAATAAGAGTACTTTAGGCCATGAATCATTAGTTCCTGTGAGAGGATTGTTATTGAGGATTCTTTATAGCGCTGAGTTTAATAAGAGTACTTTAGGCCATGAATCATTAGCTCCTGTGAGAGGATTGTTATTGAGGATTCTTTATAGCGCTGAGTTTAATAAGAGTACTTTAGGCCATGAATCATGATATCATTGTAGCTGCCGAGTGCGCAGTTATTATGTGGTACTTTATATCTTGTGTTGTGCTGTGAACGGTATTCTATGTGTATTTCATCAATGTGTTGTGACGTGAATAAACCCATATGAAATGTCATCAGTCGTTTACAACCATCCATGACTCTTGTGTACGTACCTGTGGTGTAAACGACTAAACCAACACACGCACTTAATATTACAAGTGTGACAGGGAACTTAACACGTATTTAGAAATAGCCCCGGAGTGGGCGTGGTCTATCTGTATCGAGAACTTGTGCATCGCTTACCAGTAGACTTCTACAGTGTTTGCCTGTGTGGCGTATATGTATGTATCAAATGTAGACATTACCAGATCCACAACACAGCAGCAACGTTAGCAGATAATCAATAAGACACCCTTACCGTACCATACACCAATCCTTTGTATCAGTTTCAGTGACAGCCATGATTGACTTTCACGTGCTTGACGGAGGTATAACAGTAATGACCTCCTGGATTTTCCTATTATCTTTAGGGGGGTGTAACAGTGGTGTGCTAGTTTTATAGGATCAGACACCCGCAAAATTCGCGTGATATTAATTCACAAGTGTTAGCGTGTAGCCTGAGTGGCGATAGTATATGAAAGACAGACATCACATTTGAGAGCTGTATCCAGGCCCAAGAAAAACTTATTCAGTATCAGTTAAACTGGGAACTGTTAACTCAAGTCGCAAGTCGCAACTCGCAAGTCAAGAAATTTATTACTCAAGATTATGAGATGTCATGATATACAGTGGCGTCTGTATACCAGTACAAGTAATCATCTGGCAGTATGAACGAGCGGTGTACCTCCTTTCAACGAAATTGACAGACGGTGACCCATTTCCTGCTTTCCTGTGCGGTGTGTTAGCACGTAGCGTGCTGAATCGAGGACCTGAGCGGAATCGAGGTGTCAAGTTCCAATGCCTTTCTGTTGTCGATTGTTTTACCATTGAACTTTGTGATATCCAGGGTGTTAACGGAAAGGAACAGAAGAGTTTTCATTCAAGATAAGTGATTATGTTTGTGGTGTGAACTGTGTCACCTTAACTATGTCAACGAGCCTTCCTGTGCTTTGCATCTCCTATACTGTTGAAATCTGTTGTTTTTGTTGTCTAATTCTATATAGACATATTATTAGGATTTAGTATTGATGCTAAGTATTGATGGTTGTATGATATATGTTGACTTCCCTCAGATGGAAGAGGAATTGATGATACAAAGTTATGAATAATATTTTTGGTATACATACTGAACTGTGTGAAATGGAAGGGTAATTGTCAGAACTTCTTGAAACATAAACTTGCGACATTAATAATTATATTGATATAGATATATAGTTAACTGAGTGATTAAATCACCATGGATTTTGATAATAATCCTGCAGATATAAGGCCTATGTTGGAGAGTGCATTGTTAATAGGTAGAGATGAAAAGGGATTGAGAGGTCCAAGACTTGGAGTATGGATCATGGACGATTTGTTGGTTAATGTGTCAGTATCCCTAAAGTTATTTGCTGAACATAACTTTAAGCTTCTTTGTAATTCAATAATGGCTAAGGATTTGATTGATTTGTTACAGCACCTTCGTGTGTTTTTGAAACAGTATATTGAGCTTGAGCACGGACATGTAGTTCAAAGGATATTCAAAATAATCCACAACGGTAATCCTGATGAGCAGAAAAAGGAATTAGGAAATGAGAATCAATTAAAAATCAACAAACAAAATGCTCTACAGGAAAGAGCCAATTTTCTACAGGATATTGCCGAAAAGAAGGAATTAAGAGAAACAGTGTCGAGACTAACACATGATCTAGATAAGTCAAACACGGAACTTACTAAAGTGCAAGCGGCGTTAGATGCTGCATTGGGCAAAATCAAAGATTTGGAAGATCAAGTGCATTATAGAGATAGTGAAGTAAGTGATCTCAAGCAACAACTTCAGGAAAACAAAGAGAGGTGTAGTAAATTGGAAGCTGAGACAACTGACCGTGATAGGTCGTATACAAACACACTTCTTGATTTGTTGAATAAAGTAAATTCTGGTATTGAAGAAGAGAATTATACTGTATTTCCGAATGAAGTTGAAGAACTAATGAATGATGAGGATAGTGAGAATGAAACACGACAACTAAGTGTAAATGAAGAAAAGGATGAGAAAGACAAATTAGAAGAGTTAACGACTGAGAGAGAGAAGATGATTAAGATTGAGAGATTGTTAACAGGGGAGAGAAGTAAAGTTTTGACATTTGACAAATTAAATAGGAAATTAAGTGAAGAAATTTCACAAAAAAATGTTGAAATTGCAGAAAGTACAAAAAGGGTACAGGGTCTACTCGATGTTATTTTAAACAGCGGAATATGGTCTACTGTCAATGTTGACAATGCTAGACAGAAAGTTGTTTGCCAACAGGTTAAAAAGATCCAGCCCTATACAATCTGTGCTGATAGAAAGGTTAAATGTAATGAACAAATATCTTTTCGGGGAAAATATAACTTTCGAAGATCTTTTGATTCTGCTTCCAATAGCAACGAATCTTGGCGGAAGTGTAATAGAGAGAATGATAAGGTAACAGTCAGTCCTGAGAGATTTCAAGCTAAAAGCCTAAAGATTAAACGAGTAACTGATTTTGGAAGTTCTCAGAAGATGATAGCAAGGGATAAAGTTATAAGTAGTGGTTCCAAGGATGAAACCCATTATAGGCGTAACGATAAAGATACTTATAGATCTGCAGATGATACTGCAAACAAGCATATTGTCAAAGAAAAGAATGGGAAAAGTTTTTGTAGGAGAGATGTTTCTAAGGTTAGAAAGTACCAAGGAAATTCATATGATAATAATTTTCCTTCTCAGAGAGATAAGAGACAAGTTAATGTATCTCAACAGTTTAATTCTCAGAATTTTGAAAATAATGGTACAGACAAATACAAGAAGAGTTTTCAGTCGTGCAATAATTTTTCTGACAGATTTTTTGTGCGGAGTAGAAACGTTAATCATAACAAGCCTAACTGGGATTATAGACATAATAATAGTCTCAAACAAAGAGGAAATGATGATAAATATTTTGATCGAACGACGAATAAGTGCAATTATGCTAATTTTGCTCGACATGAGCCTAGAAGCATTGTTATTAAGCAAAGTAGCAATGATAATGATGTCACAAATACTACTGCTTGTTATGTTTCTGATTTTGAAAGAGCAGCACGCTGTTGTGAACTTAAAGGAAGAGTCGATGACAGCGTGGGGTGACCAGATTTCCACACGAACCACAGTGCGGGGTAATTGTTTGTTTAACCTCTCCGTTGTTCGTAGTAAATTTCACCATTCATTAAAATGGAATTTTCATTTGTATTTTTTGAACAGAGGCGACTTCTTGATATGGGTCAGCGCTCCTGTTTACGTTAACGGCTGTTTACGGTAGCGGCAAGAATATAGGTCAACATTGCGAGTGAGTGTTTTCTCAAGCAGAACATATCAGCGTGCTAACCATGATTCGACGATTTACCCCTAGTGTTTATGAGATGTCGGCAAGACCTATGGAGATTTTTTTTTGTTTGCGTTTGATTTTTGTTTTGTTTGTTTATTAGGACAGTAGATGTTAATGTATTCTATTGCATAGATCATTATAGGTTGTTATATTATGATCATCATCTTTACGCATCATTTGATGTCTATTGTTTTTCTTGATATGTATGACTGTTTTAATTATAAATTAGTTCATTTCGATGCTATTTTTTATACTATTGTGTTTTGGATAATATGTAGTGTGTTAGATGGTAGTGACGTGTTGTTTACTATTCATGAATGCAATGAGCAGATTTATATTTAACCTTACTGGTTACAAACTTATGCCTATTTTTTATACTCTGGTGTAGAACTTGCAGTTTTTTTTGGTATTTGTTTTACAGATGTGTTGGGTAGAATAGTTTTGTACATGATGAGTTTGTTAGCCCTATGCACATACTCATTAGTTGTAATGTTACAATAATTATTTTTAATATATCAGATGGAGATAAATATAAATTTATAACTGAATAACACTATAGCTAAGCTGAACGTGATTGTCAGCCGGAAATATTTAAAAGTTTAAATTGAACTGTATAGAGAAAATTAACAGCGTTTGCTGATATTGTTATTTGATTGAGAAATCTAGAGATCTGATTTAAGCACTTGCTTAACATTCATTACGTTGTTTTCATGTATTTGCAAACTTGTATTTTGGTAATAGTGTGTTTTTCTATGTGTTTCTCTGTGACGTATTTTTTGAAAAACTTACACGTGTTGTTTAGTGTTTGCTTAGATGCAGGAATTGTTATATGTCTCTCATTTTGCTAAAGCTAGTTTTTTGTTAATTTGTTAATTATAGATTTGAATTAATTAAATTAAAATACTATTTTTATGTAACTTAGCATTACGAAATATTTTTGTACAGTATTTTTTGGAAAATATTTTTTCCCAGACATTGTAATTTTTTATTTTTGGTTTTGTGTGTGCTTAGCGTTTGACTATGTGCTATGTTTGATATGTAGAATAATGTTAGTTCTTTAAAGAAAGTTTTTTTTTTGTTTTTTGGATGTTATGTTGTATTAGCTCTTGATTGTGCGTTGTTCGAACTTGGTTATAGCAATGCTATTACTTTTTTGTGTGGTGGCGATAATTTATTGTTGATTATGTATAACTTGTATAACTTGTTTAAATTACTGATTATGTTTTGTTTAGTTATAAACTGTTTTTTGTAGTATTAGTATAGGAATACTTTGTTATTTTCTTTTGTGCTTTTCGATCGTGTTTGTATTTATTTTGAAATACGTTGTTGATCTAAATTGTTATTAGTATATATTTTTACCAACGTTCTCTATATTCTTACCTTTTGCTTTCTATCTGTCTCTGTTGATTATCCTTCATTCCATTCCTGCTTTTCTGTTGTCTTTTCAATATGGTATCATATTTTGTTTACATTTCGTGCTTTATTTACGTTTCACTTCATTCTCCTTGTATACTTCTTCTTTCGCATCTTATACTTTCATTCTATGTATTGTTACTTTAATGATATAACTTAATATAGTGTAGCTACTTGTGATATTTGTAATTTTTTTACATATAACAAATTGTTTGAATGTAATATTATTGTTTTTTCTCATATTCTGATTTCATACTTACCTTTATTACGGATCATTTTTTCGTTTGCTTGATCTTGTCTTTTCTTGTACTATCGGTTGTTTCCTATTTAGTTGTGCTGTATTCACTTAACTTGGTTTTGTAATACATTATTTTTGGTATGCTTAGTTGATTACATTGGATACTTCATTTTTACATTTCACTTAATGCTTATATTTTGTAGATGTCTTATCTTAACTTAACTTAAAGTAATTCTTATACGCATATGTTAGAGTTTCATTGTCCTCTTAATCTTTTTTGGTTTTGGGGAATGTATTTGTCAAAAAATTGATAGAATCAATTTTTTTCTCTGGGGGTGAGGTAAGATGTAACGAACAGTTTTAGTGTAAGGGGAAGTAAACTGGAGTATGTTAGAAGTTGAAATAGATTTTGAGTTATAGCACTTAGTTGCTTGTTAGCTATCGAATTATTTAGAGAGTATCTCGTGATAGTTTCGAGAGACAGATTACAGACAGCGTGAAAAGCGCTGATATATTTATTCTGTAATGTTTTGAACGGAGTGAGAATAGCTCGCTGCTAGCCCGCAATTGTTTGTGTTAGGTGAACAGTGAGGAAGTCTCGTGTCTGCTTTTGAGCGGGACGAGTGTGTTATCTAGGGAGAGTGTTCCGGGCGTTTTGACCGGGTAGGAAGACAGTGTTTTTGGGAAGTGTGAAATGCCTGTACAGTGCTGAATTTAAAATGTCGACGGATTTTTCGCTGTGGGTACAGCGTAGTATGAAACTGCAGTTTTGATTATTGTGGAAATGTTTATAACTGCAGTGTGCAGTCTTTAAAGGCCATTATCTCCTGTGTGAGGAGTCTTGATTAATAAGAGTACTTTAGGCCATGAATCATTAGTTCCTGTGAGAGGATTGTTATTGAGGATTCTTTATAGCGCTGAGTTTAATAAGAGTACTTTAGGCCATGAATCATTAGCTCCTGTGAGAGGATTGTTATTGAGGATTCTTTATAGCGCTGAGTTTAATAAGAGTACTTTAGGCCATGAATCATGATATCATTGTAGCTGCCGAGTGCGCAGTTATTATGTGGTACTTTATATCTTGTGTTGTGCTGTGAACGGTATTCTATGTGTATTTCATCAATGTGTTGTGACGTGAATAAACCCATATGAAATGTCATCAGTCGTTTACAACCATCCATGACTCTTGTGTACGTACCTGTGGTGTAAACGACTAAACCAACACACGCACTTAATATTACAAGTGTGACAGGGAACTTAACACGTATTTAGAAATAGCCCCGGAGTGGGCGTGGTCTATCTGTATCGAGAACTTGTGCATCGCTTACCAGTAGACTTCTACAGTGTTTGCCTGTGTGGCGTATATGTATGTATCAAATGTAGACATTACCAGATCCACAACACAGCAGCAACGTTAGCAGATAATCAATAAGACACCCTTACCGTACCATACACCAATCCTTTGTATCAGTTTCAGTGACAGCCATGATTGACTTTCACGTGCTTGACGGAGGTATAACAGTAATGACCTCCTGGATTTTCCTATTATCTTTAGGGGGGTGTAACACTATCCCTTCACTGTGGTGTGAACTTACGTCTTCATGTCCTGAGGACAGCACCAATTCACCTGTGATGAGTTTCTTCTTGTCTACCTCCTTCCACTTTGTTTCACACAGTCCCAGAACCTCGATTTTATATTCCCTCATTTCTGCTGCTACTTGTGCCACTTTCCCTTGTTCGTTTAATGTCCGAACATTCCAGGTGCCAAATCTAGAAGTTCTCCTAGAAGAAAGAAGGTTAGTCAGTAACAAAGACTCCTTTCAGCTTTCTCTGTGTTGCATCATACACCTCCCTGCGAGAGGACCTTCCCCTGTCTTGGATGGCTGTGTTTTATTTTCCTTAATTGACTTGTCCATATTTGTTGAAGTTTTTTGTGGTTTAAATTTTTTACAGGGTGGGGTAAGAGCTCGCGTACAGTCAAAAGTTTAATCCTTAGATATTACTAGTACTCCGTATGTGACCTCAATAACTTGTAGTACTTGCTCTTCTCTATAACATTGTCTCCTTTAGATATTACTAGTTTTCCAAATATGTCACCATTAACTGGTGGTGCTTATGCTCCTCTGTAGCATTCAGTTTCCTTTAGATATTCGCAGAGTTTCCTTGGCGAAATGGTTAATTGTATCTCTACAGACATTCCCTAGAACAAGTATCTATCTATTACGAAAATGTACTTACACAGATACTTACGAGAGCGCATGATCGCTGTTCTCATACAGAAATATAAAGTTCCTGTTCACCACAGAAATACTATCTTGATATCGATAGATTAAGACTTGCCTGTACAAGTCGGACTTTTTATGTATATACCCGGGGAGCGCCAGGTTGTTCAACCTCAGACATATATAACATGTCCTAGGCAAGGCTTTCTCTCTCCGTACAACTAATGACTTCTAGTTACCTCAGCGTGGTGTGTGTCCTTGCCACTTTCTGATTAGTTAACTCAATACTTTTGGATTTAATTCATTGGTCTAGCTTCGTTGTTCTCGACTATTCTATTTACGTCCGTAGATTGTTATGATCACTTTTGGTAAACGTGAGCTGCCCACTTGAACTGATGTAAGTAATGTATTTATTATTATTATTTTTTTTTTATTGAGTGAGATGTCCTAACTGCTTATCTTATTCTAAATCATATTAATAGCACGAATAATGCTAGCGTAAGTCGTTCGGCTACAATGGCACTCAAAAGAAGATAGCAGTCGCAACAGGGACATTTTCAAGTAACTTCAGAGCAAAGGCAGAAGCCTTAAAAACTGCATCAGGAATTCTAATGACAGGAGAAAGCTCAGAGAGACCAGTAGTTATCTTCTCAGATGCACTGTCAGTGATTACAACACTGAAAAGTCAAAGTAATGCTGAGCTGGATGACCTAAGAGTAACACTTCACAGACTATGTCAGCAATACAAAAGAGACGTGATACAGTGGATCCCTTCTCACTGCAACATCCTTGAAAATGAAGAGGCTGATAGATTGGCAAAGGAAGGGGGAAAGCTTCCTCAACTTGACACAAACATAACTTATGAGGAGGCCAAGAGTTTTATCAAGCACAGGTACAGGCACAAGTGGGAAGAAGAGCATCCAGGCCACACAAAAAATGATCCGTATTACCAGCTCAGCAGAAGTGAACAAGTGGTAATCTTCAGACTTCGCACAGGTCATAACAGATTGAGATACCATCTATTCAACAAATTAAAGATAGGAACTACTGATGAGTGTGACTGTGGCACCGATAAAATGACTGCCGAACATCTGCTTCAAAGGTGCCCAACATATGAGGAACAGAGAAAACGCATATGGCCATCACCAGTACCATTCCTGGAGAAAATCTACAGAGATATCAACGGCCTCAGGCTGACCACTGCTTTCTTTGAACTTATTCAAGTTGCCATCTGAGGGTGAACGAAGAAGAAAAAGATTAGTTGACACAAGGCATTAGACTTTTTTCCCTTTGAGCAGTTTTTAATGATGCTGATATTAATCTGTATCTCATTGCTTCCCATTTATGAGTACCTTCTGCACTTCCTTTGACAGCATTAGAACCACTCCTTTTACCATGTTGTGCACTTTCTGCTTCAAATTTTGAGGACAGCACCATTTCTCCTGTGTTCACTTTTGTTCACTCTATTCCCCTCCAACTTGTTTTGCACAGCCCAGGATGTAAATTTTAATTTCTCATCTGCTACCACCTCTGCAGTTGTCCCTTGTTCGTTTAGTGTTCTAACATTCCAGGTGCCCTATCTGAAGAATTTCCTAGAAGAAAAAGTTCAGTCAGCAGCTCAGACTTCTTTCGAATTTCTCTATTCACCATAAGCCTCCTTGATACAGGACTTTCTTCCGTCTTGGGCAGTGGAGTTAAATTATCTAAATTACTTTCATAGATGACTTCATATTGTTGAAGTGTTTTTTGTCTTAAAGTGTTTACAGGTTAGGTTAGCCAGCACCAAACTCTCCCTAGTTTCCTTCTGCAACATCCCTTTTCCTGAGCTGACTAATGTTCTTCTTCTTTCACCTTTTATCTCCCCAAGGAGCATAGGCCTTCAACAAACTTATGCCAAGTCTTCCTGTCCTGTGCCATCAGCTCAAGGTTTTTCCGTGTCTTCATCCTAGAAGAAAGAAGGTACTCAGCAACATAGACTCCTTTTAGCTTTCTCTGTGTTGCGTCATGTGACTCCCTGCCAGAGGACCTTCTGTCTGGGTTGGTTGAGTTTTATTTTCCTTCATTGACCTGTCCATGTACTTGTTGAAGTTTTTGTGGCTGAAAATTTTTTTTATAAGATGGGGTAACCAGTCCCATGCCCAACCCGCTTTTGTCACTTTTTAACGACATGTATGGTACGGAACAGCGTTGCTATTCTTTGCTTCCCTTTCGGGAACACAATGGTGTAATTAATGTTGAATTTAAAAAAATTAAAAATGAATTGTGTGATTTGATTTCATTTCAAAAGAAACAAAGTTTTTTTTTTTTGTCTAGGAAACAAGAAACATCAAGAAATTGGTTTAGAAAAATTATGTTTTCAATGTTATATGGTAGCTTCAGAATTTGCCTGAGTTAACTCTGGTTCAGTACAAAGAATCTTTAATAATTTTCTGACAATTTTTTAAAACTAGCAGAACCACTGTTTCATTCTCTTAACTGTTCACATGCACACCTTTGATGATGTCAGTTGTCTCAGAAATTTTACTTCAGAACTTTATCCTTCTTAAAGTCCTACTAAAAATATTTTGTTTGTGTTAGCCACTTCGTTCGTCCTGAAAAGTACGTTGGTTGCATTGTGTCTGTTTACAGCGAAGCTGCGATATTTGCGCCATTCGGCCGACACATCCGACTTCAGCACGGCATTTTTGGGACTGGGTTAGCCTTCCCTCTTCGATCCCTACTCACTCAGCCAGACTGCAGTGATGCAGCCTGTTTCCATGACCACCACATGGAGGTGGAGTATGGTCTTGGTCAGCTCTGGTTCGATGACCCTGATGCAAGCAGTCTAGCTATGGGTCGCTAACTGCATTTCTCACTGTTGATGTATATTAGGTCCCAATTACATTGAGCAGATTCATTAAGTGGTTAAGTTCTAGTTTTGAGGTTTCAAATGTCATTCAGTTTTGCAAAGGAATGTTGATTTTTTTCCAGTTTGTTATATAGGTCATTCTTGACCAAATTGAATGTGTTCTTATGGTACATAATTGAATACAATGTTGTAACTTGACAAATCATGAATTCATTGGAGAACCATCATAACTACATCGTCACCAAAGATAACGTTCCTGAATGCTACTTTTCTAACAACATTGCTGATAAAAGTTATCTGTTATCTTTGTCTTTTTTGTTGTGAGCAATTTACTTTAGTTTCATCCAATAAAATCTAATTTGTTCTTTATGCTATCTGTGGACCAGGGAATGCATAAAATGTTCTTAAGAAACCGCATCTTTTGTGGTATTCTTGACTTCACTATTTTTTCTTTTTTTTCTTTTTCGTACGCCCGCTATTACTCGAGGCGAAATCTGTGGTTAATATGTCTAACCTGAGACTGATTTTACGTGAGTATCCCTTTTTTCCCTGTACAATGACAGGTGTCCTCTTGCCATTCAGGCAGATACTTGCCGATTTTGGAGGTACCCATTAGAGCTTGGTCGGCTCAGGAGCCGTTCAGGTTATTCCAGTCCGTCGTCGACGACACTCCTTCAGATGTCTTCACCAGGGCTCGAATTATTCCAGTCCGAGTCCCAGTTGACGACACTTCTTCAAATGTGCTCGCCAGGGCTCGAACCTGGATCACCCGATCACCAGCTCGGTGTGGTAACCATTACACCAGCGCGGCTCCCGACTTCATAATGAGTATGTTTCTCATTTTCTCATTATATGTGTTATCTTTTACTGGCTGCAAATACTTTTGTTTGTTTTTTTTTTGGTTCTCACTCAAATTTTGTTCTCTTCTCAGACTCGCTGTGACAGTGGAATCATGGAAGGCAGTGAAATAAGCATATTCTATGACCCCATGATCTGTAAACTGGTGACCTATGGCAGGGATCGAACAGCAGCCATAGATACTATGGTCAAAGCTCTAGATTCTTATGTCATTAAAGGTAGTTTTTTTTTTGTCTCACACACACATAAACGCTTTCCAAAGCAGAATGTTTACTGTTTTCAGTGTAATGAATATATGTATACAGTTGGTGGGGGAAAAATATGTGTTTGCACATAGGAGGGCATGCGTGCAAGGGTGCTTTGTGTGCATGTATATTTTTTAAATATATGTACCATTCCCAAAACTCTGACAGTGGTCTTCTTTGACATTGTTTAACAATCATGAAAATACTGAGTAATTTATGTCAGTAAAAAGTAAAGGTCTCCTGTAGCAGATACTGCTTTAGGGGACTAAAGTGTTGTAGACTTCACTATACTAGGTCCAGCATCGAGAGGTGGGGTGACCAGTTCCCTTCCTCACTGCGTTTTCCTTCCCTAATTCATGTGCAAAGTCAGATACCCATTTACATCTGTAGGCTGAAGTTTGTTGATACTGTGAATAGAACCCGGCACCTTTGCAGCGAGAGACCATTGCTCTTACCACTCTGTCAATCGGATGCTCCTTATATCAGTTTCTTGTACCAGGTCTTTCCAAGTCTTCCTCATCATTTTCGTGTCTGTCTCCAGTTCTCTTCTCCATGTGTTTTTCTCTCTCTCTCTCTACTTCTCTTACCCTGGGGATGTGCTTCTTGGTCTACCTCTGCCTCTCTTGCCCTGGGGATTCCAGAACAAGGACTGCCTTCTAATGCAATCAACAGGTTTCCTCAATGTGTGTTCTATCCATCGCCAGCGTCTTCTTCTCGTCTCTTGTTCCACTGGTTCATGTCATCAGTTCCACATTGGTGACCTTGTCATACCATTATAATCCCAGTTTTATAATCAAGCACCCATTTATGAATGCCTGCAACTTCTTGGTTGTTGTTTGTGTTGTTCTCCATGTTTCAGAGCCGTACAATAGGACTGACTTGACACTTACGTTGAATATGGGACTTGATTTATATTGATCTCCGTAACAAAAGCAAGTAGCACACTATTAGTTTTCTTGTTGTATACTTTTATTGATATTTTGCGTGCCTCTGTTTTTTTTTTTTTATGTACTGTAGAACAAATCTTTCTCATTCAGGGGTTACCCACAATATCCCGCTACTCAGGGATGTCATCACAGAGAACAGGTTTGTCAGGGGAGATATTAGCACTAACTATCTACCAGAAGTTTTCCCTGACGGTTTTAAAGGTAAGCTAACAACTACAGTAAACAAATGATCAAAATGTGTATTGAGTCCGTTTTACAATATAGGGTGATGGAAAAGTCACTACCTGTTTTAAATGATTATGTCCTCACTTGTATCCACTGAATATACATAAAACAAATAGTCAATATACTGACAGCACTAACTGACATTTGACACATTTTTTTTTTTTTTTTTTTACTTTAAAAAAAAAATTCCAAGCACAACCTCATATTAGTCACCTTGTATGACATGCCTTGAGATGATGGCACGTGACAGGAGGACTTGGCATGTGTTTGTTGAAGGCCTATGCTCCTTTGGGAGTGGAGGGTTATGATGATGATGATGATGACATGCCTGAGTGTTCAGTGGTCCTGTTATTGCTTTATCTCTTCAGAGACCCCTGGAAACTATATGAGGTTGATGTTGTTGTTGTAGTTTAACTAGGGTTGCTGAGCCTCTTGTTCTTTTGCAGCCAATACCAAGTTGAAGACTCCTTGATATTATCCACACTGTAGATGTAGCTTTTCCTGTAGCTTTTCTGCCATTCCAAAATGTATTGAGTTGTCATGCTAAGGAAGGGTTTTACTACTCATTTTGGGTATTCCTGATAATCTGGATATACCATAAGGAAAACAGACTGTCTCTTTCTTACCTGTACAATTGTTTTTTTTTTCTTTTTAGCCTGTTGCAAGACATTTGCAAATTTCCTGGCATTAAGTTTCAAGATTTCCTTTTCTGATGGGCCTACCTGTTTTGATTTATTTTGTTTTGTTGCATGATTTTTTTCATGTGTAACCAGTCAATCCCATGCTCCAAACAGGGAAACAACTTTCTGTTAGAGAAAGTCAAGAGTTGACTGCCCTGGGCTGCGCTGTTTATCTGAAGGACCAGAACAGATCAAGGAATTTCATCAATCAAAGCAGGTAGGCCAGTTTGGCTTGTATTCTAAATTCTACAAATTATGCGATTTTATCCTTGGTGGAAAATGCAATGCAAACATTTAAGGAGCTTTTCTTTTAAACAGATTAACAAGAATAAAGTGTTGAAATAGCAGCTCGAAGCTTCTCCAATGTTTTAAAACATACGAAAGCACAAGCCTCAAAGAAAGTAGAAAGCTCAGTAGTAGGGCATCGTTTATTTGAATTATAAAATATTTTCCCCTGCATTTGATTGAAATAAGTAAGTAGCATTGTGTGGTCTGAATTTTCTTCATCATCATCATCATTTTCTTTTGTACTACATACAAAGCATGGAGCCACCACCGCAGCCAGTCCCCTGTCATGAAGCCTGCACCAAGCGTTCACATGCCCTGGCAGTGGTTGTCTCTGTGGCAGTTAGTTTTACTTGATAAGATTGCCAGCTCCATGCACAACCTCATATTAACTGCCTTGTACAGCAGACCTGAGATTGTAGTAGTCTGATTCTTTCTTTGTCTCATCAAATACCCATGGGAACTACTTGGGTCTGAGTTTTAGGTGAAGTCAGTTGAGTTTTAGGTGAAGTCAGTTGAGTTTTAGGTGAAGTCAGTTGAGTTTTAGGTGAAGTCAGTTGAGTTTTAGGTGAAGTCAGTTGATGTTGGGTTATTTTGTGTGCATTTTTCTTGCAGAATTCCCCATGTGAAAGACACAAAATCCAGTTGGTCTTTGAATGTACTTATCAACAAAGTCCATTTCCATGCAAAAGTATTGAAATTACAGGATGGCTACAAGGTAAATAGCACCTTTGTAAACTGATAATTACGTTGGAAAATACACATGCTTACACAAACATGCATGTACGCATATACATTAAAAATTTTTTTTTTATTTTAGTCGTAAATAATCTAACATTATTTCATACGTAATTCAGCAGTTTATGCATGTTTAAGAGTTTCATATATCTTTTGGACAATATCCTTTTATGTAATTTTTTAAAAATCTTATGCTACACTGAATCACAGAAAGACTTATTTGTTTCAGATCGTTGTGTGCCTGGTTTGTTATCGACTTGTATCCTTAAGTTGCCTTGTCACCCCCTCATTCCATCTGTCCTGGACTGCCCTCTTTTATTTCTTAAGATGCCTTTCACCTCCTTGTTCCATCTATCCTGGGCTGCCCGCTGTTCTTTGGCTGCCATCTGTTTCTGAAGTTAAACTATTTGTTGATCAGTGCAAGTGAGAGAATGTTTAGTGTTATGTGTAAATATTTGTTTAACAATGTTTTTTAATGAGAAAATATGTTTGTGCTCTTACTTATAAGTTTGTTTACTTACTTATATGTTTATGTACTTACTTATTTGTTTGTGTACTTATTTGTATGTTTGTGTACTTACTTGTAAGTTTGTGTACTTACTTGTATGTTTGTGTACTTACTTGAATGTTTGTGCTCTTACTTTTATGTTTATGTACTTACTTATATGTTTGTGTACTTACTTACATGTATGTGTACTTACTTATATGTTTATGTACTTACTTATATGTTTATGTACTTACTTATATGTTTGTCAACTTACTTATATGTTTCATATAAATTACTTACATATTTTATATAAAAATATGTTTGTGTGCTTACTTATTTACTTATATGTTTGTCAACTTACTTATATGTTTGTGTACTTACTTATATGTTTGTGTACTTACTTATATGTTTGTCAACTTACTTATATGTTTGTGTACTTACTTATGTGTTTATGTACTTACTTATATGTATGTACTTACTTATATGTTTGTCAACTTACTCATATGTCTATGTACTTACTTATATGTTTATGTACTTACTTATATTTTTGTGTACTTACTTATATATTTGTCAACTTACTTAACTGTTTGTGCACCTACTTATATGTTTATGTACTTATATGTTTATGTACTTACTTAAATGTTTGTCTTACTTACTTACTTAGTCGTTCCCCTTCTACCGTGAGGTGTAGAGGTTTGGAAGAGAGAGCGCCAGACTATCCTATCGGCTGTCTTCCTCCTGGCCTGGTTCCATTCTAGTCCTCGATCCTTCAAAGATTGTCTAATGTTGTCCTCCCAGCGGACTCTGGGTCGTCCTCGGGGTCTGGATCCTTGGCTCTTTGTTTCCCATGCTTGTCGTGGTATCCGATCTTCTCCCATTCTGCAGACATGGCCAAACCATCTTAATTGGGACTGTTCTACTTGGGTCTGCAGGGGGTAGGATTTAAGGCCTTGACGTATCGTCTGGTTGCGTACCATGTCTCTTCTTGTTACTTCAACCACCTTCCTCAGATATCTCATTTCTGAGGTTTGGATCTGGCTTTTATTGGTTGTAGTCATTGCCCATGACTCGCATCCATATGTTAAGACTGGGACATAGGTGGAGCGGTATACAGCCATCTTTGTTTTCTTACCAACCTCTCTCTTGCTGAGGAATCCTCGATTTATGGCCTGAAAAAGTCTCCCAGCTGCTGCTTTTCGAGTGGCCAACTCTTCTTTGATGCCTCCCTTTCGGTCTATAATAGCTCCGAGGTATTTAAAGTGGTCGACCTGCTCCAGGACCTGTTCTCCCAGCTTAATCTGATGTCTTCTTTCTTCTCGTGATATCACCATGGATTTTGTTTTAGAGCTGCTTATGACCATCCCTCTCTTCTCCAGCTCTTCCTTCCAGACTTGCAGGTTGGATTGGAGATGTGCCTCTGATTTAGCAATCAGGGCAACATCATCAGCAAATGCCAGCTCTGAAATATAGACCTGTCTCATCTTCCAGTACCCCACTGAATACTTTCTTGTTCTCTCCTTACATGCCTTGATGACATCGTCCATAAGGAGTATGAAGAGGTAAGGTGATAGGATATCACCTTGTCTTACACCAGTGGTGGTCCTGAACTCTTCTGACTTATGGTTTGCTGTCCTCACATAATTTCTGCAAGACTTGTAGAAGCTCTAAATGTTTGTCAACTTACTTATATGTTTATGTACTTACTTATATGTTTGTCAACTTACTTATGTGTTTCATATAAAATACTTACATATTTTATATAAAAATATGTTTGTGTGCTTACTTATTTACTTATATGTTTGTCAACTTACTTATATGTTTGTCAACTTACTTATATGTTTGTGTACTTACTTATGTGTTTATGTACGAGGGACTGTCAAAAAGTAATGCCTCGTAATTTTTAATTTCTTTCAATAGGCAAGAAAACATAAAATTCACATTGAAATGTAGCCCCAAGTCTGAACTTCAAAAATATATTTCTCAATGTAGTCTCCGTTATTTGTTACAGTTTTTGTCCATCTTCTCACAAGGGCATGTATCCCGCACGGTAAAAATGTGTGTCCTTCTTCCTAAACCACTGGCGTACGGCGCGTTTAAGGGTCTCTGTGTCCTCAAAGTGATGTCCGCGAAGATCTTCTTTCAGTGGTCCAAACAGATGGAAGTCAGAAGGTGCAAGATCGGGACTGTAAGGGGGATGTGGTAATAATGCCCAGCCAAATTCTGCAATCGCATCAATGGTGCGTTTAGCGGTGTGTGGCGTGGCATTATCGTGCAACAGTAGTGCCCAGAATGTTGACAGACATAAAGAAACAAGGAAAACCATAGCCACCAACCTCCTGCACCGCTACGAAACTGAAGGAGAAGAGTTTTTATGGAATATTGTGACAGATGATGAGACTTGGGTTCTTTTTTTTTGAACCAGAATCCAAGAGGCAGTCAATGGAATGGCATCACACAACATCGCCGACAAGAAAGAAGTTCAAAAGTTCACCATCTGTAGGGAAAGTTATGGCCTCCGTGTTTTTGGGATGAGAAGGGTGTGATTCTTCTCGACTTCTTGGAACAGGGAAACACGGTGAATGCAGACCGTTACATTGAAACTTTGAAGAAGCTTAGAGGTCAGAAGTTTACCCATTAAAAGATCAGAGAACTGCACTACTGTTGCACGATAATGCCACGCCATATACCGCTAAACGCACCATTGATGCAATTGCAGAATTTGGCTGGACATTATTACCACATTCCCCTTACAGTCCCGATCTTGCATCTTCTGACTTCCATCTGTTTGGACCACTGAAAGAAGATCTTCGCGGACATCACTTTGAGGACACCGAGACTCTTAAACGCGCCGTACGCCAGTGGTTTAGAAAAAAGGACACAAATTTTTACCGTGCGGGGATACATGCCCTTGTGAGAAGATGGACAAAAACTGTAACAAATAAAGGAGACTACATTGAGAAATAAATTTTTGACGTTCAGACTTGGGGCTACATTTCAATGTGAATTTTATCTGTTTTCTTGCCTACTGAATGAAATTAAAAATTACGAGGCATTACTTTTTGACCGTCCCTCGTAATTACTTATATGTTTGTCAACTTACTCATATGTTTGTCAACTTACTCATATGTCTATTTACTTACTTATTTGTTTATGTACTTACTTATATTTTTGTGTACTTACTTATATTTTTATGTACTTACTTATATGTTTATGTACTTACTTATACGTTTGTATATGAAAGAGCTGACAGACTAGCTTCATGAGCACCCATAAAAAGTGCATTGGCCATGGATAAGGAAGAAATACTGAGGGCAATTCATGTTCGTCTATTAGAGAATGACACTACAATCGTTGAATCATCAAGGCTAAGACTGCTGGAATTTGGCATCAAACGTAAGACCAGCAGGGACGGATGTATGAGAGGACGCATCCGCCATGTATACAACCAGTGCGCAACAGGAACAATTAGCATTCATACCCTTTGACATTTGCTGAGGGAGACTGAGCACCTATGGTTTGCCTGGAGTGCAATGACGTCGATTCTCATTAACATTAATATTATGCATTTGTCAACTTACTTATATGTTTATGTACTTATATGTTTCATATAAAACACTTACATATTTTGTATAAAAACATGTTAGTGTACTTAATTATATGTTTGTGTACTTGCATATATTCCCAAGAAGCAGTAAATAATTTGTGTCATCTTTCGGTTAAAATAGGTCTCCAAATAAATGCCTCTAAAACTAAAGTTATGAACTTTTCTAACGAGACCTTTAATATCATCCTGAACGGGGAAAAACTACAGAAAGTTGAAAGTTTCAATTATTTAGGCAGTAAAATGACTCAGGATGGTGACACAACAAGAGAAATTCATACTAGAATTGCTTTGGCAGCTAGCGCCTTCAATCTAACATTTGGAAATTACGATCATTGAATATACATACCAAGCTTCGTCTGTTTAATTCAAATGTTATCTCAGTGTTAACATACGGCTGTGAGAGTTGGAAAATAACAAAATCATTGGAGAACAAGCTGAATACATTCAAGAACAAATGTCTTAGAAAACTCATGAACATCAGTTGGAAAGAATTCAAGACTAATCGACAAATAAGAGAAGACTCTAAGCAGAAATATGTTTCCAACTATACAAGGGGCTTGACATAAGTCTTGGGCCTGACCATGAAGGACATGTCTCAGAGAGCTGAAATTTTGTATAGTGTTTATTCCTTTTCAATATAGCCACCGTCTGAATTGACACACTTCTGCCATCTCTGCTTGACCTTGAAAAGACCTTGGGAGTAAAACACCCTATTTTCAAACTAAACCAGTCATCACATGCCAGTATAACTTCTTCATTGCTGTCAAAATGATTTCCTTTTAGCTGTTTTTTTAAGATTTGAGAATAGAAAAAAGTCTGATGGAGCCAAATCTGGTGAATATGGTGGGTGTGGAAGAATTTCAATATTCAAATCGTTGGCTACTAGCTGCACAAGCCGTGCTTTGTGAGAGGGCGCGTTGTCTTGCAGCAAAGGAAGATTTTGAGTGCGCGTTATCCCTCGTTTCCTGGTCACAACTTTCCTGTTGTATAAAATTCTATAAACTGTTCTTTCATTCAGTTTTACTCTACTAGCTATTTCCACAATTGTCATTTTTCAATCCTAGTCAATGATTTTCTTTACTCTTGTTGCATTTTCATCGTTGCACTCTGAGGCTGGTCTACCAAATCTTGGCAGATCAGCAACATTTGAGCGGCCGCACTTAAACTGTTGACACCAGGTTTTTACCGAAGTATATGAAGGACAAGAATCACGAAACACTGGTTCCATCTCCCTGTGTATTTCTGTAGGTGTTTTTCCCTGAAACATCAGAAATTTTATCACAGCTCTGGCCTTCTTCTTTTCCATTGTTTTGTCAAATCTTTGAAGCAGCAGATCCGGTCAATAGGGTACATTGCGCCGTGCACCGTAGCGGGATAACGCATTGAAAAAAAAACGCGCACTTCACACATTCAGTGCAAATATGATGAACTGTAAATATGCCAAGTTTCATCTTCCTCCTATGACTCCTTCATGGTCAGGCCCAATACTTATATCAAGCCCCTTGTATAAGGAACAGACGATGGTCATATATCGGTCATGTCCTACGAATGCAAAACAACAGAATACCATTGCAGGCACTCACTTGGGTTCCTGAAGGTAAGAGGAAAAAAGGAAGACCAAAAGAAACACTTAGAAGAACAATAATAAGAGAAGGAAGAACGTTGGGATTAAACAATGTGCAAGAGCTAAGAGGAGTGGCGTCACAACGTACAACCTGGAGAGCACTGGTTTCTGCCTTATGCGCCGTGTTTGGTGCTTAAAGAATTTATTATTATTATTATATATTTTTGTGTACTTACTTATAATGTTTGTGTACTTATATGTTTCATATTAAGAACTTACATATTTTATATAAAAATATGTTAGTGTACCTACTAACGTAAAAGTAAGTAAGTAAAGTAATATGTTTTTGGCAAGTTGCTGGGTTCAAAACAAGATAGCATCATGCTCAAGTCTACCCAACTGTAAATTGGTGCCTAACACTGCTCTTGTGTTAGAGAAGACTAAGGCATCTGGGGGTGGGCGTTTACACAGCCTCATACAGCTGAGACCTAGTATAATGAAGTCTTTAACACTTCACTTTCCTGTAGCAGTATCTGCTGTGAAACTGCCCATAACCTGTTATGTGAGATCATATTTGCGTGATGGCCACTGAATTGTTTTGTCAGTCAGCGTCCAAAGACCGAAAAAGAAGAAGTTTGTTGTCTGCTTTGATGGAATATTTTCCTTGTCTTTAGAGCAGAATCATACATTGTAACATTTGTGTAGGAAAATCTTCATGACTGAGATTCACCTACCCTTATATTTTCACACTTTTGCTACTGGTAGGTTGTGATAGCAGGGGATGTGTTTGAAGTGAAAGGAAATTTGTCCTTCATCTCCCCACTGATGGACCTAACTGTTAATGAAGAGCAGAGACTTCTTCAGGTACATCAACTGTTGAGTTTTATTTAAAAAATTCATGTTAGTTGTACTAGTTCTGTTAATCTCGGATACTTTTGTTATGGTTCTGAGTTTAAAAAAAAAAAAAGAACATAGTGTGCCTTATTTTACATACATTATGTGTGTAATTTCATCAAGGCATGTGTCCTTGACCTCGTGTAGTTCTGAAGAGGCACTGAAAGAATTGACCTACTGCTTCCTCAGACATAAGCAAAAGACTACTAATTTTATGTTGTGCATGAGGCTGGTAAACTCATCCTGTAGAACACATTGCAGTGTTAACCACTGCTGCGAGAGTTTGCGCTTTGGCGTAGGCTTCCTCAAGGGGCCTTCTGTATCAGTGGCTCCATAAGGAGCGAAAATGATGATGATAATGATGCCTCCTTCACCCATAGACAAGTGCCCTTTGGTTATATTAGGAAGAGTTTCTGTATTGTGTAACATTAGATTTCCTGGC
Organism: Oreohelix idahoensis; assembly: GCA_024509875.1. NCBI lineage: Eukaryota > Metazoa > Mollusca > Gastropoda > Stylommatophora > Oreohelicidae > Oreohelix > Oreohelix idahoensis. Next base: position 421,673 of record JAMPIV010009806.1, read on the forward strand.
AGTGCTTGAAGTTGATACTGTTAGTTTGCTGGACAGTATAGTGTTTTACTGCTCAAGATAGTGTAACATTGAAAGTAGTGAACCATCCCCCTCGCCACAGGTGGTAAGGTTCTCTACTCTAACACTTCAGTGCTGTGTTATATAAGGCGCCTCAGATATTTTCCTGTTTCAAAATATTATACTTAACAGGTAGAGCATAAGTATAATAAGTGCATGCATGAGCACACTTTAAATTTAACGTTTTTGCCATTATTCAGTAAAATTATCTACTACTGTTCCTCTTGTTAAAATTCCAGTAGATCATCAGGTTTGAAAAACATTTTCTTTTTAATATGGAATATTTCTGAAATGTAATTACCGTAAATACTCGTGTATAAATCGAGAAATTGATTCCCATTTTGGACCTTAAAAAAGTACTTGTAGTCGAGTCAAAAAAAAAAAAAAAAGATTCATGAAACCAGTCAGTGTTGCCCCCCTCCCCTTCCCGCTGCATACTGGTGTCCTTCAGATATAAACTTGATGCTTCATTAAATGTTTTTATGAAAATATCTTAGTAATACGTGTATGAATTCCTACAAAGTACCAAATTTCAACTGGAGTACACTTGTTCACCAGCCTCCCTCGTTTGATCTATACCAATACTTGTTTCACTGGATTCACTTTCGTCAGTGTCACTATCAGAGTCTAAACTGTGCTCTAATTCAATATTCACATCTGATTTGACCGTTAGTGTCCTGATCAAATAACAAGTCACTTCTCAGATTCCAAAGCAAATATTTGACTGCCCGGAAAGCCAGGACTTAAATACTTAGATACTGACAACAGTATTCAGACTTTCTGTGTGGGTGATTTCAGGTGTTTTAAACGGAAAAGGGTTAAACTGAAAGTGATAGAATTTGCAGAAAACCATGGACATTCCAGTGCAATGCAGGAACACAGAATCGATGAAAAACTTGTTCGCCTTCTAATCGGGTCATTCATTTTGGAAGCTTTTTGTCCTAGAGACTAGGGGTCGACTGATAGTTGGATAGACCTATACTCAAGTATATACAGCATGTGGTAGCTTTTCTCCTAGTGATAATCTTCTAATACTTAGTATTATCGGCAGGCAACTAGGAATTTAAAGTATTTTAAAGGACATTATTTCTCAACCAGTGATTTCCTGGGTCCCAGAGGAATACAACAGGTTGTCCCTAAGGTATCTGAGTAGAGCTGTTAGTAATTTTGATATGATACCAGTCTGAATATGTGACAGGTTTAGCTGTGTACTTCTTAATTTCTGTATTTTAGTTTACATTCTCTTGATGGCGTCATTAGAAGATGATGGTCCTTAGATTTAGTGTAATTAAGAGCAGCTGGTTCACAGACTTAGTGTAATTATAAGTAGGTAGTTAACAGATATAATGTAATTATAAGTAAGTGGTCCATAGACTTAGTGTAATTAAAATATGCAGTCCACAGACTTAGTGTAATTATTAGCAGGGGGTGTCACGAAGTGGATTTATGACTAGAGGCTGCCTACCTAAATAGACTAGACCCTAGTGGAAAGAAAGACTAAGAAGATAGATTTCAGAAGAAAAATGACAGTGACTGTGGGAGATGAGGCTATTGGCGTCAAGGGTCGAGAACCTAAATTGACTCTCCCTTGCCACTAGGTGACGTAATGTTTTGCGATAACCTCACTACCTCTAACTACCAAGACTGGGATAAGGTTTTATTAACTTAACACCACAGACACCACTATACAGACAACATAAAGGTTGAAGTAAGTGACTGATCCAGCCTATCGTTTGAATAGATTTTATTTACAAACACAACCAGAATTTTCCGAATAACATACAAAAAAATACAATGCATGGACACACACCTGGAAAAGAACATAACAATCAATTTCAAGTGATTAGGTATGATAACCCCACACAGCTGCCCTCTCCCTCAAACCTGAAATAAGAACAAAGCAAGAAATACAACAACATGTGAAGGGGGATCTCTAACATCAGATCCGTCTTTCTCCTAATCAACCTGATATCATGTAAACACACCCTAACTCCTACTGTCCGTCTGTCTGCAGACATGTTTCTAAACAAATGACGTGCCTACACCGCTGCTCCACTATAGGCTAAATATTCTTATTTGACTACCACAGGGTCCATGACCAGAACCCTTCTATCATCTCCTACACAACTTAAAGATGAATTGCTGAGTTCTAATGTTATGTTCAGTGTCTGTCTGACACTCCTAGTTCCTACAGAAACGACTCCTCCCCTACTCTCCTTCTCTCTATCTAGTGCAGCTCAGAGGTATTTTTGCCCTCTTTCGTCTGACTGCCGTTGTAGCTGTTAACTTGAATTGGTACTCTGGTTTCTTGACTTGGACTCTCTTCTGCACTATCAGTGACGAAATCTGAATTCACGGGCTTACCCCTCTCTTGGGTTTGGGCCGTCGGTGTTATTATGACCGACAAATCACGACACCTCTAGGCCCTGTGCCTAGGTTCAGTGTGTGTTTATGAGTGTAACTAGCTCCGAATTTGTTAAGAACATCTGTTCTTGCTGAAGAAGTCTGTGCTTCCAACTCCCTGCTCTCTCTTGGGTACAAAAACAGACTTTTGCACCAGTGACCAACGCGTCGCCACTCCAGTTTCTTTTTCTGGCTCTGCCGACTCTTCTTCTAAGAAGACCGACGAACTTCTGGCAAGCTGCTCTAGCTGCCCGCCGTGAAAATATTTGCTGTGGAATCAACCAATAACAAAAGATATAAATCACACATCAAATCTTTTCATATCATTAACACTTAACTCCCTTAACTCTCAATCTTTAACACCTAAATCCCAACTCTTCAACCACTTAAGTCTCAAATCTCTAACACTTAAGTTTCAAATCTTTAACACCTAACTCTCAATCTTCAATACAGCTCCCATGCTCTAGTATTGCCTCAGCGATTAGTAAATATGCCTACCCCCAACCGTCATAACATTGCCACTACTGAATGAACCGGTTGCCGGTAAAATTCCTGGCCCTACTATTTAACAATGATCGAGGTGTTTCCTCGCTAAACCACATTGCAATAGACTTCCCCCGAGACAACAATCTCCCGTCTCTATGAATTCGCCATTATAAACATATGTCTATTAGATAAGGACTAATTAAAAATCCCAACTAGACCCGTAACTGATGACTTCAAAATGTACGTTTTACCCACACAGAGCAAAATTTCCTATGTTCTAACAGAACTGTTAAAGTCACTCGTTCTATTACAACAGCGTTACCCAAATTAGCCCGCTGGTAATTTACACACACTTAAAGAACAATTAAATACACACACAAATACCTAGCGTATTTACTCTGCTACCATTTATAAATCAAATATTGGGAAATCTTCACCCACATGCCGGGAATATTATTTACACCCGATTCCGATAACGATATATATATTTAGATCTCTAAAGGAACTGAAATCCTATCTTACAAATGCATACCCCGCTATCTCCCCTTCCTCCTTCCGTTATCAAACTTAACCTAGAAAAATACACAGCATGCGCTCCGGTACCCCCTCTCCAAATCCTCGAAAATCACAATGAAATTTCGTGCATCATATCTCAAAATTTTGGTATTTAGCATCTCAAATCTTTAAGCTTTCCTTATCTCATAAAAAGAGTGAATGCACTCTGATAATTATTTAGATAAGAGGGTAACTCATGGCATGTCTGTTACGAAATAAAATTAATTTCACGAGCGTGTTTTACGCTGCACCATTTAAAATTCACAAATCCAAGAAAAAATAAATACCCCGGCCTTCTGACAAATAACAGTAATACTCCAATTAATACAAGCAGCTACTCTGAGGAAACTATCAAAATTCCCTACTACCTTTTCACAAGATACCTACTTGCGCTGTCAGTTATATTAAGTTCTAATAGATAGCATTTATGGCTCTACTTCTATGAATAACCGCGATACAACTCTGCTAAAATCTTATAGACTATTTTAGCTAAATTAAATACATATTTACCAGCAACGAATTTCTCTTGAAAGAGCAAATCGGGCTCTGTATATAAAATACAGGCAGTTCTTTCCACGGCGTAGAAGTTCTAAAATCTGAGAGACTTCTGCCTGGGAAACACGCGTATTTATTTACCCGAGCCAGCGGTCGACCCCATGCTACCGTGAGTCATAGCTTGGCTTTGTTTCTATAACAGGTCAATCTCTGGAAAAATTCCATTGCTGTCCTGTTTCCACACGCTTAAAACTCCCCCCTACCCCCAACTGATGCGTTGCGTAGAGGCGGGTTTGCGTGAACTTTCCCCCGTCTGATTTTACCCTTCCTAATTCCGGACTCAGGATGGTGACACAACAAAAGAAATTCATACTAGAATTGCTTTGGCAGCCAGCGCCTTTAATAGATTATCTAACATTTGGAAATTACGATCACTGAATATACATACCAAGCTTCGTCTGTTTAATTCAAATGTCATCTCAGTGTTAACATACGGTTGTGAAAGTTGGAAAATAACAAAATCATTAGAGAACAAGCTGAATACATTCGAAAACAAATGTCTTAGAAAACTCATGAACATCAGTTGGAAAGAATTCAAGACTAATCGACAAATAAGAGAAGACTCTAGGCAGAAATATGTCTTCGACTATATAAGGAAAAGACGATGGTCATATATCGGTCATGTCCTACGAATGCAAAACAACAGAATACCACTGCAGGCGCTCACTTGGGTTCCTGAGGGTAAGAGGAAAAAAGGAAAACCAAAAGAAACACTTAGAAGAACAATAATAAGAGAAGGAAGAACGTTGGGATTAAATAATGTGCAAGAGCTAAGAGGAGTGGCGTCACAACGAACAATCTGGAGAGCACTGATTTCTGCCTTATGCGCCGTGTTTGGTGCTTAAAGAATTTATTATTATTATTATTAATTCCGGCGCGCTCACTGTGAAAGAAACAAAAATGCCCTGCCATTTTGTTTCACTAGGAAATCCTCCATGGTCGCGAATTACTTAATGAAAAAGCACACTGGTGCCAGTCTAGAAGTTAAAACTACCATCTCTTCTAGAAACCGTAATTCTTAATCTACACAAAAAGTCCAAACACCCTTATTATACAAAGAGAAACAAAAACCCGACTAAGATAAAAATCCCACCATACTCCTTCCTAGAAAAACGTAAATAAATGCAAGGAAAAAAAAAAGACATGGGGGCCTGTTGCAAATCCAATCACATTAACTCCTCACAGGGGGCCCACAGACTTAATGTAATTATAGGTATGTGTGTGGTTCGCAGACTTCTTCTTCTTTGATCCTTAGCTGCCGACTGTCAAAGCAGTCAGTGGCCATCACGCCTGGTGGCATCTTGTAGGGCAGCAACAAATTGCTTCCACTTTGTTCGGTCAGCAGCCATCCTTCGTACAGTACCCCAACTCTGGTTCATTCTTTGCATCTCAGCCGCCACAGTTCTCTGCCAAGTTGTTTTTGGTTTGCCTCTCTTTCGCTTTCCTTCAGGGGTCCATAGCATAGCTGTTCTTGTACTTCACCCTAGGCCTAGTGAATTCTGTTCATGAAAGGAGCGACCATTGCGGTGTTAGTCTCTTGGCCTAGCAAAACCTCTCATACCCCAAGATCGTTGTGCGTGGTGAAGAGCCACACCCTCCTCGAGGTAGTCCTGGTAACTGAGGGTGCGAATCCTCAGGCTAAACACAACGGATCTAGAGGAGCAAACCTCGATAATAAAACCGGTGCACTACACCGTACACGCCCTCTGTGGGTGGGAAGGAGCCAGATGGATACTGAACAAGTCTTGGGAGTGGGAACGAGTGTGGACTGCTCCCTGAAGATCGGAACCCATCGTACAGGCACAGAGACTCAGGACGTGACGATCCTATTGCCTTCAACTCTTGGTCACATGCCTAGAGCCTCGGAGAACTCGGCGTAACCAGCAGGCAATTTGGTGGCGGGGAAAGAGCACTGTGAGCCCTACCTTGGCTACGTATCACAAGGAGACGCAGAAACACCCCCTTTATCTCCCCCAGAGCTGGCACAGTACACTTCTGGCTTCTACCGGGGCGTTAGGAAATCCACAGGCACCCCAGCATCACAATGCCAAGAAGATGACAAAGTTGGAATTTACTAATCAAACCTGGCAGAGCAAGTCCTCCAACAGATGTGGCCGATGCTGGGCCCACTGGCGCGTGGACACGTCCCGATCCCCATCGAGACTTGCCCGGGGAGCCCACCCCGGCTCAAAAAAGCAGAGAAGGCCACTCTCCAAACCTCCGATGTCTTGCGGGCAGTGTTAGGATGTGCAAGAACATGGACAGGAAGACTCCACAACTTCCCCACTGAAGACACGCCCACGGCGACCGTTGCCTCAACTGGCTGTGTGTGGTGTACCCGGAAACGGGGCCTCCCAGTACTGAGACACAGTTAAGTCCCCGATGTCATTTATCGGTGCAGAGTTGAGAGAGATGGCTGAGCATCACAATCCCCCCTGTGTTGCAGCATGATGAGAACCCAGAATTGCACACTGAGCTTGGGGGGAATCACTTGGGCACCAGACTTAATACTGGCTCTTGACTGGATGGCCGCATGCAGGAGATTTCTACAATGGGGGGTTGGCAGGTGGTGGGTATCTGGAAGTGGCTCTGTGCAGGACGTGAGGATTCCTTGGGTGAGCCCAGAACCAGAGCACAGCATTGTGCAAGCTCTGCATAGTTGGAGAGCCCCCTGGATGACGGGGAATGCACAGTGTGCTACCCCACCTGTCCCCAACTGCTAACTTAGAACCAGAAGTGGGGTCCTCTGTATGCGTGCCAGGCCAGGATAAAATGCCTGGGAAAGAGACTGGAGCTCAGAACTCCCTAACTCAAAGTTGCAGGATGGCAGGAAAGACAGGGCTATTTTGAAGATAATGCAACCATATTTTCACCATACGAGCTCGGACGCCGCCTCGGTAAACAAGGTCCGCGCAGAGCAGTGACACCCCCAGGCTGCTTGCGAATAGTCTACTACTGGGAACATAAACAGATTAGGGATGAGCCCACTCTCCCGTTGAACAGGTGCTAAAGTCATAGATACTGGGCCAGAAGGTGCACCGGAAACCACAGTATCACGCAACTCGCTTTTTTTTTCTATGGAGAGTACACCGTCTTCCACCTGGCTTTCACGGGCTTCCTTATTAGTTATGCACGTTCGGTTAACGTAAAACCCTCCTACACTTAGATATCTGTCTCTTTCTTAATTTAGCCATGCCTATTCTTTTCTTTCGTTTCTCTATATCTTACAAGCACTAGCATTGTTTACAAAATAACAGACCTATTAGCTAGTGTTGAGCCATTTACCTGTAATTATAACGCCAGTGATTTGGAAAATCGTTGAAATAGTGACAGACGAGAGAATGGTCCGTAGATTTGTAGAAAAGGGGGAATAATTTTAAAAGTCATACTGTTTATAAGTGCACGTTCTCAGGGGGAGATAAGATAACGAAGAAAACCAACAGGGGGAATTAATCTGACTAAGGGGAGATAAATCACAGTTCCCCTTCCCCCGCCCCCCCCCCACCTACCTCCGTTTGTTCAGAACGTGAGTAGATACAGTGAGAGTCACCAGATCAAAAGAAGGTTTCGCTCATTGCCAGAGTCTGCAAGCGGGAAAGGTGGCAAATTTGGCTTTCATTCAGAACTTGAGTGAAGAATTCCCCAAAGGTGTTATGTCTAACACTGGTCAGCAACTTTTTGTCTATTTTAATATATATAGTCCAGCTTTCAAAATCCATTATTCAGTACCCACAGATTTATTTCAGAACATCTAGCTTCGATTCTAGAAACCATTTGTATTAGTGGAGTTTCTTAGTTTTTGTTGGAGATTGTTTTAATTTCTGTGTTTGCGGTAAATATTATACTAGAAGTTTGAGTGATTTAATTGTTAAGTCCATCATTATATTTCACTAAGATTTTCTGTGTAGAGTGATTTACTTGTTAAGGGCCGTCAATTATATTCCACTAGGATTTTGTTGTGTGTTAATTGACTAGCAGAATTAAAATAATTTATAGCTAAATTGTTCCGGCTGTAGCGTTGATTTAGTTAATTGCTATTTAACCAGTAAGGGATATTTTAATCAACTAGTAAATGCACTATTCATTATGAGTACAGACGAAATATATATTTATTTTAAATTCACGATGATTAAAACAGATTTTCATACCTGACATTCCGTTAAGTATTGAAAAAATTCAAGCTAATGACACTGTGAATACTAGAACGCGTGAATATTTACCTATCTGGACAAATTGAGGTGAAACGAACAGATTCAATAAATAGTAACAAAGCAAGCGTTTTCCCCAAATCAGAGGATTAAATCAGTAAATTTGGGAAAACTGGGGCTTGTTTAAAAAAAAAAAAAAAACCAACACTGGATCTGTGGCGCTTACTCAGGAGTTCTGTTCCAGACATGTTAATCAACAAATTAGGTAAGCACGATTGAAAGGTGGCCACTTGTCTGTCAGAGCGAGCGGAAGAAGGAGTGAATAATTCTTATATTGTATAACCATTATACTCACTTTGTTTATGCCTTTCTTTTCATTTTCAGAATAGAATAATGTAGAAACTCTGTTCTTTACAGTATAGTCAAATTCTATACCATAGTGCTAATCTTTTGACCTTTTGGGGTTAATTGACTTCTTCTTGTGGGATCTTGTCTCAATAGGGGGAGTACTTATGGGTTTATTTCTTAATCATTTCTGTAACCTATGATTTTTTTTTATGTTCGACACTTGATACTAAATGTTGTGAAGTTTTCATTTATGGTAAAATAAAATTTACATAAAAACTTAATTTACCGGTGTTGATCAGCTCATCCCAATATCCCTACTCCATTACTAAAGTTTTTAAAATTGTGCGTCTAATTGTCGTCACTTATCTGTGTGTGTATGTGAGTGGTTGATATATATATATTAATATATATAGAAAGGGAACTGTCTGAACAACAAATTTTAGTCGTAACTGATTGGTTGGACTAGAGTAGCTTCTCAATCCAGGGACAGACTCTACCTTTTCTTTTTTCACCCAACTCACTAGTGAAAATCTATCTGTTTACCTTATCTCGCACTGAGTCATCACCTTTGTCAGTTCTATTCAGACGGGACCTAACATTGTTCTTAATCACCTATCGGAAATTTACGACATTCACTTCGAGTAAGTAGTTCTTAGTTGGTGATGGTATTTGGCCAAAAGATTTGGTGAATTTTCCTTAGGCACATTGTGTGGAAAGAGGACAGTTTTGACATTTCCTTCTCTGTTACTCTCCAGCATTCTGCACCATAGAGAAGCACAGAAAGTACACAGCTCTCATATAATCTTAATTTTGTGTTTGTGCTGTACCGGGAAGACTTCCAGATGTTGTTGAGACTAGCAAAGGCTGTTCTCGCTTTATTCATTCTGTTGTTGATGTCCTTGGTTGTTCCGCCGTCTGGTGTTACTATGCTTCCTAAGTATGTAAATGTGCCTGTCTGTTCTAGCTTCTGGTTCCTTATTGTTACTGGCTCAGGATTGCCCACATTGAGTGTCATGACCTCTGTCTTCTTCAGATTGATGTTCAGACCAACCTGCTGGCTATACTTATTCAGTCTATCGGTTTTTTCTTTGATGTATTGATGTGAATGTGCGAGTAGTGCAGTGTCATCTGCATATTCCAGGTCTTCCAGTGTAGAAAATGTTGTCCATCTAATTCCTATTGGACTGCCTTCTGTTGTCTGGTGCATCACCCAATCTATGACTGTCAAAAATAAAGTTGTTGATAAGGGGCATCCCTGTTGTACTCCTGTCTTCACCTCGAAAGTTAAGTTGCTCAACCCAACACTGCATGTAAAATTAGAATAGAGGCTTTTTATAATGGAAACAATGCAGCTAGGAATTCCATAAGCCCTCAGTATTTTCCTTAGGCTGTCCCTGTGTATGCTGTCAAAAGCCTTTTCAAAATCAACAAAGTTAATGTCTCTGCCATTCTGAGCACTGCTCTATAATGTTCCTGAGGGTGAATATATGATCTGCACATCTTCTGTTCTTTCTGAATCCTGCTTGTTCTTTCCTCAGTTTATGGTCTACTGCTTTTGAAATTCTCTGGATAATTATCCTGCCTAGTATTTTACTTGGAACTGAAAAGAGAGTAATTCCTCTCCAGTTGTTGCAATCTGCAAGGTCGCCCTTCTTGGGCAATTTGACAATTATTCCTTTACTCCACTTCGTTGGTGTTGTCTCTGTTTTCCAGACTTGTGCAAATAGTGGTTCTAATAGTTCTGCTGCTAGTTCAGGGTCTGCCCTGAATAACTCAGCATTTAGATTGTTGTGACCAGGCGCTTTTCCATTCTTTAACCCTTTGATAGCTGTGATGATGTCTTCTTTTCATGGAATGTCTGTATTTACATCTAGGTCACTTTCAGCCTCAGGAACATTTAGCCGCATCTCTGGTGGCTCCTTATTCAGTGTTTCTCTGAAGTTCTCTGCCCATCTTGTTTCCTGCCCCTGTGCTGTGGTGATGAGATTTCCTTGCTTGTCTCTTGCTAACGTTATATTGTTTGCACCTCGTTTTCCACTGATAGTTTTATTTATTTTATAAACTGTGCTTTGTTCATTTCTCAGTGCTGCCTCTTCTGCCTGCCTTGCAAGGTCATCCAGAAATTTCCTTTTGTGGGCACGGGTTTGATGTGTTATTTCTTTATCCAGCTTACTGTACTGTTCGCTATACATTTCCTTTAACCTGGGAGACTTTGCTTCTGCTTTCTTTCTTTTCATTTCTTTTCTCATCGCTATGGTGTTTAACGTTTCTGGTGTCATCCAGCCTCGTCTCTTTCTTTCCTGGAATCCCAAGCATGATTCGCTGCTTTCCTTGTATATTGTTGAAATGATGTTGAATTTCTGGTCAATGTCGCATGAAAATTTAATTAATAGTAGGGAAAGTTTGACATCTGCAGAGAGGTGAAGGACAATAGTGCACACGAGAGATAGACAGAAGGCACAGGCTGAGTCAGTGAGTTCTTCACTAAGAAAACCACACACACAGCTCTTCTTGTTTTCTCTGGCAACAATATTACTCTTTTGCACACACTGTGTCACTCACTAATAGTAGGGAAAAGAAGTAAAGTTAGATTGAGGATTTGGTAGTCTGAGCAGAATGAACAATACTATCAAGGCTAACTCAATTTATTTCAATTTAGAAATGTAAATCAATAAAAGATTTTACAGCAAAAAAAGGTTATCACGAGAAAACAAACTCACAACAATTTGATCATTTTCAAGAAGAAAAAAATATTACACAAATAGTGGGGAAAAAAAATGATGAATGAATTGTGTAAGTAAAGTTCCCGGCAGGCCTGATAACATCCTAGGCTTTGCTGGAAATATGTGAAATACTGTTTGTGTGAAAATGAATGTTTCTTTGTTCCTTTGGTGTGAATGTTGGAAACAACTTATATCCTGATGTTCTCTTGGAAAAGTAACGTGATCCAGTGCTTTGAAATTAACTTTAGTGCTCGAATAAGGTATCCACAAAGGGCACAGAATCTGAACACGATTTTATAAATCCAAGATTGGTATAACGTATCCACAACTTATGAGATATCCACAGATAAGAATTTGCTTCCAAAAATGGAATGGAGGGTTATAATGGGTGGAGTATGGTTGGGGTGATGTTTGGTGTTGAAAATCTTGAAATAATTGAAGGGAATTATGGTGACTGGTGGGCGAGGACTTATATGGCCACTGGGAGGGCTAGGTAACCTCTTTTCAGCAATAAGAGACAAGACTTGGCAGGTTGCACTGCATATATCCACACAGGAATTTAGTCTGTAGTATATAACTTGAGGGCTTTGTTGTATGTTTAAATGAAGTCTCCCTATGCAAAGTTTTTTTCTTTATGAGACGTGCGTCTTGCTCTTTCAGTATGCTGATCACCAAGTGAAGTCTAAAACTAGTTTCTTTAAGAACGAAAGAATTATTTGTCGTTTACCCGCTACATGTTGAGTTCCCACGATATGCACCTGCAAAATTATCTTCACAAATTAGTTGCATATCAAATGGCATGATCGGATGTGCTTTGCAAATCTCCGTGTTTCGCGCTCAAAGGTATTAACAATGGGAAAGAAGACAGGTCATAAATATCTAGAAAGCCGAGTTAACGCTGGCTTGACCGAAGCTTTTTCTGAGTTCGGGTAGGAAAGGCAAGTGCGTGAGAAACATTTTTCAGAAAACTAAGGATAGACAGAAACTAAAGCAATATACAGGATGGAAAAAAAATTTCAAATAGGCAAATTATCTTCAATCTGTGACAGTCAACATCATCAGTCGCTGTACTTTCCTGGCTTTTGGCAATTTGATATCATCTCTTTACATCAACCGCAAAAGCTTTTCTGGCGAGGGGGTCCTTGAGCTTCATGATGTTATATCTTTTCTGTTTGATTGCAATTGGTCCAGCAGCTCTGAGTTTCACCTTCAGTCTTGCTACTACACGATGATGATCACTTCCCACATCTGCACCTCTTCTTACTTTCACGTCTTGTAGTGCATGTCTCCATCTACCATTGATCATAATGTGGTCTATGTCCCATCCGTTTGGTGATTCCCACGTTAACTTGTGCACCTCTATGTATGAAAAAAGTGTTCCTCCAATGACCAGGTTGTTGATGCTGCAGAAGCTTATTAGTTTGTCCCCATTCTCATTTACTGTTCCACTGCCGCATTTCCCCATTACTCTTTCATTATAAGTATTGTGTGTACCCACTTTCGTATTGAGGTCTGCCATTACTATAATAAGATCGTACCTAGGTGCAGTTTCGATTTCCTTTTGTTGCTGTTGATAGAAGTTGTCCTTGACCTCTTCATCACTGTCATTTGTTGGTGCATAGCATTGTATTATTGCAGTGTTGGTGAATCTCCCTCTCAGTCTTGTTCTTGTCAGTATGTTGTTGATGGATTTCCATTCCAGTAATGATCTTTCTATTCCTTTCTTCAGGATAATGGTTACACCTTCGTTGTGCTGACCATCCTCTCTACCAGTGTAAAGTACCGTTTCCCCTGTAGCTGTTTTCACAGACTTAATGTAATTATAAGTAGGTGTCCACAGACTTAGTGTAAATTATAAGTTGGTAGTTGATAAATATAGTGTAATTATAAGTAGGCGGTTCACAGACTTCATGTAATCATAAGTAGGTAGTTGACAGATATAGTGTAATTATACTTAGGTAGTCCACAGACTTAATGTAATTATAAGTAGGTAGTCCACAGACTTAGTGTATTAATAAGTAGGTAGTCCATAGACTTAACTCTTAGTATATGAGATCAAAAACCACATTTTTACGAGCTAATTTCAAAGAGTACATTTTTAGACATGACTACCTTTACAGATTTTGCAATAAATAATTTATTTATAAAGATAACATTAAGTGTTATATATCAAAATGTGAAGAAATGAAACCCCTATATCATGCACTTAACTAAATTGTTCAGTGGTTTTAAACATGCATTCACCTATACATTTTTGCTATTGACACGGAAACCGTCTAAACCGTCTCGGCCTTTTAGAAAGGCTGGCCGTAAAACGGGGATCGATCGTCGGCCTTTCTAAAAGGCCGCTCGTATACTAAGAGTTAATGCAATTATAAGTAGATAGTCCACAGATGTAGAGTAGTTATAAGCAGGTGGTCCAAAGATTTAGTGACACTTTTAAAGGGGTCTATGCTTCATAATATGTTGAGAAACACTGATCTAGAATGTTCATTTTTAAAACTACTTTGAAGTTCACATTAAAGGTATCAGCCTTCATCATATGTGTATGATAATTGGGGAGAATATCAGACAGGCAGCGACAGAATTACAGCAGAAAATGAATGACATTAAAGTACATATAGAGTGATTTATTTAAAACCATGAAGTATTATTTACATACATTTGCATGCTGTAGAAGACAAATGGTGGCAGAGTATATAAGCCAAATCCTTTTGTTAAAAGAAAGATTTTTTCATATCTTCCAGCTGAACCAAAGGCTAGGAGGTGGAAGCTATGATATTAGATATTATGGAACTGTGGTAAGTATTGCAGAATTGTTTCATGAGATGCATGATAAATGTATACATTTTGTTAATTGTCAGATGTGTGTGCATTTGACCCCTTTAGATGTTCGTCCATCTTTGAGTATATCTCTTGAATTTATTTCAGGCACCTCTTCATGTCAGCACTACTTGTATCATGGTTTTTCATGGTCTCCGTGTAAACCCTAGGTTTTCTGTTAATTTTCTTTCCCTGATGATTCCATATCACTTATTAACACACTGTTATGTCCATTTTCGCACAACCATTTATGATGCGAGACTTAACAGATTACCAGATGCCAAAATCTAACTATGTTAGAAGTACTTAGGTATGCATCTATGTATGTGATAATTGCTTAAATTTATTATGCACCAAAGAGCACAAATTTGGTGCGATATATTCGTTGGTTGCCACAGAGAACGCTTACGCGACACATAGCGAGACAAGATGCCGGCTTTCCAAGACAGATGTTGTTCTGGTCTCTGAGTCCCATATTGCGGGAATAGTTGATTGTTATAATATATTTGCTACCTTCCAGGGTGAAGTGTTTGCCACAGCCAATTCTGGCTCACATTCGTCAGTATTCTCAATGTGATACTTGATGTAAGTACTTTTCAAGATACTGGCAGGGCTTCAGTAAGGCCGTTCATGACCTACTGCTAGTGCTTACAGATCCTCTGCAAAGTAAGAATGAAATCGATATTGATTGTATTCTCAAGGGAAGATGTCTGGCCAAACATACCTATGTATCTGTGATTACAGATAGAATCTGAAAAAGATGTGAATAATCGTCACCTCAATACTTTTACCGTTCACGGGTTGTCCAACGGTCATTGAGGTCAATCAAGTTTGTCATTGCAAATTGTCTACATGCTGAATTCCTATTGTCATGCCTGATGATTCTGTATGTCTTCGTTCGAAATGTCGTCCAAGTTTGATAAATAAATCGTTATAGAAACTGTCCTTCAAGCCCGGATTCCAGCGTCCATCAATTACACCTGAATGTTGGTTTGCATGTTGACATTAATTCATTATTATATTGGCCCATAGACATGTCGTCATTAGGGTCACCATATTAGTCGGCCACCCGTAAGCCCGACCAAACTGACAGCATATAAGTCAGTAGCCTGATTGACTATTATTATAAGATCCGACCATCAACAAGAAATAACTGTCGCATCGACTGAAGGTCAAAAATACATACAGTAGTGAACAGCGTATCAGCCGATGGCCAAAGAACACTAACACTATATATATATCTTCCAAACAAACTACAACAGCAAAAGCCCAAAACAAGATACAACACACACATTAATTAAACTTGAGCTCCCCAAGGAGCATAGGCATTCAACAAGCTTATGCCAAATCCTCCTGTCCCGTGCCATCATCTTAAGGTCTTTATATGTCTTCCTCATTATTTTCATTTCTGTCCCCAGTTCTCTTCTCCATGGGTTTTTTCAGTATACCTCTACCTCTACCTCTCTTGCCCTGAGGATTCCAGAACAAGGACTGCCTGACTGTCAACAGGTTTCCTTAGTGTATGTCCTTTCCATCGCCAGCATCTTCTTCATCTCATCTTTTGTTGCACTGGTACTTGTCATCAGTTCAACATTGGAGATCTTGTCATCAGTTCAACATTGGAGATCTTGTCATGCTATTTTGTTCCTTCTATTCTGCACAAGTGCTTGTAACTGTCTTTTTCTCTCTTGTAGAGGTGATCACTGGCCCAAGACAGTATACATGTTGTTAGGTGTGTAGTGCTGGCGTATGATGGACTGAGTGTGGGTGCGAATGAAGGCGCGAATGTGTTTAGGCTCGTATATGTTGTGTCATGCAACCCATACACTCACATGCAGTAGTCAAAGATGCTTGGACACTGCAGGCACATTTCAAAACATTTATTGACGGTAACACACATAGCATCAACAGGAACATTCAGTGTAAACCAGGTCATGCTGGCCGGAAATCGTTAGGTATACATCAGGCATTCAAAAAAGGGCTGGTAAACATTCCAATATTCGTTCATGGTCAATAGTACGGTTATTCAATGACAGTTCACAATGCCGCTTTGGTATCTCTGACTAAGCGCGTCAGATACCTTAATCACTTTGACATACAAGTACAACTTGGCTTCCCCGCCAATTGCACATTATCAGGCTGTAGTATATTAGCCTTAACACAGGCCTCGTTATGGTGTCATCTGTGTACTTCTTCTAAGCAGGTTAACATCAACCCTGCAGTAATGCTTATGTAGATATAAATATACCGCCAATCTGCAGTTTCCACAATATAACTTCGTCACTGAACTTCTGTTCATTTAAAGACAAATAGTCTTACATAGCTATCTTGAGCATAATGTACAAGTTCTGTAATGTAGGATCGGTGAGCTGTAGTTCACAGTCTTGGTAACCTTAAACATGTTCTGCCACCGAATGCATAATAATGTAGAAAAAGTCGGTGTTACCTTGCACAGAATCCTCAGAACATAATAACGAACTCTGTCATCATTCCGACGTACAGAGAATCACTGGGGAGAACTGCCAACGCAGTCACTTCGAAGATTTTCCCCGAAAAACACAATGGACCTCATGTCCCACAGAAGCCAGGACTTCACAACTCAACAAGACGGAAGTCTAATCTCCCGCTCTCCACTGCGCATCGCATATAGCCCAGAACTGTATTACCTTTGACCCAAAAGGTCAAACACAATGAACGAACAAACAAGGGAAGACAACCCCTAATCAACCTGACACAAGCAAAGTCAAGACATAGTTACTAAACTTTGACCAGGGTGAAAAAAAAACCTACAACCAATAGATCGATGTTTGAAACTCCATCAAAAATGACAGCAACATATTACTACACCCCCCCTGTAAAAAAAAAATGACACATTTAAAAAAAAAATATATATCCATGAGCAAGATAGCACAAGCATCAATTATGTGCTCATGAAAGAATGAACCTAATATCAGGAACAATAAACGCATAAATAAAGCGTCTGGAGAGAGTAAAAATCATCCCCCATCATAAGAGAAAATATTTCCTCTAAGCCAAACAAACTCAGGGGGTACTATTAAAGAAACCTAAGTTGCTGGCAATACCAATCATAGATATCAAAAATCATTAAATACTATAACTATAGCAATATACAAATATCATCAATTACAATGCTATATTAGCAACATATCACTAATGGATGGACAAAATCAAATTTGTTAACTTCTTTATACATCATCCAAATAGTAAAACATTTGTATTACAATATATTAGGATATTAAGGACAGACCTAAGTCTGAAAGTGTATCAGGAAAACTAGGACACAAGATTTAATTGGAATCATGTGGGCATCTAGACAATATGTCCGCCATCACATTATCCGAACCACGGATAGCTCGCACCGTGAAATGGAAAGGTTGAAGAGCAATAGCATAACGAGTAGATCTCGAGCTCTTCAAATCCTTACTTTGCATAGCCGTAAGAGCTTTTTGGTCGGTTTCCATAAAGAAATGCGCGCCCAGAAGGAACCTTTGTAGCTTAAGAATGGACCAAACCATAGCCAACAATTCACGGTCTAAAACCGAGTAATTCCTTTCTGCCGCATTCAGCTTCCTAGAGATATACATTACAGGATGCAGAGTTCCTGAATACTCCTGCATTAGTGCCGCTCCAATCCCAGTGAAAGAGGCATCACTACGAAGAACAAAAGTCTTATCAATCGTTGGTAGTCTTAAGATAGGATGAGATGAGAATAAATTCTTAACCTGATCCAATGACGATTGGCATTCTTGGGACCAACGCACCATATTAGGAGAACCTTTTTTCAATAACGATGAAAGTGGTGCCATAATGGAGGACAGATTCTCAATGAATCTTCCATAGAATTGTATCAATCCCAAGAGACTACGCACCTGCTTTTTTGTCTTCGGAACCGAGATATTCAATATCTTCGAAATGTTTTGGTCCTCTGTCTTCAACAGACCATGACCAACCCGATGACCTAGGAAAGAGATTTCACTAAACCCAACAAAGGCTTTAGAGGGTTTTTGCAGTCAAACTATGCTCACGTAAAGTAGATAGTAACTCGTTTAAACCCGAATAGTGTTCTTCCCAAGTATCGCTGAAAAGACAGATGTCGTCTAAATATGCGATGACATCTGCACGATCTGATAGAATTCGTCGCATCATGCGCACGAAAGTCGCTGGGGCGTTCATAAGCCCGAAAGGCATAAAATTCCATTGAAACAGACCCCTAGGTGTCGAAAAAGCAGTCAGAGGTTTGGCGTGTTCCGTCAGTGGGACTTGCCAATAACCTTTCGACAAGTCTAGTTTAGTAAAGAATTTAGCTTTAGAAAGTCTAATAAGTAGATCATCTAATAAAGGCATAGGTTCAGCATCGAACTTCGTAACTTGATTTAATTTGCGATAGTCAACGCAAAGACGTATGTTATTGTCTTTCTTTCGAACAATAACTATCGACGAAGAATAAGCTGAAGTGGATGGTTCAATTATTTGCAGTTGAATCATCTCATCCAATTCTTTCTCGACTTGTGCTTGAAAATGAATAGGTATTGGGTATGGTCTTACTCTGATCGGATTACGATCAGTAAGTATGATGTCATGTTCTATGACATCTGTGTGTCCAGGAATGTCGGTAAGGACATCCTGATATGATTGTAGCGTAGAGGATACTTGACGTTGCTCCTCAAAAGACAAGTTCAAAGAGACGGTAACGTTTTTCCATGATTCCGTAGAATTAAGTGGAATCGCAGGAAGAGGTAAGTTAACGTCAGAAAAAATAGTTTCCTCATCCTGTATAACAGACAGGGATGAGATGTGACCATGTTGGACTGGAGAGTCGTCCGTCGCCTGGAAAATAGGCTGCAAATAGTCTGGACGTTCAATAAACTCTGTAAGCATATTTATATGAAAGGTTTTATGCTTTCCATCCACATCGACGATATAGTCGACATCTGAATTTTTCGAGACTATAGTGTATGGACCTTTCCATGAAATGAGAAGTCTGTTCTCTCTTGAGGGAAGTAAGACAAACGCTTTGTCTCCAGGACAAAGTTGACGTAGGCGTCTTTTCTTGTTAGCAAATCGCCTAGCCTTTTCTTTCGCAAATTCGGAAGATGAAGTTGCTAATCTGCACGATTCGATAATTTTCTCCCTAAGAGCAATGACATATTCATATGACGATTGTGTATCATCGTCAATATTATCGGAAGTTATCAAATCGTGTAACAAGGACATAGGACCGCGCGGTTGCGCGCCAAAGACAAGTTCGAAAGGAGAAAATCCTGTATGCTCGTTGGGAACCTCTCTGTAAGCAAAGAGAGCTGCAGGTAGGACCCTGTCCCAATCATCAGGATGATCCTCCGTTATCTTGCCAAGTAAGTTCTTTAGTGTCCTATTAAGACGTTCAACCAATCCATTGGACATTGGATGATAAATACTACTGAGAGACCTTTTAATGTCTAGCGTAGCCATTACCTGAGACATAACGTCCGAAATTAACTGAGTGCCGTGGTCTGATAGTATTTCTCTGGGAAATCCCAGCCGAGAAAATATGAGCCAAAGAGCATCTGCGATATCGACAGTTGATATGCTCTTCAGAGGAATAGCCTCTGGCCAGCGCGTGCACATGTCAACGCAAGTGAGGATAAATTGGTGTCCTCTGGCTGACTTAATCTTAAACGGGCCAATAATGTCTATAGCCATTTTCTGAAACGGCCGAATCGGAATATCTGCAGCCTGAATAGGTGCAGCATGTCTTGGACCTCTAGACTTGACCTCTTGACAAATTTTACAAGACCTGCAATAAATTCATATGTCTTTATTAACAAATGGCCAAAAGAAAGACGCAAGGACTCTAGTTTTAGTTCTGGAAAAACCCATGTGTCCAGCACACTGAGAATCGTGTGCATGCTGAAGAATTAAGGCTCTCATACACTTAGGCACAAGAATTTGCGAGTGCATAGACTTGTCCGAGTGTTGTACCATTCGTACCAATATACCATTCTTCATAGTGATATACGATTTGTGATTCGTATTTTGATTGGGATCCCCTTTCTTTGCGAGAAGGAAGAATTTCTTCAAAGAAGGATCCTCTTCTTGACGTTTAACAAACGAGTCATGGGAAATCACCAAGTGCTCGTCTTGGCTATCAACTCCATTACTATCATCAGATGAAGTTGGGGGATTAAGAGCTTGAGCTCTTGTCACCACTGCATTGACCGTTTGAATGTTTTGTTCTTCCCAAATAGAAATTTGTTGCGGGGTGCATTCCTTAACCCCATGAATACGACCGATTATAAGATCCGAAATAGGATTAGGAAGAAGACACGCATGGACATCTCCTGTAAAGAAGGGAGTGTCAATCCTAATAATAGCAGTAGGATAACTTTCCATAGTACCACCAAATGTAACACATTTGATCTCTTTTCCAGTGGCACAGCAAGGATCTATCAGAGACTCCCTAACCCCGACGGTAGTACATCCCGAATCGAAAAGTACTGAGACCCGCCTATCATTCACTAAACCGTTATGTAAGATGAGAGATCCTCTCCCATCATGCGCAACTGTAGCAGGTAGAGCAGGAAGAGGGTGACCACAACTTAGGGTAGATACAGTCGATGAGTCGAACAATGTTAAGCATTGGGGGCATTCAGTTGCTCTCCCAAAATCGAAAGCACAACCAGTGATAGCCTTAGAGTTACCACTATCATTTACTTGATTACAGGCTCCATCAAACTCTTGTTGTGCAGAGTTTGCCTGTTGAAAAGCTTTTCTTTTGTTATATCTAGGTCTACCGCGATTATCATTTCCCCTGTAATTGTTATCATATTGTCTATTATAATTATCATTCCGGTTTGAATCCCGGTTTGTATATTCACCATCGTCATATTCTTGACGTCGAGAATGGTTATCCCGAGCAGAAAAGCTTGGGTAGCTTTTATTGTGATAACCTTTGCGACAGTGTCTAAAATTATTACCACCAAAATTACGAAAACTACCATCTCGCCAGTTCTTAGAAGAAGAACCATCATATGTTGGATTACTCTGCTTATGAGTGTAATTCTGATTACTTTTCCTATTCCAGTTTTGTTGAGCACCCTGAAATTTTTTATTGAAATTAGAGCCATATGGTGCTGCCGAAGCAACTGGCAACCCTTCTTTCACTTTAGAATTGCTAACTGTAGCATGGGGGTGCGCGGTGGCGTACTGGCAACAGTATTCCTCCATGTATTTTAAGTTTTTAGGCTTACGCTCATGAAGAAATGCAAGGAAAGAATCATTAACAGAAGACAAAACCTTATCTCGAAGTAATAAGTCCATTAGACCTTCATATGTTTTCTCAGTCTGAGACAGCTCAACCCATCGTGTAAATGTACGACGTATCTTTGTAACAAAATCAGAGAAATCTACTCCATTTTCTGGCAACATTGTCCTAAAACGAAGACGATAGTCTTCTTCTTTTAATTGATATTTTTTTAGCAATGCTGCTCTGACAACATCATAATTAGTTCTATTATGCTCTTCTATTGTCATAAGAGTAGTCACAGTTTCACCTGTAAAAAATTCCATCAGTTGTTCAACATAGTTTTCCTTTTTTATCTTATGCGTACCACATAAAAATTCGAATCTATCAAGATAATCAGTTATATCGTCCTTTAAAGGATTGAAATGAGGCAATTTGATCTTACTAGACCTCTCCTTTGTTGTACTCGAAGTTGTTTGCTGAGCACCCGTACTCGCCACTTTCAATTTCTCTAACTCCAAAGTTGCGAGTCTTTCCTCAAGTTCCATTTTCTGTTTTCTTTCCTCATGTTCCATTTTTCTAATTTCAGCCTCAGCAGCAGCCTGAAGTTGGAGTTTTTTCTCCTCAGCAGCAGCTTGAAGTTTTCTCTCCTCCATTTCCATCTGGAATTTTCTTTCCTCAGCTTGGGCTTTTCTCTCCTCAGCCTCTCTTTGATACCTTTTTTCTTCAAGTTCTAATCTTCTATTCTCAGCTTCTAGCTTCTTTAGCTCAGCTTCTGCGTTCAATTTAATTTCCTCTTTTTGTTTTTTTTCTTCTGACTTTAATGCAATGGCGAATTGAGCAGATTTTCTTCTTCTTTTAAATGAAATCCAATGTTAAACAAAATACTCTTCCCACTTCAATGGGAGGCAAGTCTGTACCATAGACTTGTATACTTACTTCACTTTATTTCACTCTCTTAGTCTTAGTCAAAGACCTTGTATGGTTATCTTGTTTATAATGTAACAAATAATCACTTAAGTACCTGTGGAAAATATAACCTTTATATACCACACACTGTGGGCACAAGTCTTTTTTATAAAGAACTTTCATATGTATTCCACCTTGTCTCAATCTTTGTGGATAACAAGTCTTTTAGCCAAGAACTTGTATAAATATCTTATATAATAATATTTTATTAACAATCTCTATATGAAGAGTGTACCTTATTAATAATAATACATGACCAAATTATGTATATAGACTGTGTATGACAATAATGTAGTACAATCATAAATACAAGCAATCAATTCAATGTGTTGCAGAACAAGTTCAGTCACAGCTGAAACTAAGTAAATTTCTTGCTCCTTGCGAACACAGAAACAAAATGTCAAGCGCGCACTGATTGACAGATCCACTGTAGCATGAAGTGGTCTTCAAGAACATAAAGTTACTATGACCTTCCCGACTTAGGACTTGCACATTGAATGTTTACAATTTCACGTACTGTTTACAAACACTTGACCTCGAACAATGTAACTTGAATGCTCGGACGTAGAAAAGTCTGTTGTTGACTGAGATGTGTGAACGACCAGCGGTACCGTTCACAAAAAGGGACTCGACTTGTATGCAACTGTGGTCCATGTAGCAAACGCCTCGATGCTAACTTCAGTACTTGTCCTGTTGTAGTTTATGTAGCATTATAACATAAATGCTCGCACTGTTTATCTGGGTCAACAGTTGATGACCTATTTCTGTCCTGTGTAGACAAAACTTGAAAGTGTAAAGTATGTGTGTTACAGCTGTCCAGTGTGTAGCTTAGATCCACAGATCAAAAATGTAATGTGCACTTGTCCTTCTCACGAAAATAGCCCCATCAGCTGGCCTACCAGAAATGTAAATTTCTGGACCACACTGGAGACATCATAAATTTAGCAGAAGAGCCCACGGAACTGGTCCACCAGAAATGTAACTGTCTTTTTCTCTCTTGTAGAGGTGATCACTGGCCCAAGACAGTATACATGTTGTTAGGTGTGTAGTGCTGGCGTATGATGGACTGAGTGTGGGTGCGAATGAAGGCGCGAATGTGTTTAGGCTTGTATATGTTGTGTCATGCAACCCATACACTCACATGCAGTAGTCAAAGATGCTTGGACACTGCAGGCACATTTCAAAACATTTATTGACGGTAACACACATAGCATCAACAGGAACAGTCAGTGTAAACCAGGTCATGCTGGCCGGAAATCGTTAGGTATACATCAGGCATTCAAAAAAGGGCTGGTAAACATTCCAATATTCGTTCATGGTCAATAGTACGGTTATTCAATGACAGTTCACAATGCCGCTTTGGTATCTCTGACTAAGCGCGTCAGATACCTTAATCACTTTGACATACAGGTACAACTTGGCTTCCTTGCCAGTTGCACATTATCAGGCTGTAGTATGTTAGCCTTAACACAGGCCTCGTTATGGCGTCATCTGTGTACTTCTTCTAAGCAGGTTAACATCAACCCTGCAGTAATGCTTATGTAGCTATAAATATACCGCCAATCTGCGGTTTCCACAATATAACTTCGTCACTGGACTTCTGTTCGTTTAAAGACAAATAGTCTTACATAGCTATCTTGAGCATAATGTACAAGTTCTGTAATGTAGGATCGGTGAGCTGTAGTTCACAGTCTTGGTAACCTTAAACATGTTCTGCCACCGAATGCATAATAATGTAGAAAAGGTCGGTGTTACCTTGCACAGAATCCTCAGAACATAATAACGAACTCTGTCGTCATTCCGACGTACAGAGAATCACTGGGGAGAACTGCCAACGCAGTCACTTCGAAGATTTTCCCCGAAAAACACAATGGACCTCATGTCCCACAGAAGCCAGGACTTCACAACTCAACAAGACGGAAGTCTAATCTCCCGCTCTCCACTGCGCATCGCATATAGCCCAGAACTGTATTACCTTTGACCCAAAAGGTCAAACACAATGAACGAACAAACAAGGGAAGACAACCCCTAATCAACCTGACACAAGCAAAGTCAAGACATAGTTACTAAACTTTGACCAGGGTGAAAAAAAAACCTACAACCAATAGATCGATGTTTGAAACTCCATCAAAAATGACAGCAACAGTGCTCTTGAATGATTTCTTGGCTGTTTTTTTTTATTGTTCTGATGCATGTGTTTATACCCCCCCCCCCCCCCCCCGTGATCAGTCATCTCCACTTTCTTGCCTGTGCTTCCCCAGTTTTATCTCTAGATAGAACTAAATAAAAAAACTGTGTTATGCAAATATATAAAAAAGCTCTAGGGACATGCAAATAACCTCATCCTGACCACTGCTGTCTTTGAAAACATTCAAGTAGACGTCTGAGAGTGTACGAAGAAGAAGAAAAGATACTAAAATCAAATTATTTCACAACGAACCTCCGTACTTGCTATGACAGATCCCGCCACCTATCTGCCATACATCATCACATCGGAATGTACGAAAACAAATGAATTACTCAGGCAAATATTTTGAGCAGTGCCAAAACCATTGCAGCCCGAGTTAACTTGGGCACGTTCATTCCACTAAAAATATGACGCCTGAATATACTCTGGCAAATCAGCGAAGTGGTTAATGATTCAACCTATATTTTCAAGTTATGATGGGATCCGCAGAACAAATTAATATCATAACTCTGGGGCCCATTATATTGTTAAACAGGTTTGGACTGTAATTTTTTTTTTCATACTGCTGTCACAGTAAAACCATGTGTTACAGTCATTGGTTGTGTTTTAGTCCCAGTGAAATTCTACTTAGGGCCAGTTGTATTGTCTGTTGAAAGTAATTATGAATGAAATTGTGATAAATAATACAAACAAATAAATATTTTGTTGTTGTTGGTCTCAGCGTAATTGTAATTTGCAAGCCTTGTACTTTCAGTATCATTTGAAAGTGCTTGATGACACAGCCTATGAATTAAGTCAGTACATGCTGGAAAAGAAACAAGTGGACACCAGTACCTTTGTTTTGGCCCCAATGCCTGGCATGCTCAAATCAGTCAGTGTAGCCCCAGGAGATTTGGTAAGATAGTTGCATTGTTCTTTTTAATAGTCAGTGTCTGCCTCTGTACTTCTTGGGTTCTATCTTTGGTGGCAGGGACCCAGATTTTGTACTTCTATTTTTTTAAAAATTGATTCTGTTTTTACTAGCAGTGTACTGAAACTTTAGATTGTGGAACTATTTTCGTTTTTGAAGATATTTTACCTTGTTTAGGCTAGGCACTTTTTGTTTAACCTAGCAACAAAGTACACTGGTTATATTAGGGCACACTTCCAAATATAGTAAACCTTGTGGCCTTATGTAATAATATTGTCAGTTGAAATTATTGTAAGACTGTAAGAAATGAAGTTATTGAACAGAAGGATGCAAAAAAAAGTGTCATTAGTTTTTTCTTCTTGCTTGCATTTTTGGTCCCTATAGAGCAGAGGTCTGTAAATCTTTACAGATATGAGATGTTATGTCATTGTCTGACGTCTGGTACTTAAACAGTTCTCTGTTTGTTACTTTATCATTTTCAGTCTGCCCTAAAGTGTTTTATATGACTTGACTTGACTTTGATTCACTGTCATTGGGCGTCAGCTGAAGTGTTTTAAATATATCATTGTGAGCATAATACAGGGTGTTTCAAAATTATGCATACACACTTGAAAAATTTATATTTCATGAACACACATAATTTTAATTTTCTATTTCACATTTTAAAGCTAGGAGATATACCATTTTGTTCACAGTGTCATAACTTTAGTTTAAATATTCAAAATACTCACCATCAGCATGCATACATGAATAACATCTCTCACCAACTGATCTACAATTCTTTTAGAATTGTCTTTCATTCTTCAGAACTTCATTGAATACTCTGCGTCATTTTTCATGTATCTGTATTGAATTGACATAAGAAATTATGATGCATTTAATTCTTAAAGGGCGTGGTGAGTTTCCCATGTTTTTCGCAAGGAATTTTCTGTCATTTTGAGCTTTCGTATGGTGTTAAAGCTTAGGGGTCATTCTTTCCAAGTTCTTTGAAAGTATGGAAGTATTACATATAATAGTAAAAAGGAGACGGACTGTTGATTAATAAAATATAACATTGGGACAAAACAAAATAAAAATATAGTTCAAATACACCAGCCCCGAAAACTGACCTTCTATTACCAGCACCATGGAAACTTGGCTAACTTAGTTCAAATACACCAGCCTCAAAAACTGACCTTCCATTACCAGCACCAGGGAAACTTGGCTAACTTAGTTCAAATACACCAGCCCCGAAAACTGACCTTCCATTTTTTAAATAAAATTTTGCCTCGTATTGGCAAGGCGCGTTCCGTTCAACCTGGTCGGTTATATTAGGGCGCATGTCCAAATATAAAAAACCTTTAGGTCTGGAGAATTAGGTTTACAACTGACCTTTCATTGCCAGGGAAACTTGAACCCAAATACTGGCCTCTTGTCCATCAAGAGTTAAAACACATTGTAGATGAGGATGAATATCATTGTGTTAGCATTCATAATTTCATTCATCACCCTTTAGCTCCCCAGGGAGCATAGGCCTTCAACCAACAAACTTTATACCAAATCTTCCTGTCACGTGCCGTCTGCTCAAGGTCATTCCATGTCTTCTTCATCCCCCTCATGTCTGTCTCTAGTTCTCTTCTCCTTGTGTTCTTTGGTCTCCCCCTACCTCAGTGTGTTAACATTGCGTAGACTTATTGGAAGAAAATACATCAAGACCGTATATTTCCCGTGAAGAATATTCTGCCTCAGATTCAAGGCTGCAT
The DNA here is from genome assembly GCA_024509875.1 of Oreohelix idahoensis. Lineage (NCBI taxonomy): Eukaryota > Metazoa > Mollusca > Gastropoda > Stylommatophora > Oreohelicidae > Oreohelix > Oreohelix idahoensis. The sequence goes on from JAMPIV010009806.1 coordinate 448,823, forward strand.
AAGACCCCTAACTAACATTTTAGAGGATGTAGCAGAAGAAAAATTCTACTTAATCTATGATCCTATGCCCATAGAATGTCCTTCTAATGGAACTACTTCACTACCTTTAATACCCAGGAAGAATAAAATAACTGGTTTTTTAAAGGGTCTAGTGACATATGTACTTAAAGTAAGACACAAACCAAAGGAACAAAACACAGAACAAACAAAAGAAGACATCAATGAAAAGACTGCAACTCAGGCAGTCTGACTGGGAGGCTGGTCATATATGGATCAAAGCAGTAGAATTAGGAAAAAACAATATTCAATAATCCAAAAATACAAACCACTATACCCTTGCACACTATTAACCACACGTAACTAAAAAAAGGTCACGCATCACTCTCCCGACTCTAGACCTGCATAATACAAAATTACACTTGCATATAAGCAGATTTAAAAAAAAAAAAAAAATAAATAAAAAAAACACAACAATTTCCTTTGTTTTATTATTTCAGAATGGAAGTCATATTCTTTTGTTATGGTGATCTGCTGCAGTTGACTCTATAAATATAACTAGTTATTTATTTTTATATATTTTTTATTATAAATATAATAAAAAGGGTTTAATTGCTGTTGGCTTGCGATCAATACGGCTTGAAAAGTCAGTATACATCAAAATAGCACCACACCCCACGGAATTATAGTGTGCTTGATAGCCAGATCCAATGAGAAGATTTGGAATTTATAAATCCTCTTCTGAGCAGGCTCATAAGCTATATTACACGCTGGAAGAGTGTGTAGTGGGGTGGGGGGGGTCAGTTGCCAAAATAATGGAGAAAAAGTTGGCTACTCAAAAGGAGTGACAGATGAGCAAACATTGTTTTGTAAAGGTGTATCTATTTATATTTTATTGATCCCCGCAGCAGATCAGTAGTACAAAAATCACGCCCCAAGTTATACAGACCCCCACACTCGAATACAACCCCCACACCCCGACACCGCCATCCCAACCCCCCACTTTAATTACACCACAAGAACCCCATGCAAACCCTAACTTCTCGCACTTTAACCTATCTCACTGCCACCCCAAAATGAGAGTTAAAACAACCATCCTTCCACTCTAATGCCTACCCAAATATATTAATTTGTTATGATCAGAACCACATAGTATTATCTCTACCGAGATGTCTGGACATACACCAAACTCTCAGCGCCCAGAACAAACAAGGTTCTCCAGGAGTGATGTATATTTTAAGTTATACCTAATAATTAATGTGGTCGTTATGAGAATGAAACAAGCAGTAATTTATTATATCGTATATTTGTGGAGAATGATAACAGATGATAAGTGTGTCCTTTGTGATCTTAAATAAACTGAGTAGTGAACATTGTGGATGAAAATAGTGGTGGATGTCTATTGAAAATGAAAGGAGGGGTTATATTAGTGTGACGGATCAACTGAAGGACTTAACCGAAGAAAGTGTGAGTCTTAAACGGAGACCGAAGGCCAGAAAAGAGCATAGCTGGCACGGATCCAGGCAAAGTACTCTTCGAACAAGGGGATAAAACAAACGAATAACTATATATAATGAAAAGATAAGTAAACAACTAATCAATCATTAATATATACTATGTGTGCTCCATGTGGAAGGCTAGTACCCCCTTAGAGAAAAAAGCCCAGGACAACAAAAGCACATATTCTTAACAAGTAGGTGGTGGTTGCCTGCTAAACCGTTGTTTTTGTAACATGAGTGAGATTCCCACCTCCATTCACAAGTTTGCAATAATTATCCACCTTTATTACCATCCTATAAGGAGCAGCCTCAAGAATAACCCGGGATCTACAAATCTTGGAGTGTAGGCTTAATGTAATATGCCGTCAGTTTCTTGTGTACTCAATGTAAATCCAAATAAGATATATGGTTTTCAGTTAATGTATCATTGGTTCATTCCACAAACACTGAATTTCGAAAGAAAAAGAGAGAAGATTTATGACATAATGTAGGTCGACTTGTCTCAAGACCCACTTACACGAAACACAAAATATAAGACAGATAATCCAACAATTATACCCACTAAAGTTATAAAAAGTCATGCACGGTTCTTTTAATTCCATCTTTTTAAACCGAAATACATGCAGGTTCGCGGTGAACTTGAGCATTAGGCTAGTCAAAGGACAGCATGAGCAAAACAGCCCTAGTTTAAAACAACAAACAATAAAGATCTCTCTCGTGTGAAAGATATTGCATGATCTGAGAACTTCGATGATATGCATAAAGATTTTAGGCAGATTAGGTAGTTTAAAGTAAAGGATTTATATTATTGATCCTGCCCACCAGTTACCAAGTAATAAGCTGTAATGTTAGTGCTTAATTATTGTATATTATGGTTTTCCCTCTTGTCGTTACTCATAAAAAGAAAGATCAACTACATAAATAGGGAGAACTACTTGTACAACTGAAGGAGACATCCATTGTTGAGTCTGGTAATGAGGAAAAATAAAATGGCCATTTGTCTTGCCAATTCACGCTGGGAGATACTGTTAAATTAACTTATATCTTCATTATTTATGCCCTAAATTTAAAAAAAGTTAAAGAAAAAAAGTAATTATATTTTCTGACGTTTTAAGATTTCAAGATGTCACGTTTGCAGTTGTTAGGAATGTAACTCTATGAAGTTGATCGTGAATAAGACTCTCCAGAATAAATTAAGGCCGCTAACACCGTAATCCCCCAGATATGCCTTACTATTAGGAGCACGTAACGGAATCCTTTTTTCTTGTTTTCATTATCGACTGGTGATAGAAGTGTAATTTTTGATGATTTTTTTTTTTTCTTGTTTCATTTATTCTTTACTGGTGTATCAGTGGATGAATATTTTTAAATTCCCTGATGTAACATATGACTTGTGCTTCAAATTCTTCATTTTAAAACAAATAGTTTTTATGGAATGTGGAAAATATTTGACCACTGTCCTCTATTATAGCATACGCCTACAGTTTTTCTACTCGGAGAGAAAGAGAAAAAAAGTTATCTGAGATCATTTTATTTGTTTTCTATTGAGACAACAGTGGTATTACTTATGTGTTTTCAATATGATTGTCAATTAAGTATGTATCTCACCTTATGTGTTTTTGTTGCCTTATCGGCTGAGCTATAACAAGTTCACAACTCTATTAGCATAGTAATATTGTGTAGTTCTTAATTATTAGAATATACGTATATTTGTTCTTTATTATACAATGCTGTAGAAGTTGTCATGTGCAGTTTACAGATCAGGAATTAAACCAAGCGAATTCATCTAAAAACCCTTTTTAGTTCGTAGAGGGGTCCATTGATCAGAGAAGATTGAAAAATGATTGAGGTCCATGTATCGAGAATAAGTAAATGTCCACTTGGTGTTTTCTTTCCCTTTGTGTCTCCACTGCATCAGAGCAATAGGACAGCAGTGGTGAAATGTCATGATGTGTATGTCAAGTGTGTGAACAACGTGTTCTTAATTGAATGGTGTTAGGAAGGCTTCAATTTTCTTGGTCTTTATTGCTATATATTTCTAATGCAATAAAAAACTAGATATTTGGCTTATTTGTTGCTCGTTGTTTTTTAACATCAAAATGTCTGTTTCCCGCTCAGTGTTTCTGTTGCATCTGGTGTGCTGACTACATGATGAGACAACCTGTCTCTCCATCAGGTTATATTCAATATGAGTTGCAACTAAGGTAATGGTTGTGACATGGGGCTGGGTCCAACCCCACAGTGTAATATAAATTGGATAACATTGAATCACCACTGACAAACATTGACAGTGCGTTCTACTCTCGCATGAAGGGGAGCCTATGGCGTGGTGTTGTTCACTGCATCTTCTGTCAATGATGGCAAGCATAAAGGAAATTCGGAGGGAGAAGCTATTTATAATAATTTTGGTTGTTAATATCTTTATCTTTCGTGGTTATGAAGTGTTGTTGATCAGCTAGACAACAGACGAGTCACAAATAAAGAGCCAGGTATGGCCACATGTTATTGTGGCTTGACTGCTTGTACAACTAAAAGTATGTAAAGTCAAGTACAGGTTTTCGCTCGAAATTCTACTAGCTTTGTCGTTGTTCCAACAGCGTAAAAAAATTTGAAAAAAAAAAAAAAATAAAAAGAAAAAGAAAATCATGTGGTGATATGAGTATACCAGTATCTTAAAATACTGAAATCAGTGTTTTGTGATGAGTCATGTTTATTATTTCACTTCTATTCTGCCACAGAAGTTGAGAACACTGCTATATTTGTTGTCCCTAGAAAAGATCCAAATAGCTTCTAATTGATTTATTGATAATTGCTGACTAAAAGTTCCTTCCAAGTGAAACAAGGTTGGACAATTCTTACTACGAGGGGCGTTCAGAAAGTAATGCACCACATTGTTTTTCTCAGGAGCTGTTTATTCAAAAAGCATGAAATTTATACACAATATACATGGATATGTCATGTAAACATCGGTATTATTCAACATAATCCCCATCAACTTGTACGGCTTTATGCCAGTGCGAAACAAGTGCATGTATTCCTAGCCCGTATCAGATTTTGTCTTGATCATGTAGCCATTTCTTCGCTGCATGAATCACTCCTTCATCATCTTCAAACCTTGTCCCACGGAGTGCATCTTTAAGTGGACCAAACAGATGAAAATCAGAGGGTGCCAAATCGGGACTATAGGGTGGATGGGGTAGTGCAGTCCAAACCAATTTGGTGATTGCTTCCCGTGTTGCCAGACTTGTGTGAGGTCGTGCATTGTTGTGAAGGAGAAGCAGGTCTGCTGGATTCTTGTGCGGCCGAACTCTGCGAAAACGTTGATTGAGTTTTTTCAATGTCTTAATGTAAGCTTGCGAATTGATTGTCTCTCCTCTTGGCATAATGTCCACAAGAATCACACCTTCAATGTCCCAAAAGACAGTGATCATGACCTTTCCAGCTGAAGGAATTGTCTTGAATTTCTTTCTTCGTGATGATTGCGGATGATGCCACTCCATTGACTGTCTTTTTGTCTCAGGTTCAAAATGATGTGCCCAGGTTTCGTCACCTGTAACGATCTTAGCCAAAAAGTTCTCTCCATCAGCATTGAAACGCTTCAACAATTCAGAAGAAATTGCTTTCCTTTGCAATCGGTGGTCATTTGTGAGACTTCGAGGAACCAATCTTGCGCAAACCTTAGAAAATCTGAGAGTTTTTATAACTGCATTTGCACTACCAATGCTGACTGACAGCTGTAAGGCCAATTGTTGAGTAGTGATTTGCCTATCAGTAAGAATAATGCCCTCAGCGCATTTCAACATTTCTGCATTGGTGGCTGTGGCAGGACGTCCACAGCGCGGCCGATCAAGCAGCTCTGTATCTCCACTTCCTGATTCTTTGATTCTCTGAACCCAGCGACTGACTGTACTCCTGTCGACTGCAAAATTTCTATACACATCACATAGACGCTTGTGAATGTTCACAACAGTTTCCTTCTCTGCAACGAGAAATTCTATCACAATTCGCTGCTTATAACGCAAGTTGCTAACACGCTCCATTTCAACGGTTTAGGGCAGCCGTATTATTTGGCCGGTTGCGGTGCAATTTGGTGCCCACAATTGGCACATGCCATATTTGAAGTGTGCAAAATTTCATGATTCTATCTTCATTATTAGCTGAGAAAAACGATGTGGTGCATTACTTTCTGAACGCCCCTCGTAGCTTTGCATTTTCATATCAGATACAAATTATTTATAGCGTTCTACCCCCCAAATGCCCCCAATTCAAAAAAAAATTATAAAATAATGTACATGTTTAAACAGCACGGCCAATATGCAGAAAATACTGATCCTATATATATATATATTTATTTGTTTATTTTAAATATGCTCAGAAACTTAATTTTCTACATTAAACAGTTTAGCCTACTTAATTTTTGCAGCTGCTCATTATTTGGATTGGGTAACACATACAGAAAACCAGTACTGTAAACCAGGCTTTCTTGAGGTATTCTTTGAACTAGATATTCCAGACAGATCTGTTTTAAGCATTTGTATCTTCATACCACACAAACACACACCAGGTTTACTAATATTTCCATAATTACTAAGATATTTGAATCATGACATCTGATAAATTTCACTCAGTCTTAAAATGCCAGGCTGGCAATGGTTTTGTGGCATCGTTTCTCTCGAAAATCTTGTGTCACCCATATTCATAAAAGTATTTAAAAAAAAGGTATATTGAATATATTTCCTGCTCTCCGTGAGTAGAATCATAACTGAACACAACAGATTCAGGACCATTTATACCACAAGTACAGGATTAATGCAACAGATCTCTGCATCTGTGGCACCCGCCCCACGACAGCTGAACATCTGCTGCAGTCCTGCCCAACATACAGCAGTGAACGAAGTAGCATATGGCAACAATCTATTTCTGTCCACAAAAAACTGTTTTGAGATGTCAGGGACCTTGAGCTGATTACTGCCTTTATTAGAGTCATTAATGTGGAAGTCTGAGTGTGAACGAGATGTCAGGAACCTTGAGCTGATTACTGCCTTTATTAGAGTCATTAATGTGGAAGTCAGAGTGTGAACGAGATGTCAGGAACCTTGAGCTGATTACTGCATTTATTAGAGTCATTAATGTGGAAGTTGAGTGTGAACGAGATGTCAGGAACCTTGAGCTGATTACTGCATTTATTAGAGTCATTAATGTGGAAGTTGAGTGTGAACGAGATGTCAGGAACCTTGAGCTGACTACTGCATTTATTAGAGTCATTAATGTGGAAGTCTGAGTGTGAACGAGATGTCAGGAACCATGAGCTGATTACTGCATTTATTAGAGTCATTAATGTGGAAGTTGAGTGTGAACAAGATGTCAGGAACCTTGAGCTGATTACTGCATTTATTAGAGTCATTAATGTGGAAGTCTAAAGACGAACAAGTAAGAAGAAGAAGGACAAACAGTGGTAAAATGTCTTCAACTTTGACAGTGACATTTATCTTTTATATTTACTGCCTATTAGCTCCCTGCAGAGCACAGGCCTTCAATGGACTGATGCCTAGTCTCCCTGTCATGTACCATCTGTTCAAAGTCCTTTCATGCCTTCTTATAAGTTTTTCTCTAATTTCCTTCTTCGTCTGTTTTTTTTTAAGAGAATTCCTTTTTCTTTTACTCTGGGGATTCTAGAACAAGGGCTTATAGTGCTATCAACAGGTTTTGTGAATGTGTTCCCATCCTACTACCACCCTTTCTTCACCTCATTTCCCACCAGTACTTGTCTGGTTCTTTCCATCGGTTCTGCATTGGTGATCTCGTTAAACCATTCTAATTAAGTGAGCACCCATGTATGAAAATCTGTAACTTCTTGGTTTTTGTTTCCTTTGTTCTCCATACATCAGAGCACAGGACAGCCGTGACATGTTATGTTGAAAATTCTTACTATTGTGTTAGGCTGAATTTCTTCTTTATGCTAGGTACTCCAAACTGAATTTTTATATTACATATTTATGTTAATAAAATATGTAGATGGGTAGGTCTTGTTATTCTAAGCATTTTGGTATCAAAGTTAGTTCCCTCGGTGAATTTTTTCAAAAGTTATGCAATTTTGAATATTTGAAAAATTGTGCCTGTTGCGTAACTTGTCAAAATGCCAACTTTGAGTGGTCATAAATTTAAAATTTACAAACCTACACTGACAAAACTTTGTAAGCACACTCTCATGTAAACAGACAAGAAACTCAATTTTTTTTCATGAGTGTCAAATAATAAGTTCATATTTTATTAGCTTAAAAATGGCTTGAGGCCCAATTTTGCAAAAATGACCAAGGGAGTTAAAATCTAACAAAAATTGTCATTTAAAAAAAATCATTAAAAAATCAACAATTGCATCAATAGGGATGGAAATTACACCAAGTTATCAAGAAATTAAAGCTCTTTAAAAACAATCATCAATATACTAATAACACAAAATACCACTCAACATAATTATTGCTAAACAGAGCGATCTGCAGCGAAAAATGAAATTTCATTGAATTTTAAAAATTCATTAAAAATGTAACAAGTGTACAAAGATGAAAATTATATACATTTTTCAGCATTGTTATGCTTTAACGTGGAAAATATACTTTAAATGTTCAGCCCTGCCATAATAATAACTATTATGATTATAGCAAACAGTCCATTTCATACGTAAAAAATACAATCTTTTGTAGCCTTCTTAAAGGTCCTCAGGATGATTTGTCGTAAACGATCTTTGTCCATGAGTTGCCCTGGGTATAAATGATGGAACCATTCCACAGCCTGAAAAAAAACAGAATATAACAATATCTTTGATTACCGGTATTTTCTTTTTTCAGTAAATCTTAACTTAGCTTACAATGTTGATATTGTTGTTGTTGTTGAACTAGGGCTGCCGAGCTTCTCGCTCTTTAGCAGCCAATTCCAAGTTGAAGACTCCTTGGTATTATCTACACTGTAGATCTAGGCTTTTCCTGTGGCTTTTCTGCCATTCCAAAAGTGTTGAATTTAAGTCATGAGCTCCTGAATTATGAATGGTATCTAGTTTTTATTCACCAGCTTAGATTGCTACATTTCATACCTTTCTCTGTGGGCCCTGACTTCTCTCCATAAGGTGACACAACTGCACAACAACTTTGTCATTGGTGGGGCGGTGACATCTGGGCATCTACCTTTGCCAGACCGAAGAAATCAATTTTCCAACAATATGTAAACATCATCCACTGAAACATACAAAAATATACAACTATAAGAAGTTTCTGTAGTGTTATATTACACAAGAAAGGTTTATATTAAACTTATTCTTTCTAGGAGAGAAGTGTGCAACAGGTGGTTGAGTCCAACTTAGCAGCCTACAAAATGATTTTTTATTAAATATAGACAAAATCTCCCAAAAAATGTATTTCTTCATTTTTTTCTTCCATGCGACAAATTGGCCTCTGGACAATTTTTAAAAAATTATTAAAGAACAAACGTGTTCAAATCCTCTGAAAAAAATTGGGATGTATCTGTTTAGTATGCAAATTAATGTGTGCAAATGTAAAGCTTGTATCTTTTATACTTTTTGAAATATGATGTGAAAATTGACTTTCATGCAAAAAATGACATTTTTCAGTAATGTGTTTTGCAGATTTGCAATTTTTGGTCTCAGATATAGGCTATTGATAATTATTCATGATGTAGCCCTATTATTTTCTTTGTGTGAAAAGACTGTATGCTGTTTGTCAGCGAAGGTTGTAAAATAATATTTATGAAGATGGGAGTGCTCTGAAGTTGGTGTTAGGCCTATGTAACTTTTTCAGCTTTGCAAAAATATTCTAAGTCCCCACACTTTTAAAAATGCCATGACTTTTTTTATTTGTTGTCCAATTTTAAAAATTAAACTACCAAATTTCATGGTTTCCCAAGGGCTTCCAAACTGCATTGTTTTCTCTGGTGTTTCTGTGCAAACTATTTCTAGACCTAGGCACTCGCACGAAAGGTATGGTCGGCCATTTTGTCTCGATCTGTAAATTGAACCGAAATACCTAATTTTGAAAGACCCTAGCTCGAGCCAGAGGCTAAAAACACATAAGTTTCAAATTGCTGCATCCATAAAAACTTAGGAACTAGATGATTTAATAAGTATCATCACTTAAAAACTCGCCTAATTAAATAGGGAAGGTTCAGAACACCAACATTGAATTCACCCAGTTCACGTCATATCTGATGACTGTAGGGGAAGCACTCAATGTAGTTTTTTTAAACATGAAAACAAATTAGTACGTAATGAAATCACTTTAAAAAAAACAGAATATATTTTTACCAATACATTCATGTAAAATTAGCATTGGATTCGACTCAGCCATGATAAATTTTCCTTCTCACGTTGGTCCAGCGTTCACGGCAAACCCAGCAGCCGGATGACTTGTGTTTAAAGTAACTAGCGTGAATGTGCGCCTGTTTGCACGGGCCGCAGTCCCTGGCTTCTCTACGGATCACTTTCATTTTTGGAAATTATGTAGGAAAATGGTGTTGCTCTTTATATTGATATAGGACACATGAAAATCGACCGTTTTCAACGGAAAATATAGCTTTTTTGTCATAAAATTGCAAATTTTACAATCTTATCGTTGTTCTATAAATATGTCCTAGGCACCGATAAAAAGGGCATTCACTGCTGAAGAATATGAGACTGTTTACAGCGGGCTGACATCATTTGCCGTGTGCTGCTGGCGATTTGAAAAGGGTAACCCTCTACTTCCTCTTTGCCGGAACCGCGCGAAACCCATTTGCACATACTTTTTAAACACTTAAAAGACAAACTCATTCACAATATATCAAACTATTTTTGCGCCCATGTAAACAATAAGAAAACAAGCTTTCTGTTGATACCAGTTTTATTTAAATGCTATATGAAATAAAGTTGCAATCCTTGGGTGAAGTTATAGACAAAATGAGAATTTTGTGCCAAAAGCGGTAAATATTGGCAGTTTGGAGTACCTATTAATGCCATATATTTTATAATGCTATAAAACTAGCTGTTGCCTTTTGTTCTCTTGTTTTAACATTGATGTCTGTTCCTCAAATTTTATCTCTGTTGCTGCCAAGCTGTATGGATATTTTTTTTACTCTGTGTATTTTCAAACCCACTTGCTTTGATCTCTTATCAAATATTCTAATTATGTCTTGCATTTGGTTACTACAGAAGAACCAGGTTGTCGGTAAAATCTAATTCTTCAAGCTGTTTTTTTTTTTTAAGAGTCCTCAGAATTCCATTTTCGTTGTTTGATGTCATTGTTTTCATAATTTGCCAGTGAGAAGACAGAGGGTGAAAAGAGGCATCCCTGCCGCACTTCATTGTGAATCATTTTTATCTGTGTAGTTAATGACATCGAAAAACATCCTGAAATCAGGAAGTGAATGTGGATGTGATGAGCTAGGATGTGCTCTTGAGAATATGCTCTTTTTTGGTGGTTGTATAATGGGCTTGGCTATAGTAACGAGTCAGTCCTATTGTACGGTTTGTTAAAGACCTGTGCTCCTTGGGAAACTGAAGGCTACTGATAATGATGATATAGTACCGATGCTGAATAAACAACCTTGTAACCAGATACTTCACTGTGAAAGAAAGTACATTAGCCAACACGTGCAAATATCCAGAGTTAAACAGATGTGTAACGTGTATATCATCCTGTGAATAGCAAAATCATATCTTCAAGTTCATTTGCTATATGTGCTTTTAAAAAAAATTAATTAGAATTTTTGACAACACGAAAATTCAGATTTATTCTTTTTCAGTTTTTGCAACATTCTCTAAATTATGAAATTGTTGTATCAAGTATGTAGAAAATATTTGTAGGTGATAATTTATGTAATGTCTAATTAAGCCAAGCATGGCCTTGTGGCTTTCTACTCGAGCTGATTTCAGTCATTAAAAATCCTTCCTGCACCTCAGCACAACACTGGTGAGGTTAGACCAGAGGTGTCAACCAGCCGATCTCAAATCTACCGGTAGATCCCAGTGAATGGTTTGGTAGATCTTTACATGACTGCAGTGGGGGGAAAGGAAGACTTTTTAAACTATTGAAACTTTGGACTAGACCTCTCCCGCAGGCATTTAAAATTGCGGTGTCCGGGTCAAAGGTACTTTGTCCGCATTCCCAATGAAAACTCTCCAGCTAGCTACTAAAATATATTCGTGAACTGCATGAGATGGGAACAAAATCTTTTTTTTAATGTTCATCATCACAGCCCCCCCACTTAAAATCACACACACACTGGTAGATCTTTAGAGGACTCAGTGTTGCTAAAGTAGATCCCAAAAGCTCCTGGGTTACCGACCCCTGGGTTAGACCAATAAGTATGAATAAATTCTCAAACATGATTCACTTTGACCCTGTTAAGGATTTTTTTCTCTGAGAGTGTAGCTTGCAGGGCTATTCATTGCATTTGTTTTCTTGCTTTATTTTGTAATTCAAGTTTCTTGTGCAATCTTTTTTTGAATTTATTTGTGTCACCTCGCTTTTTTCCCCACCCAGTTACTGGGACAGTCTTGGTTTTGGACTTGTATCATGATGACCCAGTAAAACACCAGAAATGGATAGAATTTATATATATATATATTTTTAAAAAATCCACTTCTGTTTTTTTGTGTGTGTGTGTATATTCGGCAAAGATGTAATACTGAAACACCATACAATATATAAAACTATTGTATAAAGTTATATGTTTTTTTTTAAGGCTTTATCCTAGTACTAGCAAGTGACCCATCAGTTAATGTAGGGAAAGAATTTTGTTATGCTGTTTCTGCTTCATGTCCTGAAGAAGGGAACATTTCTCATGTGTTCAGTTTCATCCTTTCCATTCATTTTTACCATCTGTGAATTTTTGCACATTAACCTAGGGATGCATTGTCTATAAAGCCATGAAGCAGTCTGTCAAAAATGACAGGAGAAGTGAACGAAGGTAAATAGACTGTAATTTGACCATTTACTTAATAGCTCTTTTATTACATTTTTTGTAAATATGTGGTTATCTTTAAAGTTTTTTGCCTTTGTAGCTTGTGCCCTGAATAATGTACTTTAAGATTGTCCGGGTTCCCTTTTCGCGTGAGCACTACATAAAATTGACTATAAGCGAAGACTGCTTCTGGTAGGCATATGCCTGCATGATCAAATGATTGTCCCTGTGTTCTTTTGAATGTTATGGCAATAACAAAAATCACAGGAAACTGACGGCTCATGATGAAACGAAGGCTGGTTTCGCTTGGCTCTAAATTGATGCATGGAATGAAAACTTGTCCACCTTAATTACTGCCTGTGATGATTTCAGCATCATTGATGTTGTTTTTAAGAGCCTTTACAGCTGTGCTTGTGCAGATCAGGACCTTTATTTGCATCCAGGTTTTGGAGCACACGATGAAAGCACAGATTTTGAGCTTCAGTAGGTGTGGAGACATCCCATGTGGTCACTGCTGATTCAGAAACTCATCTGAGAAATCAGCAGTATTTGGATCTTCAGTAACCATTGAGTCAGGCATCAAAATAAAATAAGAAACTGAAAACAGGAGAAACAGACATGTTGAAGAAATTGCAAACCATTGTGCTTTCCACTCATTTTTACCATCGGCTGAGGTATGAACATTTAAAAAAAAAAAAAAAAAATTTAGTCTGTATTATTTTAACAGGATTTTACAGTTCAGAAAAAAAGAAATGGTACTCGGTGACTCTTTTATTGTAAAACTAAATTATTAAACTTTTCCTTCATATCTTGATGGGTTACTTGTGAAGAGATCTGTGAAATCCGAATGAAATTGATGTTTGGCCTGTACTTGGGGTGATTCTAGCGGATGTTCAAGACAACTTTTACTTAAAGCATATTGTAATGTGCCTCTTGTAGTTCCTGGGAGTCTCTCATGAGACAAAGAAAGAATAGGATTACTGCATCCTCAGGCCTGTCGTACGAGGCAACTAATGTGAGGTTGTGTATGGGGGCTAGCAACCTCATTATGTAACACAAGTTGCCATAGAAACCACCTCTACAACAGCATGTGAATGTTTGGTGCAGACTTCCTGCAAGGGGGACCAGCTGCAATGGTCGTTCCATCCTACATAGGGAGTGAACAGGAAAATGATGATGATGATGACATTGCAGTTTGGGAAGTTTCCATATTTTCCCCAAAAAGCTGGTGTGATTGTTTCTTGCCTTTTATACGTAACATCGTGTCATCCCAGGAAAATGATTATTGTTAAGGTAAGCCTTACTGTTGTACAGTCTCACCACTTAAAAGTATGTAATTGCATGAAGACTTTTAATCTTTGCTGGTTGTAGCTGTGTGACCATGCTGGTGGTTATACTGGGGTTGAGGGTTAGCGTTGTGCGTGTTCGAAGAATTACATTGATTTGATGTATTTGTTTTGTTAGTGTATACTGTCTTTTGAATTTGACGTAGCAGTGTTTTTTTTTTTTTTTTGTGATGAGTGATAGACGTAATTTTTGCTGGTTATTGCCATGTGATCTTATAAGAGCTAAGCTGTATGGAGCTAAAGAGGAACTTCAGACAACGGTCGAACTCATCATGAGACGGTGTAAACATCAAAGAAAAGATGCGATCACAAGAAGAAGAATATAAGAGCTACCCCTTCACTGTGGTCATCATGTCCCGAGGACAGCACCAACTCACCTGTGCTGAGTTTCTTCCTGGCTGCCTCCTTCCACTTTGTTTCACACAGTCCCAGGACATTACTCTTATATTCCATCATTTCTGTTGCTACCTGTGCGTTTTCCCTTGTTTGTTCAATGTCTGAACATTCAAGGTGCCAAATCTGGAGATTCTCCTAGAGGAAAGAAGGTTAGTCAGCAACACAGACTCCTTTCAGCTTTCTCTGTGTTGCATCATACACCTCCCTGCTAGAGGACCTTCTTCTGTCTTGTATGGCTGAGTTTTATTTTCTTTAATTAACTTGTCCATGTTTGTTGAAGTTTTTGTGATTTAATATTGTTTTTAGGATGGGGTAACCAGCCCCAGCCCAACCCTCCTTAGTCGCTTTCTATGACATGCTTGTTAGGGAACAGTGTTACTATTCTTTGCTCCCCTTTCGAGCCGCGGTAACTCACGAGTGATCATGCTAGTAGTTATATTGGTGATGAGGATTAGCATTGGTCATGTTTAAAGAATTAAGTTGATTTGACGTGTTAGTAAATACTGTCTTTTTTTGTTTATTGCCATGTGATGATGTTGGTGATGAGGGTTAGCATTGCTTTTTTGTTTTTTTTAAAGAATTACATTGACTTGATGTATTTGTTTTCTTAGTGTACATAGTGTTTGCATGTGATGCAGCATCATGTTTCTGTGGTGAATAGATTGGTGGTGAACTCATCTAAGCCGTGGCTGTCATTATTTGCAGTCATGTCACCTGTAACTTTTTGATTTCTTTGTATTATAGATTGTCCTTGACTTATGGTGTATGCGACTTACAACATCTCGTACTTATGACGGTCATCCTAGAAGTACTGTACACTTATATTTCACTACTTATTATAGCACAGGACTGTATAGTACAGTAATTTTATGTTATAATTTGTACATTGTATTACTTCAGTACAAACCAAAGAGTACTATTTGTTAAGTATAAGAGAAAACAGTTATATATATATATATTTTTTTTTAGCATTCGGACACGTTACTTGTTAACATATCTTTATGGTTCATATAGAATATAGTGATTTCTGACTAACGACAAATTCAGCTTCTGGCTGAGTCGTTGGGACAGAACCCAAGTCTTAGTCAAGGACAACCTGTCTGTGGGCTGCAAATGTGTTATATATACTTATATTCAGGTTATAGTGGTTTTTTTTTTTTTTTTAAAACTATGTTGGTGGCTTTCGAGAAAACTGATTTACTGCTGATATAATTTTTACATTTATGCATCATCTAGAAATTATTCAAATGCTTATTACAGTTAAGGGAAGACACATCTAAACAGATACTTCACAATTTATTGATACTTCACGAACATATTGTAAACTTTTCAAGCCTGAAAATCTTTTTTCCCAAAATGAGGGATTGACTTATACAGCTAGTACAAAATGTCAACCTTTACCTAAATTTTAACTTACTTACTTACTTGGTACCTGCTTTTCTACTGTGGGGTATAGAAGTTTGCCAGAGAGAGCTCCATGCTATTCTATTAGCTGTCTCCATTTTGGCCTGATTCCAGTCCAGTCCGCGATCCTTCAGAGATTGTCTGATGTTTTCTTCCCAGCGAGCTCTTGGTCATCCTGGAGGTCTGGATCCCTGAGTCTTTGTTTTCCATATTTGATGTGGTACCGATCTCCCACTCTGTAGACATCTGTAGACGTGCCAAACCATAATAACTAACTACCTAAATTTTAACTTCAAGATTAATTTTGCTTTAAAGTTGTATTTTGCTGGATACGAAAGCATGTATGATTACTATGTAAAATCTCTCAAAGGCTTGCTATAAATGCTGCTCATCATTTGACATAAAGAGGTCTGCATATGGGTCCAGATGACAATGAAAGTGGTGTATATACTGTACACTATACCTTGTATATACGCTTTCGCCATAGGCTACATTGTACCACAGCCAAATTTCACTTCTAGCCTACACTATTATTTGGGTGTTGACTTATATAGCGAGTAGTGGCCTAAACCAGAATTTTGAGGTTGACTTCTACACCAGGTCGACTTATATGCTGCAATTTACAGTAAGTCCTCTGGAACTTGAGCGTTGATGTCAGAAATATGTTTCATGGACATTTCCATTCACTATTGAACAGGGGAAACAAAAACACTTTAACAAAGTTTCAACACACACTGGGACATCTTATCATTATGTGTTGTTTGTTATTACTTACTTTGTCCCGTGCCGTTCCCAGGGGTCGTCTCTGATGAGACAAAGAAAGAATAGGACTACTGGTCCCGCAGTGAATAAATCTTGAGGGTCAAGAAGTAATGACCTTTTTACATTTCTAATGTCAGGTTGTGTATGAAGCTGTTGACCTCATTATGTAAAACACATTGTTACAGAAACCACCACTACATGAACATGTGAATGCTTGGTGCAGGCATCCTGCTAGGGGACCAGCTGCAATGGTGGATCCGTGTTCAATTAAGAGCAAAAAATTGGAAAATTATGATGATAACTTACTTTGTCACGGTCAGTGTCCAGTAAGCTTAAGTGAGACATCGTGACACAATTTAATCATAAGGTCATCTTTGGTCACGAACTACCTCTGCCGGGATAAGTGTAAATAGAGGATTGTCACTATCAGTATCACAGTATTACGTTAACATATGTCGTTGATCTGAAACATTAGTATGTTTAGACTGCCTGAAATCCAATGATTATAAGAACTTGTGTGTAGAGAAATAATCTAGTATATTCAGATCCAAACATTACAAGAACCTGTGTTTAAAGAAATGATCTAGCATACCTGTGTTTTGAGAAATATTTTAGCATACCTGAGATCCAAGCATTACAAGAAATAGTGTTTCGAGAAATAATGTAGCACACCTCAAACCTAAACATTACAAGAAACTTGTGTGTAGAGAAATATTTTAGTATACCTGAGATCCAAGCATTACAAGAACTAGTGTTTTGAGGAATAATCTACCATTTTAGGAGGGCAATACATTGGACATGTCATAAACGACTGAATATTTTGCATTTTCAGATTTACGTGGAATATATATATGGTATAATAATAAAGCCATACAATCTTTTGAATGTTTGACAGGCGTTATTATTTTTCTGTTTTATAATTTTCATAGATGTATACCCAGTGGCGGTTCCAGGGGGTTGTCATTGGGGGTGCTGCACTGTTCATTCATTTCAAATACTATACATAATACTCACAAATTGTGACCACCATGTGAAATATCAACCCAGACACAAATGATTAGTGTCTTATCTCATCTAAAATCTGTCAAGAAGTTCTGAAAAGTTATTTTACAAGTTTACAGCAACTAGGAGTAATCATTGGCAGTTGTAGCAGCTTCCCGAGTCACAAATCGGTTACACAGACTTGTATGCACTATTTCTCGTGTTTAAAATTTTCATTGTAACTTCCCTTTAATTAGAGATAATTTACACGAGCTGCGATCCGTTGCAGCTCATGATAAAAAATTCAAACCAATCGTAATTCGTCTCTAGCTGTGTGTATGACAAGCATTCGCTTATAAGAGGTCAAGGTCACTTGAGCTGAAATCGTTCGCAGCACATACAGTGTTAGATAATTTTTTTTTTTTTATTTAACCCCTCCGGTGTAACCTCAATTTTTTGGTCTGTCCGTATTATGTATTATAATGTAGTAGAGACAGCAGTATGCAGTCCTTTTCTTTGGGAGTGCTGCAGCTCTACAGCTCATTAAAGAAAGCCGCCACTGTGTATACCATCTCATATTGTTAAGCTAAAAGGAAATAAGTCATTTAAGACTAATTATCTTCTATTTTATTTTTTTATAATGGCTGAACAAGGCTTGTAAAAAATTTAAATAATGTAATGTGCAGTTAGTAGCATATTGTTATAGCACCCAAGACATGGCAAATATGACTGTCTGTTTCAGACCTGTGGTGTCCAAGTAGAACATAGCCTGAGCAGTTATGAGTAATCTAAGATATGATGTTACTGCTGATGTCTATATTTTAATAATGGTATTCTATGTGCAAGTAAACCACATTCCATTTTAGCTTCATTGGATCGTTGTGGTCAAACTTATTATGACTGATGGTCAATGTACCACAGATAAAATTGAAAAACCGTGTGTGTTCTTTGAATGGATGTTCAGTTTTAGCTTTCATGGTGCAGTGCACATCGTTTCCATATTTTCCAGACAGTGGAACATGCGCTGTTTCCATATTGTCCTGAAAAATATACCATTAACAAATGATGCGCATTCTTTTAATGGGTGTTCTTCTTCTTCTTCCTCGTAAACTCTTAGTCATCCACTTGAATGTTTTCAAAGAAAGCAGTAGTCAGTTTGATGCTGTCTGAATCTCCGTAGAGCTTTTCCAGGAATGGTACTGGTGTCTGCCATATGTGCTTTCTCTGTTCCGCATATGTTGGGCAACTTTGAAGCAAATGTTCAGCAGTCATTTTATCAGTGCCACAGTTACACTGATAGGTAGTTCCTATCTTTAGCTCATTGAATAGATGGTATTTCAGTCTGTTGTGGCCAGTGCCGAGTCTGAAGATTACCACTTGTTCTCTTCTGTTGAGCTGGTAGTATGCATCATTTTGTGTTCAATTTAGCTTTCACTGTGTAATGTGTGCATTTTCCATACTTTCCTGAAAAGCTGCTGGGATTGTTTTCATTGGCAATTCAGTAAGATAGTTATGTATAAGTAAATAAATTAAGGGGCTGCTGTAAAACTGGTAAGGAATATAAGTATATAAACTAATAAAACGGTATTGAATCAAGGAATACACAAGACCGTAGTATTCCTTTTACTTGTTCCGAAATTTTGTTCATTCTCTTTTTTTTTTTTTTCATTTTGTTTATTATTTACTTTCTTGCTTCGGTATTTCTTTTAGGTTTTTCGATTTTCTTGTATTATCATTGTACTTTTTCCATCTGCTTGTATCGCTCATTTTGTATTGTTTCTTATCATCGTATGTTTTTGTAGTACCTAGGCCTATATGTAATTCTTGTCTTTGTCACCTGTTTGTGGCTCACGAAGGGTAAAACCCGAAACGTCCCTTGTTTCATGTGAACTGTTATTTGTAAAACTGATTCAATACCGTTTTATTAGTTTATATACTTATAGTAAGACAGTTAGTTCTGATTGGACCAACAAAGAGGATCCTGACTGGTAAACACTATAGCAAAGATGATTTGAAGAACATGGTGTATCATTGACCATATGCCCAGCTAGCTGTCAGGAGTTCAAGCAAACAAATTAAACTGAAACCAGTACAGTGTAAGACGGGCAGGTAGCCCTGGTAGAAATCAACTTTTAAGAACACTGAACTCTCTAAAGATATACCTTGATAAAATCACATCTGTCTTGAGGTTTCAGAATATCTAGACTTTAGAATATGTCCAGTCTATATGTAACTTTTATCTCTGCCGTACGATCTGCTTCCTGCTGTCCCATTATTAGAGCGATGGACAACTAAAACTAAATATTTTACCAAAAGTTAACTTCACTTCAAAGAAAAGTTAGCTTGTTATCTTATAACACAATTAAAGTGAATTTTTGTAAGCTAACTTACAAGCTTTTCACTGGAAAGTAACCTTTAAACCTGGGGACACTGCTTTTAAGTCCCAGTGGGAGAAGGTGAGTCCAAAATTTACATAAGTTAATAAGTTATTTTTCTCCCCTCCGTCACCTAGAGATCTACCATGGATCAAGATTGACCAGTTGCCGACCACTGGTGTAAGATAAATGCATTTACAAGTGAATTCTGTGAGGTCAAATAACATTAAACAGCGTATGATATTCTGAGGCTTTTCTGTAATGAACTTTTGCTCATTCCCAAGCATAGTGTAAACAATAGAAGAGTATTGCTAATTCTTCTCTTTTCCTTTAGTCTTTAAGGAACATGGGGTTCACCACTGCATTGGCCTGTTGTTGCCAATATGGTGAGTTTGTCTCCGTGTAGTTCCCGGGCACGAGAAGAAAGAAGACATCAGATTAAGTTGGGAGAACAGGTCCTGGAGCAGGTCGACCACTTTAAATATCTCGGAGACCGAAAGGGAGGCATCAAAGAAGAGTTGGCCACTCGAAAAGCAGCGGCTAGGAGACTTTTTCAGGCCATAAATCGAGGATTCCTCAGCAAGAAAGAGGTTGGTAAGAAAACAAAGATGGCTGTATACCGCTCCACCTATGTCCCAGTCTTGACATATGGATGCGAGTCATGG
The DNA here is from genome assembly GCA_024509875.1 of Oreohelix idahoensis. Classification (NCBI taxonomy): domain Eukaryota; kingdom Metazoa; phylum Mollusca; class Gastropoda; order Stylommatophora; family Oreohelicidae; genus Oreohelix; species Oreohelix idahoensis. Next base: position 469,195 of record JAMPIV010009806.1, read on the forward strand.
GCAATGACTACAACCCACAAAAGCCAGATCCAAACCTCAGAAATGAGGTATCTGAGGAAGGTGGTTGAAGTAACAAGAAGAGACATGGTCCGCAACCAGACGATACGTCAAGGCCTAAAATCCTACCCCCTGCAGACCCAAGTAGAACAGTCCCAACTAAGATGGTTTGGCCATGTCTGCAGAATGGGAGAAGATCGGCTACCACGACAAGCATGGGAAACAAAGAGCCAGGGATCCAGACCCCCAGGACGACCGAGAGTCCGCTGGGAGGACAACATTAGACAATCTTTGAAGGACCGAGGACTGGAATGGAACCAGGCCAGGAAGAAGACAGCTGATAGAATAGTCTGGCGCCCTATCTTCCAAACCTCTACACCTCATGGTAGAAGGGGAACGACTAAGTAAGTAAGTAGTTCCGGGGGGGGGGTGTGTCTCTGAAGAGACAAAGAAAGAATAGAATAACTGCAGGCTCAGGCATGTCGTACAAGGCAACTAATATGAGGTCATGCATGTGACTGGCAACCTCATCATGTTAAACAAACTGCCACAGGAACCACCACTGTAGAGCTTGTGATTGTGACTGCTTGGCACAGGCTTCCTGCAAGGGCAACAGTTGCTGCGGTGGCTCCATTCTTGATGAGGAGCGCAACATAAAATAAATATGATATATAATTGTTGTTTAACTAGGGCTGCTGAACTTCTCGCTCTTTTGCGGCCAATACCAAGTTGAAGAGTCCTTGGTATTATCTACACTGTAGATCTAGGCTTTTCTGCCATCCTGAGACGTGCTGAGTTGAAGTCATGAGCTCCAGTTTCTCCAGCTTGGCTTGTATTTAAAGGATCGTCACATAGGAGTCCCGCAAACTAGGAGTAAGTATGTGGCATACTGTGCATTCGCCGCTATCCACGGCGGCTCTCCAACTATACAGAGCTAAAATACTGTGCTCTGGTTCTGGGTTCTCCCAAGGAATAGTCACGTCCTGCACAGAGCCACTTCTCAGCTTCCCCCTGCCTATTACTGGGTCCATAGTGATCTTCCTGAATGCAGTCAACCAGGTCAAAGAATTACGTCCAGGGCTCAAGTGACTTCTTCAAGCTTAGTGTGCAATGCTGGGTTCTCAACAAGTTTCACCACAGGGGGAATCCCTGAAAGTGTGAGAATGATTTTAAGAGTCAATGAGGGTGTAATTAGCCTCAATGATACTGATAGAGGTTCACTTCCACATATGTATATTGAAGCATTGTGCATAGCTGGTGGTCATATAAGGATGACTCCAGATATACCTCCATGCAAATGAAATATGGTGAGTTTGACTTTCTCCAGTGGTAGGAGGGAGCTTTCAAAGAGATGTTGATCCAGAATTATTTCCTTGTTGAAGAAAGATAACATTCAAAAATAGAAGTAAATGAATGCAACAACAAGTCACCAATCACGAAATGACAACAAAGAATTATGGCATGTGATTTCTTTCTCATGTTCTGAAGATATTGCATCATTTCTCCTACATTCAATTTCTTCCTTTCTATTTTCTTTCACCTGAGCAAGTAAACACACCAACACATGTAACTGCGTTTAAGCAAGGGGAATTAAAAAGGGAAGTAAAAATGTAGACGAGTAGTTTATGAAATAGTTCCTCTTTTTTGTGAGTTGTCAGGGTCGGAGAGTACAAGGTGAGCGCATGGGTTCTAGGTGAGTTGTGGTCACCACGGGTTTCACGAATTACAGGGGGAGATAAGGGGGACAGGAAAATCCAGAGTTTGTGGTAAGCAGTTGACTCCTGGTCTTGATAGAGTAAGGACCACAAGGAATCTCAGAGTTTTCTTGAGTGTGATTGTGCCGATGTGCATATACCCTGTAGTAACAGTGGTTCCCCAATTATACACTAGAGAGAGTAGTCGAGATGAGATCAGAACAAGTAAGAGGTTTGACAGTATAATCCTAGCTTGTGTTCAAGACCTGGAAGATTCATGTGTCTGCCAGGTATGTGTATTATGAGCTATGAACATTAGACATATAACATAGCCAGTGTGAGCAGGATAGTCTTGTTACCAAAGAAATAACCCCGGAGATGTTCGGTCAGCATAATATGATAATCGCAAGCACGTTTCACACATTTTGACTAGCATAGAGGAAAGACAGAAGCAGTGAGAGTGACGTTTGTAGTACAACCTTGTTTGAGATCTACACATATCTGTCTTTGTCACTACAACGTGTAAAAAGTATTGTACATTGACGGCGCAGGGAGCGCCCAAAGAAATGTTGAAAAGCCAACAATTAGAGTCTACAGAGTATTGCTCTTTCATATTTGTGGAGTGTGAATAGTTGAAATGTCAGAGTCAACTCTAAAAGAATAAGAAGCACAGTGATCACAAATATCAACAGTGGTTATATATACTATACAATTACGTGGTAGCACTGACTATCATTCTGATACCCCAGCGGCCACACACACAGATGCTTGGAAACTATAATTAAACATGTTTTATGTTTATAAAAATTGTAGACAGACGGCTGAATTAAAATACATAAATTAATGCTCTTGTTGTTTAACTATGGTTCCTGAGCTTGAGCTTCTCGCTCTTTTGCAGCCAATATCAAGCTGCTATAAAGAGCACAAAACAAATGTCTATGTTAGAGAGAAAATAAACACCTATGCAGGCCACCAAGAACAAAAGTGAAATGTCGAAAGCTTGCCTGGTTTGGGCATGTAACTCGTCATGACTCCCTTTCGAAAACGATCCTCCAAGGAACAGTCGAAGGTAAACGGAGAAGAGGAAGGCAAAGAAAATCCTGGGCTGATAACATCAAAGAATGGGCAGGGCACGGTTTTTCCACACTTGTCCGCATTGCTGAGGATAGAGAGCAGTGGAAGACCCTGTCTGCTGATGCCTCCACCACGGCACCCCTACGCCCATGACGGGTTACGGGTTGAGATGATGATCAAGTTGAAGACTCCTTGGTATTATCTACACTGTAGATCTAGGCTTTTCTGCAATTTCAAAACGTATTTGAATAGAAGTCACGAACCCCAGTCTGTCCAGTCAAGCTTGCACTTAAAGGATCATCACATCTGATTCCAAACTAAGAGGTAGAAGCACATGGCATGCAGAGCTAAAATAGTGTGCCCTGGTTCTGGGCTCGTGCAAGGAATTGTCACGTGCCATTTCTCAGCTCACCCTACCTATTATGGTTCCATAGTGAGATCCTCCTGCATGCAGCCGACCAGGTAAAAGCCAGAGTTATGTTTTGGTCTCAAGTGATTCCTCCAAGCTTAGTGTGCAATGCTGGGTTCCCAACATGTTTCACCACAGGGAGAATCCTTGGAAGTGTGTGGATGATTTCAAGAGTCAATGATGGTGTAATTAACTTCACAGACAAAGGTTCACTTCCACATTTTGTATGCTAATTGCTATAGCATAGCGCTTATGAAGAAAATACAGAAATTAAACTAGAAGAAAAAATACCTCTGCCACAAATTGAACGCAGAACATTCTTAACAGTAAACCTTGACTTGCCTTGATATTTGTGGTTTTTCAAAATCTTAACTGTTTTATTGTCTCCCTGAGTCGGCTTTGCATTACTTGCGGACATACCAAGAACATTATTAAAGAAGATATCGTACAAAGATTAATAGTGGTCCTGTTAGCTAATCATCACTGTTCTGGGAGCCGCGCTAGCGTAGTGGTTACAAGACCGCTCTGGCGACCGGGTGATACAGGATCAAACCCGGGCGACGGCATTTGAGGATTTTTCGTCGACCGGGATTTGGACTGGATTAACTCGAGACCTGGCGAGGACATTTGAAGGAGTGTCGTCGACCAGGGACTGGCGGCTCCTGAGCCGACCCAGCTGCAATGGGTACCTCCGAAATCGGCGAGTATTTGCCTGAATGGCGAGGGACATTTGTCTCTGTACAAGAAATAAAGGGATACTCACGTAAAATCAATGTCAGGTTAGACATAAATGATAACCTGAGATTTCGCCTCGAGTATTAGCGGGCGAACGAAAAAAAAAAAAAAATCACTGTTCTATTTAGATGTTTGAATTCAGTTGTGTAGTTGCATGAGAACTCAGCAGATGATAATTACTATAATCAGAGTGTTGCTGTAATCACATTTATGCACCTGCTATCTGGCTGTTTATAATCATGCTTAGAAAAATGAGGGTGAGAAAAACACAGGTGAGCAAGTGCATATAGTTTGATTATAAATTAGTCTTTAATAAGCTAACATATATTCTGGTCCTGTACTACGTAATATGAATACTTTAGGAGATTTGTTACTGAATTTTCAAGTCTTATAGTCTATATCTAAAGTGCATAATTCATTTGTTCATTATCTTTCGGTTAACTGTGGAGCAGAGGAGGTCAACCCTAACTTTCCTTACTGTGCCATTTGTTTCAGGTCTTTCCAAGTCTTTAATTATCCTGTTCATGTCTGTCCCAGGTTATCTTTTCCAAGTACTTTTTGGTCTTCCTATATTTACTCTCACAAGAACAGCTATGCTATGGACCCCTGAAGGAAAGCGAAAGAGAGGCTGACCAAAAACAACTTGACGGAGAATTGTGGAGACCGAGATGCAAAGAATGAACCGGAGCTGGGGCACTGCACAAAGGATGGCCGATGACCGAGCAAAGTGGAAGCAGTTTGTTGCTGCCCTACAAGACGCCACCAGGCGTGATGGTCACTGACTGCTTTGACAGTTGGCGCCTAAGGATCAAAAAAAGATATTTCTTGTACTCTGGGAATTTCAGAACAGAAACAGCCTTGTAATGCTATCAGCTGGTGTTCTCAATATACATCTTATCCAACAGCAGAGTATACATCTTATCTCTTGTTCCACTGGTAAACTACAAGGTCAAGGTAGTACCATAGCTGATACTGCTGTAGGGGAGTGAAGTGTTAGAGACCAATATAATTGGTCCAGTTTTATGAGTAGGGGTGACCAGTTCCTTTCCTTGCTGCCTTTGTCTTTCCTTACTCAGGAGCAAAGTCAGGTACCCATTTACAGCCTGGTAGACTAGAGCGTGATGCTATCAGGTTTTGATCCCCAAACCCAGTAATTTTGCTGCAAGGGGCAAGCACTATATCCGATTAGCCAGTCGGGCGCTCATTGGTAAACTACAGAATGTTTTTAAAAATGTGTTTGCCATATTTGAGTAAAATAACCATCACAATGTATGGTATTTCATAAAGAATCTCAACCTTTGATATCTAAGAGTTTCTGTCATGTAAATGGACCAGAATATGCCAGGAAAGTCCAAGAGATAAGTAATCAAATTTATTGACTTCTAAACATGAAAGTCTACTCAGCTGTAATGGATACCTAACTCTACTCATGAGCTAGGGAAGGCAAAGGCAGTGAGGAAGGAATCCTGTTACACCACTTCATATAGTTGATAGTGTAGTGAAGTTTCTAATACTTATCTTCCCTACAGCAGTATCTGTTATTGGCCTACTTTTTATCTCTTTTTTTTTTTTTTTTAAACAAACAGAATAACATTTGAAACAGATTATCAAATTGCCTCGTCTTGATCAGATGATGACAGATGTGACCACTCAGGAAGTATGAGCACTTATTAGGTATGCTATGTGCTTGCAGCATTTGTGCACACAATACCCCAGCAGAATACTAAAATCTGGCGTGAGTTGTTTTGGACTGCATCCTGTTCTTGAACGTCAATTTAGCACAGTAGATAAGGCACTTGCCTCTCAGAGCAAAGTTACCGGGGGTTCCAGATTTGAAATTTGGTAGCGTCAAGCTCCAGTCTACACAGTTGTATATGCATAACCTGTCTCGTCTTTGGTTAGGGAAGGCAAAGGCAGCAAGGATTGGAACATTTTGACAAGTCAAGTAAACTCTGACTCAATTTTTACTACCAAAATTCAGAAAATGAGATTAACTCTGAGTAGTTTTAAAGCAGAAAAAGCTTCACTGTAATTTGGAATGTCCTTGGCATTGCTATAATTAACCTGTATTTCCCATGAAAGAGTGTATTATGAGAATGACTGCTAGACCTTATTCCTTATTGAGTTTTTAATGCTAAAATGTGTCCCAGATTACTTTATGAGATCTACACGTAGCTTCACTACTGCTCCCTCAAGCGTATAGTATAAGGTGACTAATATGAAGTTGTGTATGGGGCTAGCAAACTCATCTTGTAAAATACATTGCTATAGAAACCACTGCTTCTGTGGTTGCTCCATGATCCGTAAGAAGCTAAACAGGAGGTGATGCCCCCATTATAGTCTCTGGGTAGCGGTCCCCTCCACGGGTTATCTACACTACTGGAATGTAGTATTATCAGGCTCAATCTTTCAATATGTTTTGCCAGTTATGAAAAGGAATTCTATATTGTCCTTTGCTTACATGATTAGTGTGAGTAAAAAGGACGACTAGGCACAGATGAGGTCAAGCCTTAACCAAAAACGTATACCGTACAAACTGACCATTGCAACAAACAAACCAAAAAAAAAAAAAAACCAGTTCCTTTCTGTTAATTAAGAAAAAGTACGACATTTAAACACATGTACGAAAAAAATGTTGCACAAATATCACTTAGCTACAAGTCGAAGTTGACACAAAATCTAAAACATTGGCAAGACAAGTTCTAGTGGCGATATCCGTACCTAGACTGAATACCATTGGTTATATCAAGGCACAATTCCCATTATAAATAGGAAATAATTGAAAATAAGTGAACTCTGACAACTCAAGTGCAAAGTTGATAAATACTAAGCCCTGAAAAGAACTACTAGCATCATGAAACCCTGAAATGAACTGCAAGTATATGTCTGTTAACATGGTGAAACCCTGAAATGAACTATTAATATCTGTTTGCTAGGATGACGACACCCTGAAATGAACAACTAATATCTGTCTGCTAGCATGATGAAACCCTGAAAAGAACTATTAATTTCTATCTGCTAACATAGTGAAGCCTTGAAGAGAACTACTAGTATCTGTCTGCTAGTAAGGTGAAAATCTGATAAGGGCTGGCCCTGAAAAGGACTGCTATCTAAACTGACACTTTTGGTGATCCCACAATATATTGGCAAGAATTGATTTGACTTTGACCCACTGTCACTGAGTGTCAACTCTTGGTGACCTTGATGCCATTATGTGGTACAGCTGTTTTGGGCTGCCACAAGATGTACCAGTAGTGAAAAATGTGTTATATAGTCTTCCTGATGGTCAGAACAGTTAACAGTTTACAGCCATGCAAGGTAATTCAGTAGAAAGTGCTGTGTGACAAGGCTGTGAGAGATGTGGATAGTGGAAAGACAAGAAGGGCCGGACTGAAGAGCAAGAATAGTGGGACAAAGGGCAGATAAATGAAGGAAGAAAATGAACCTAGGACAGATAGCAAAGATTAGATAAAAAGTATCAGGGAGGTAAATGTTAGATGAAGAAAGGCAGGGGAAGAAAATATCACCATCATTGCTTTTCAGCTCCCATAAGGAGCATAGGTTTTCAACAAACAGCATGTCAAGTCTTCTTGTCACTTTCCATCAGTTCCATCTCTTTTCATTCGTCTCCAGTTCTTTTCTCCACGTTTTTCGGTAACTCTCTAATCCTAGGGATTGCAGAACATGAACAAATCCTGCCACCTTTACGGGAAAATATGGAAAAGGCATGCATTGAGCTGTAAAAGCAAAAGTGAACATCCATTAAAAGAGCATGCAGGCATTTAAATTTGTTGTGGTCCGTTGACCAAAAGTCGTAATACGTCTGACTACAAAGATCCAATAAAGCTGAAATGGTATGGAAAGGAATGCGAAAACCACAAGAGAAGGGACATGGAGCAGAACTTTATTCATTCCCATCATTATTTGGTGGGCTACTTGCTTGTATATTTATAGTTTCAATACTGCACAATTTTAAAAGTGTACCTGGGTAGACAGACAAAGACTCTTGTATTATGGTATACATGATCATCATCAATTTCCTTTGTGCTCCATATGGAGCATGCAACCATCATTGTAGTTGTCCCCCTTACAGAAAGCCTGGACCAAGCATTCACATGCTCTTGCAACAATTTGTTTTACATGATGGCACAGAAAAATTAGTTTGATACGAAATGAGAAAGTTATACTGAGTTCATCGTCACAACAGGCTGGTATGCATCAGCTGTGGTTGCAGTTAACAGCTTTGTTTCTGGACAACGGATTTGTCATGGCTTTGTGAAAGTGATATTGTGAAAACAACAATAAACTATCATCACGAAGGGGAGTGCATATTCTGTGACCTGGAGTAATCAATAACAACATATTCTGCGCAAAGGTAACAGCTGTGGCTCTGTTTACTACACCTCAGTATGGATATAAGCCAATGTGATGGCTTGCCTTGCAACACTTGTCCGAACTCAATAATAAAAATAATTACTTCCTTCACATTCTCTTATATAATATGATATGGATTAATCTTTTCCTTTCTTACCTTGACAATCTCTCTGCAGTGTTGTTTCAGAACCATTTATATACTGCTCATACATTTTTATGTCTTGTATAGTTCCCCGGGGGTCTCTGAAGAGACAAAGAAAGAATAGAGTACTGCTTCCTCGGGCGTGTCATGTCGTACATTACGACCCAATATGAGATTGTGCATGGGGCTGGCAACCTCATCATGTAATATAAATAGCTACAGAAACCATTGCGGCAGGAGCATTGAATGCTTTCTGCTGGGGATCATCATGATGATGCTGCCTCTTCATACTCATAACATTTGTTCAACAACTGTTTTTTTTACCTCGGCTAGCTTTTATTACATTGAAAGGTCTAAGCCATCTTAACCCTATTGATTTTAGATGAGATCATTAGTCTGAGTGGATGGTTTACACTGTTAGATATTTTATCTTATTTCTTCACTTGACATCATTATTATCTTTCGTTTATTCAATATTCTGTCTATACCAAATGTGTTTAAAAATAGAAATGCTGCTAATTAATGCAGATGTTGCCCGTTTTAAAAGTACTCAGGATTGCAGGTATGATTCTTCTTCCTTGGCTGAATCTTAAAAATAGTGAAATGTCAGTTCGTACTTTACAGCAGAGGCTGGCAAGATCTCGATCGCTCCACCACTGGACAGCTGAGAAATCTTAGGTAGAATGCATGATATATACACATTTTTTTTCTAATTCTTTAATGAAATCTTTTGTTTTTTCAACCTTCTATCAGTCAATGCCTTTTAGCTCCCCATAGAGCATAGGCCTTCAACAAACGCATGCAAAGTCTTCCTATCACGTACCGTCAGCTCAAGTTCTTTTTACAAGATATATTTATTTTTCGTACCATAATTGAAGGATTTATTTGGGGCGATGCAGTGTCAATAATCCTTAAATTAAGTCTGTTATTACATTTGTTGTAATACTAGTACTTAAGCATTGTTTTCTTGAAATGGTTCTTATTAATGTAATATCTTTTTCCTTCCATTTGCACATATTTTGTGTGTGTTCAATTAATGAAAATTTTTCTTAGCCTTAAATAATTTCTTCCTTTTATACACACAATTATTTAATTGAAAAACGGTAAAAGTAGCTATAACAAAAAATATTTTGGCAGACCATAGCCTCATTGAAAAAGCTGAAGTAGATTTTAGCATGAAAAAGCGTGCCAATGCCTACTGTAGAGCATACTAACTCAACCTATCCTCTTTGGTTTCTGACAGCCCAGGGCTTATATATTTTCACTTTTGATTCCCGTCACTCCAGTGCTCTTTCCTTACATATTCCACACTTGCTTGGCTTCATTTTCGTAAGTATGCTAGTAACAGTGAAAGGCTCTGCTTGAAGTCCTTTCATTAGATTTTTCACAATATTCATTATCTGAGTGGTATATTTTCATGAATATTCATAACATGTTACTTTTCTATATGTGCCAAAAATGATAGGAGACATCACATTTAACACATCTATCTCTCTACAACCTTCAGTTCCACATGAAGCACAAGTCTGCAATTATTACAAAGCCCTCCTGTTTTGTGATACGCAATCTTGTTCCTTCTATGTCAATTTCATCTTTCTTACGTTTGTCTCCAGTTCTCCTCTCCATGTGCTTTTGAGACGCCCTCATTTCTTTTTTTTTAGCTCCGACATCAGAACGAGGACTGCCTTGTGATGCTAACGTGCAATGTAAAACTACATTTTTCTTTGTCGCCTGTGACTGATGAAGGTTGAATCTCAAAACGTCCTGTGTTTCCTTAAATGTTTATTTGTAAAACTGATTCAACACCATTTTATTTTTTAATTTATATTTTACTTTTCTTATCAGTTTTACAGCAACCCCCTTATTTATTTACTTATAATGTAAAACTCGGATTTTGTTCATGTAGTCCTACTGTGGCTTTTTAGCCACCAAAGTACTGTTGGTAAAGTAAGCAAACTGAACACAACATTTTTGAATGCCCCAGTTGCTGAACAATTACAATCTAGTATCTACTCCTCTTGATTAAGTTCTGACCTGTTGATTCCCCCTCGAATGATTCCAGGATGTTACATATTGTATCTGGTGAAAGGGACGAGTTTGGAGCACAACCATTAGGTTCATCATCTAGACTGTAGTTTCCTTTTTTTCTTAAGTTGACAGTGAAGGTAGGCCCATAGCAGATATTACTGTAGGGGAGTGAAGTAGTAGAACTTCACTATACACAGTCTCGGCTTTATGAAGTGGGGTGACCTATTCCGTTCTTCGCCTACACTAGCATGAGTCGTCAGGTGCCCATTGCTACAGCTAAAGCCTGGCTCAACCTTTTTTTAACCCATCCTCTTTGACACTAGATGCAAGTGCTTTAATCACTCCGGCCCCCCCCCCCCCCCCCCATATTTATCTCCATAAACAACAGTCAAATATTTGCTGATTATCCATTTCCTCTTCAGTTAATAGGAATTATGTGATACCAGTTTCTTACTAGCTTCAGCACTGTGTAGAAGCTCAACAGTCACCATGTAATTTATGCAGCCAAATATCCTGGAATTGTGTTAATGAAGAATGTGTAGTGTGAAAAAAAACATGTACATTAAACTCATTCATTATTATTAACCCAGAAAAATAGCATGGAACAAAACTTAATGGGTCTACCTTCATTACTTTTGATGTCAAATGAATATTGTGGAAATGATTCCAACCTTTTTTTCTTGCAGATAAATTTCAACCCCTGCACTGCTTATTCCAGGAAAGGTCTTTCAAATGTGTTATTAGCTGACATACAGACTGTGACTAGGACTTTTTTAAAACATTTGACATTTAAGTCATATTCTAATGCAAGCCTTTCAAAATTACTGTCATATGCTGACATACTGGCTTAGTTGGACTAGGATTTTTTTGGGGATATGACATTTAAATGCATGCACTGCTAATTCTGGTGCAGGCCTTTCAAAATTATCATTATCGCAGTCTGATTAACTTTTCTGACATATGATATTCAACATGTGTTTGATACCCTCTTCTGTAAATCAGACACATTCTAGGATTCGCAACTATTTAAGCTACTGTTTATTTTAACTAAGGTCATATAAACTGTAGTGAGCGCAGGGATCAATGTGTTTTAGGTTTACTATGAACGTAAACTACTTAAACACAAACAAATAAGTAAACACTCGTACCAGATTCATTAAATAGTTTTATTTTCAACCTTGTGACATACCATAATATTATGATAATAAGTTAACTTTGTCACCAAGTGTTTTTTTTGTTTGTTTGTTAACAGGCCAAAATGAAAGTTAAATCTGAATCCAAATATTCCACAGTGTCGTGGCATGCTGGTTATTTTCCTTTGCCACTTTTTTATCAGAAGATAGACTAGAACTTGCAAGTGTTATATTAATTTATGCAATAATAACTCAAATATTAATTAGTTACATCAGAATGATAAACAACAAATTAAAAGGCTGACGGCACTTACCAATCAAGTGCTGCTTCTCATATCCGTGTGAAATTAGATAAACACATATAATCCTTCACCATTCGGCCTACGCTCGTTGTGTTAGTGGATTTTTAAAACTATCCACAATTTCAAGTTGACTTTCATAAATCTATTACAGAAATATAAATTCATTAAGAATTTTTTTAAGTGGCCGAATTTTGGGGGGGGGGGGGGGGGGAACAATCAAAGCTCTAACAACTTGTTTCATGTCTGAAAGCACAGAACTGGCAGACTGACCAACAGCAAACCAGTAAGTAGAGGATACACTCATCTGGATGTCCTTAATTTCCTATTCTGAAAACGTAGAGTTTTTTATTTATTTTTACTAGCAAATTACACACAAACAAAATTAAAATTAAAATAATGGAAAAAAAAGGCACAAAATTGTTCTACTTCTTATTTTGATTTGTGTGTTACCAAACAGTAAGTAAAATACTCCAAATGTACACATGAAAACAGAGTTGTTCTACACTTTAAACATTTCACAAAATAGTGTCACGCTAAACAAAAGTATAACACCGCCTTATAACAAGGGAACCCTATGGATACTCAGTGATAAGCTATATATTAAATGCACCATCAAGTCAGATTCACACCGAAAGAAAAAGATAAATCAATTTAAAATCTGATAAAGAAAGAAAGAGTTTCAAATTCCTTCAAAATAAACAGAAATTTAACCTTCAAGCTACTGGCTCAATTTTGTCCAAATCCATTGGTAACTAAGGATTTGGAAAATAATTCTATCTATGCCTGAATAAAATGGAAGAACACTGTCCTCAGTACTATCAAGAACTGAAGAAAATGTAAAAAAAATTAACACCTTTTTTTGTTTGTTAACAACAGATTAAAATAAAAACCTTCAAAGCACCGGCGCACTTTCAAAAGTGCAATGTCGCTTGTCGTAAATGTTCCTCTCAAACGCCTGGATCATCATCATAACCCTCCACTCCCAAAGGAGCATAGGCCTTCAACAAACACATGCCAAGTCCTCCTGTCACGTGCCATCATCTCAAGTTCCTTCCACGTTCTCCTTATCATTTTCATCCCTGTTTCCAGCTCTCTTCTCCATGTGCTTCTTGGTCTACCTCTGCCTCTCTTGCCCTGGGGGTTCCAGAACAAGGACTGCCTTGTAATGCTATCAACAGGTTTCCTCAGTGTGCGTCCTATCCATCGCCTTCTTCTCATCTCTTGTTCCACTGGCACTTGTCTAGTTCTTGTCATCAGTAAAAGCCTGGATAGTCAAAGATATAGTCATGATGATGGTGTTAACTGTTTTTTGCATATTACAAATAAAAAAATGTAATAAAACAGAATCTGTCAAAAAAAGATCACTGCGTTTATTATTATTTTTGCAAGGTTTCTTCTACTGTTACCAAATTTCTGACACTGAAAGGATGGGGGAAAAAAAATCAAGATAATGGAAGTGTGAAAATAAATTATTTTCAAATTTTACTTAATACTGTTTAAATAAAAATACTTTAATAATAATTGAATTCCTATTTTTTTTTTGTGTTTATGTTATTGTTTTTTTAAAATTATGTTTAATTTTAAGTTTACAAAATTGTGAGTATAAACTATGTAGTATCTTCAAAAATAAAAATCCGTGCTACAATCAGGCACAGGCCTTTAATTCCAAGTCTGCTTCTTACTACTTCCCATAGGGAGGTGCAAACAACACAGCCATGATACTTTTATACCATATCCTGGAACGTTTATGTGCAAGTTAACTGTCCAAATAGTAAGTAATGCATCGAGTGTCACAGTAACAGTACTAGTAGCTTAAAGGTTAAAATATTTCATTATGTAATGAATAAAGTAGTTTTATACAGTTCAAAATTACAAGACAGTGACACAATGAAGGATCCCACTGACTACATAATTACAATTTTGCACTGTTGGTCCCTCCATACTCTAATCCTTAAAGACTGATGCAATATCAGGTCCGGTATATTGCATACAAACATTCAGATCATCATACATACGGTCTCATGCAATCATCCACACCATCAATCAGTCACATATTGTATGCATGTCAAGTGAGTGTCGTCTTTCATCCACATATAGCAGCCGCAAAAGAGAGTGCTGCCACCACACTCTCAAAACTCCAGAAAATCCGTTGACGCTCGTCATGACATGCGAATGCTTTGTATGATCTGGAAGACAGCTTTGGAAGAGAAAACATGGAAACAAATTTTATTTAAGGGAAATTAAATTTTTTATCCAAGAATACACAAGCATTTAGCATATTCTGAAGGCAAATTAACAAATATGACATTTACTAAATATGACAAGTTGTAGGAATATTTATAACAGAAAAATGAAAAGAAATATGACAATTTCATATTAAGCATTGTCATTAAATTCATAATACCCCAAGAATCGCTATAGTAATATTCAACAAAAGACTAGATTTGCACAATACCACATACGACAATTTGTTTGTGTGAAATGTCAAATCAATCCTATTGCATGGCTGTGACCGATGGAGAATAATAAAAACAACAACTAAGAAGCTACAGACTTTCATAATTGGGTGCTTGCATACAACAAAAGGATGAAGTATAACAAAGCCACTAACAGACGAACCAGAAAAGTGTCGGTGGAACAAGAGACGAGACGAAGATGCTGGTGATGGATAAGACACACACTAAGGAAACTTGAAAGTATTACAAGGCAGCCCTTGTTCTGGAATCCTAAGGGTACAAGAGGTTGATTTCATGCCCAGGTGTAGATCCCAAGGGTCTCTGATCAGACAAAGAAATGTTGTACCAGGCGACTAATACGAGGTTGTGAATGAGCTGGCAACCTCACCACGTACAAAAAAATATTCTACAAAAACCACCCCTTTAGAAGCATGTAAAATCTTGGGGCAAGCTTCATGTAAGGAGACCTGGTGCAGGGGTGGCATATTCATATTTGTATTCTCCTGTGCAAACTGATTATTCATGCCATCATATTTTACACCAAACCTCAAAATTTTGACTACTTTAAAAATAATTTTTTTTGCATTTAGGTTAGTTCTTTCTTTTCTCTTTTTCTTGGTCCCTAACAAAGACCTGAGGCCAAAACACAAGCCCTATCTTCGTCCCTTGGCCTAGTATGACATTTACAAACTATTGTTTAACCCATTGTTTATCATAGGCTTCCTGAGGTCATTCTCATGTCTTTGTTTTTTCGACGTGCGACCTATATTTATTACACTCCAGCATTTTCTTTAATACGGAAACACACCCCCCAATAATCTACTTGGATAAGCCATTTCTTGCCTTGTTTTTATTATTTATCAAATCATCAGCTTTTGACGTTATTAGTTCTTCATTTCTGCTGTTCTTGTTTGTTTCCTCTGCTGACCCAGATATCTGTGTAGATTAATCGAGTGCAGTGTGTTTTAACTTTTTTTTTTTTATGCCAAGGACCCCTTTTATTGTCTGATAAAGGGTATGGACCCCTTCTTGGGGGAACAAAATGTACATAAAAGCTAATAAAATCTTTAAAATTTAAATTTTAGGTAAGGTACATAGACCGCCTTGAATCCATTCGTGGACCACAAGGAGGTACATGGACCACCGGTTAGGAAACCCTGATATAGTGCAACAAAGGAGATAAACTACAATTAACTAAAGATTTCACTCTCTGTGTCACCTACCTGAGCCACAAACCACAAACAAGAACAGAGCCATCAATGCAGGTCCAACAGGGTATTTGTCTTCTGCGTTTTTCTGAAACATAACATTTCTTTTTAAATCAGCAAAATACATTGCAGTACCACAACCAATAAGTTATTACTTTAACTACAGGGTGTTCCACGAAAAAGCGGCCCGTGACGTCATGGACGTACTGTATCGGCACAGTACGTCCATGACGTCACGGGCCGCTTTTTCGTGGAACACCCTGTAGTTTCATGATATATATTATTGTGCTCAAACATTTGCACTTTCTAACGCGGAAGGCCAGTTCAATACCCAAGACATACTCAGCTGTAGCAGACCTGGCCAGTTGGCTGAAGCACATGTAGTATTTTTCCCCATGATACGTAATGGCCAATCTGGAAGATATTTTACTTTTCGCCAATAAGGTAATAGAAGTTCCCATTGCAAACACTGCCATAGGGGAATGAAGTGTTAGAGACTTCACTACACTAAGTCCAGCTTTATGAGATGACCAGTTCACTTCTTTGTCACCTTTGCCTTCCCTAACTCTAGTTGAGTAAGGGAGGCCTTACACATTTACAGCTATGTAGTCTGGAGTGTGATGCTACCAGATTTTTAATCTGGAACCCATTACTTTGCTGCTAGAGCACTAACAACTCTGTCAATTCTCACCAATGCCATTTTCATAAATGTCATGTCTTTTTTTTTGGCCATGTAATATGACGCAAGTTACACATGCTTAAAATCTTTAGCAATATCATAAATTCGCATACAATCTTTGAAACTCTCCAATGACCAATCAAAAATACCCAAATTCAACGTGCACTTTCAGTCTGGTCTGCCAGCACTAGGCTAACTGAACTTGACTTCGCAGGATTTGATTCAATGATTAAAACGTCTTTAATCTGACTAAAAACATCTTGATATGTATCATAACATAGACCTCTTACTACACCAATCTATTTGGTTTTAGGTAATATACAACCACGAGAATTACCATCAGAATCAACTGCATACTTAATATTCATACTACAGTACGCCATTAGGCCGATTCAACAAATTCCACTCGATTTTTCACATTGAGCCATTACGCCTTCATGTGTTTTTATTTAGTCTCAACGTGTTAAAATGTAAGAACCTTATTTATTCCACTCTTACCAAAGTTTTGGGTACATTTCCTCTGGTTGTAATGTTTTTACTGTGTTTCTCACTAGCAAGTCTCATGCGCTGTTTATTAGCCATTTCGTCTTCCCAACTTCAGCACAAGTTTGCGACTGACAACGTCGATGTTACACGTATGAAGGGAAAGTGACACCAATCCGGAAACACGTAAGGAGACATTTGACTTTAAGGTCAAGGTATTCCTAAGAGGGTGCTGAGGATTACGGAAAAAAAGTTCCAGATAATTTAAAACATTGTGTCTGTTATTTAGTAAATTTAGTGCATAACCACAAAAGCTTAAATTTCCTTTCAGCGTTATGGGCAATTTTACTTATGTAAATCATGAAAGCTCAACAAATTCGTTACTTTACAGCTGTTGATCGATAAGTTCGCGAAGTAACTTTCCGCATTTCTTGCAAAAAAAAAAAAAAAAAAAAATATCTCATGACTTAGAAAAGTGTCATCCTTTATGTCAAACGAGTACCTGTTAATTACCCTTATTTATTTATTTACTAATTTATTGACTTAGAAAACAAACATGCCAGCAGCAAATATATTTCGGTGTTTCAAATTTTTGACAAATCCTTACAAGTAAATATCTATATGGCTATACTGTAAGTTAAAAAGCTTTGGTCGAAATATGCATGATTTAATGCAGGTTTTGCTAACGAGGACCCATATTGTCTTCCAAAGCCTTATGGATGGTTTAGGTGATCATGTACCATCATGTTGGCTTATATATCAATTTCCCCTCCCGCTTGATGTTTTGGACTGATTCTTAATAAACTGGTTTCGCAGCTAGATAATGAAAATAGCACTTAGCATAACGTTGCTGTAGTGATATGTATAGTGGTGTAATAGTTACATGAATAGTACATTCCCTTTTTTAAAATTAAAGTATCCCGTTCAACCCTTGATGTGTTATAATTAGGACATATGGTGTTGTAGCGAAAGGTTTTTGAGTGTAGTATACAGTAGTAGTTACTGAAAAGAACTGAAGAAGAATTCAGTCTGACAAGAATGTAGTCCCAGTGTCAGAGACGGGCACTGGTATCACAGGAGAGTCATGGCGGTGAAGGTCTCTACTTCAGATAGTATTCAGCTTAGAGATAGAGCCTAAGTTGCCACCTTGCTATGTAACTTCTTCTTCCTCGTTCGTCCCGAAAAGGACGTTGGTTGCGTTGTGTCTGTTTACGCCCCTTTCGGTCGACACATCCGACTTCAGCACGGCATTTTTGGGGACCGGGTTTGCCTTCCCTTGGCGATCCCTACTCTTTCAGCCAGACTGCAGTGATGCAGCCGGTTTCCAGGACCACCACGTGGAGGTGGAGTAGGGTCTTGGTCAGCTCTGGTTCGTTGACCCTGACGCAAGCAGTCAAGCTATGGGTCGCTGACTGCATTCTCTATTGCTGCATCTTTGGGTCCCGCTATGTAACTTACCTATGATAATCAAACAAATTCAGCAAAACTCAATTCAACAATATAAAATTAATAAGTCAGCTGATTACAATTACTGAATCAATTTATTATGTACATCTATCTTTTTTCCTTGTGCAAAAATGAATGATGAAATTTGAATGAATAAAATTAATTACAAAATTGCTTTATAGTTGAGTTACACTAAAAACCGTTAACTAAATAAGAAGTCATTTCTGGAATCTTCTGAATAGCATAAAATGTTCTTCCAAATGTTCCTTTATCACTTAAGTATATTGTCGTAAATTTATTTTGAGAGAAAGAGTCTTAGAAATAGTAGTCCGGTTTAGAGTGTAGAATGATGGTGAAAAGCTCAGTGATAGAAATGTAGAGAGTAAATAGATGCTTCACAGAGTGCTGGAAGAGAGTAAAGACAGACTTATTTACGACAAATCGTTTCTCTCAATCTTCTCTTCCACTCTCCTGGTCAAACAATTATTTGCATACAACTATCTTAAACAAATAGGGGAAATTTTGGGCTTTGGGTAGTCCGACACAATAACGATTAAGTTTATGTTGTTTATTAAAGTTAAAAAAACAATCACTACAATAATCATTTGTTTGCAACAAGAATTATCAAAATTACAGAAAAATGCAAATAACAAGGTAGGGAGGGGGTGAAGAAGATTGGTATCGACTAAGCCCGTCCCGCTTATTAGACAAAGATAAACCCAGTCCAAAGATAATTAGTTATCAGGAACGTAGGTAAGTTAACCTAACAGTGAAGTTAATTACTCTGAAAGAGGTGTTTCAAAATTAGGTATAGGTGGTAGAAAAAATCCTGTTCTTCCCAATTGTTCTTCCCTTTACTAAGCAAAAGAAAAGGAGGGGGGTTTAAAACAGAGTTTATCAAAAACTATCCCACTTAAAGGAACAATGCCGGGGATACAGAAAATGTATTACCCGGTAAGCAAGTTAACAAATGGGTTACAAAATAAGATTAAATTTCCTGTCATTCATACACGCGCTAGTAAAGGCCTTCACTCATCTTGCTCTCACTTACCGATTGTGAAAAAATCTGGCACTCTATAGAATAACACAACAGCAGTTATACCTCAAACTAAATGTATGAGTGTTTGTTCAAGTTCCAGCCCCAGATTAGCGGGTAGGCGTTCAGCACATAAAAAGGATCCCGTAATCGCTGGAAAATGAATCTGTAATTGTGTCTCTTTTCTTAATAACAGTTTCTATGGGAGGGCACGGTCTCTGATACCGGGGTGAGGATGGTGTGGTCTATTTGACTTTGCCGCTGATAATAAAATTCTTACGCGTGCTGATACACTTTATCCGTGAGGTATGGTTTAAGTCCAGGGAGAAAACTAGTCACATCACTGTTCGGTAAATATGTATTCTCTCTCTGTGTCAGTAAACTAACAAAAGCTCGGGTCAGTGTTCTTCTTCCCGTTACGACTTAGTTTGCTTGATGGTGTGTTAAATTTGTCTTTGGGTGTGCTTTCTTTGCTATAAGTTAGATAGCGGAATTCCAAACATAGAATCGCCTCAAAGATTAAAAATATACACAGTCTCAACAAGTTCTGAGTCATGGGAGACTCTACACACTGTTTATGCTTTGCTTTGCTTAGATTGATTTGCTTTATTGCTTTCTTAATGCTGGGATCGCACAGGTTACGATCACTCTGTATGAAAGAAAAAAAGACATGTAATATACCGAAAAACAAATAACCTTCTAAAGCGCGATGAATTTCCCGTTAAGACTATTTTATATACGCTCGCGTATTTAATTATGTATTTAATAAACACTGCGCGAGTTTTAGTGGTTAAAACACACATCTATAAATATAGGACTTAACTAAATTTATTAATTATAAATTCCTTCGCGACTTTAAAAATTAATTTAAGCATTTAACATCTATTATCTTTTGGAAATAATATAGCAGATATATCATTACATTTACAACTGGAACTATTGAGATGGTTTAATTTAATAGATTTAAATTAACACAAAATCCAGTGAAGTGGAATGAATGAACTAGACCACTGATCACTTTACACAATATATATTATACAGTTTTGCACAGAAATAGAATTCACTGCAAATATGTATAAAATCCAGGGGATAATCTATAACAAGATTTCAAATATAGCTAGTGCTTCTGTTAAGTTCTGGCCAGCGAGTGATAAAGTGTATTTCTACGTGGTCTGTATATATCTAGAATGAAATGAAAGATGAGTGGGACATGAGAAACTTGACACCTTTTTTAGATCTCAGGACACTTTTGGGGATCTGACCGCCAGACTAAAGAGATATGCCGCCCCTGGTCTCTCGTATCTTCGCTCGCTGCTTGCGTTCCGGCTTTCCCCGTTCGCTTTCACTGCGATCGGTTCTGCGTTTGGCACGGAGATGCGAAAATACTGGCAGGGAACTTGCGTCGCTCGTCAGGGACCACTACTGTCTTTGATCGTAGCGCTAGTCTTTCCTGAGATCCCCCAGTCTGTGTCTTTGATCGTGGTCTCTGCTATCTGTTTGATACTGGCGCCGCTTCCTCAGGGCCAATTTAATGAAATTACTGCCTATGATTGCTCAAGAGATGACCATGGGCGTGATTTAATCTCTCCTTTAATCAATGCGACGACCAGAATGAACGGTAGATAAGCTGTCCACATATCAATCAGCAAAGGTGTTGCCAATCTGCGTGGAAAGGTTGCATAGCTAATGAGTCCAGGTGAAAAGAAAAATCCCGTTTGACGAAAGGTTACAATATTTCGGGGGCACTGATGTTATCCAAGGGGTCGTTACGAAGAGTCGTATCATATCATTCAGGGTCGGATGCGTTCGTCTGTCTCAATCGTCCCCTCTTTTGAGACATGAAAACCTCTTTTCATGTTTGATTTATGACGACGAGGCTGCCCTGAACGGTAGCTTTAGGATGATTGGTATCTTCAACTTCCTCCTCTTCCTCCGTAGTCCAGTTTCTACTCAGGAAATCAGCCCCGACATTCTGTCTTCCCGGAATGTATTCCACTTTGAAAGAATAAACGCTTAAAAGAAGAGCCCGGAGCCGCGCTGGCGTAGTGGTTACAACACCGCTCTGGCGACCGGGTGATACAGGATCAAACCCGGGCGACGGCATTTGAGGATTTTTCGTCGACCGGGATTTGGACTGAATTAACTCGAGACCTGGCGACGACATTTGAAGGAGTGTCATCGACCAGGGACTGGCGGCTCCTGAGCCGACCCAGCTGCAATGGGTACCTCCGAAATCGGCGAGTATTTGCCTGAATGGCGAGGGACACCTGTCTCTGTACAAGAAATAAAGGGATACTCACGTAAAATCAATGTCAGGTTAGACATAAAATAATAACCTGAGATTTCGCCTCGAGTATTAGCGGGCGTACGCAAAAAAAAAAAAAAAAAAAAGAAGAGCCGAACGCATCATCCTTGCGTTAAATTCTTTATTGGCACCAAGAAATGCTAACGGAGCGTGGTCTGTTTGCACTGTGAAAGATGTACCATAGAGAAACTCATGATGGCGTCTGATACCGTCAATCAGAGCGAGGCATTCTCTTTCGACTACGCTGTAGTTCCGTTCAGCTTTATTTAATTTCCGACTGCCATAGGCAACTGGAAATAGCATGTTTGGGTCACTGTCATCGGCTTGAAGCAGTGTTGACCCGATGCCCTGACCTGACGCGTCGACCCGTAATACAAAAGGTTTCTTGAGGTCAGGCAACCTCAAAATGGGGTATGCAGACAACTGTCCTTTCAAAGTGCTGTATGCGTTTCGCACTTTTGATCCCACATGACCTTATCCGGACGCCCTTTCTTAGTGAGGTCAGTCAGAGGTGCTGTCAGTCCGTTGAAGTTCTGGATGTACTTCTGATAATATGCACATAGTGATATGAAGGAACGTACGTCTTTCTTCGTTCGGGGTCTTTTTGCTGCCACTATTTTCTCCACGTTCTTCTTAATAGGCCAACTGCATCCGTGAGAAATAGTATGCCCCAGGAAGTCTAACTGTTCAAACCCGATGAGACATTTACTAGGTCTGGCTGTGAGACCAGTTTACTGTAGTCTCCTGAGGAGCATAGCAACCGTAGCAATATGTTCTTCGTAGGTTTCCGATGCAATTAATATGTCATCCATGAAATTATGGATATGGGGACTTTGCAAAGGTTCTAGAAGCTTCCTCATCATCCTGGTGAACACTCCTGGTGCGTTATGCAAACCGAATGGCATCACATTAAATGTGTAATGTCCTTCACTAGTGCTGAAAGCTAACAAAGGTTTAATTTCCTCCTTGACTGGTATTTGATAATAACCTTTACTGAGGTCAATCTTGGAGAAAATCCTTGCCTTGCTAAGCTTGGTAAACAACTCAGAAACAGTTTGGAGAGGTTTGGGCTGGAATTCAGTAACAGCGTTTAGCAGCCGGTAATCTATACACAGCCGAACTTCCTTATTGGGCTTCTGCAACAGCACTACACTGGAACTGTAAGGAGATGTAGACTCACTGATAATTCCTGCCTGGCGCAGCTTGTCTATTTCTCCGTGAAGTGCATCAGCTTTAGCGTACAGTATGGGGTAAACTCTGGTTCGAACAGGGGTCTCGTTTGTAAATTTCATATCAAATTCGATGAGATTTGTTCGACCAGGTACATCCGTTAAGACTGAACTGTACTGTTTTAGTAGCGCCCTGGTTTCTGTTTGTTGTTCTGGTGAGAGATTGTCGCCGAACTTGACATCTTTAAAGGATTCTGTGGGTTGCAATGGATACTCCATGCAACCATCATCATCTTCCTCGTCTTCCGTTGCTATGGCGACAGCCAGGAGATGCTCGGAGGATGGCACCGGTCTCTCCAAATATTTCTTAAGGAGATTTACGTGGAAGACCTTCTCCTTTCCTTTTATCGAGATCTTGTAATTAGTACGTGAGATCTTTTTAAGGACAGTAAACGGCCCTTGCCATCCGATGCGAAGTTTATTGCTTCCGGTTGGAAGTAGCAACAAAACTTTCTCCCCTGGTTGTAGTTCTCTCTCTTTTGCAGCTTTGTTGTATCTTTTAGCATGTTTAGCGCGGGCTTTCGTAAGGTTGGTAGTAGCTAGATCCCATCCTAGCTTCAGCCTTTCCTTGAGCTCAGATACATACTTGCTTGCAGAGACGACTGTCTCGTCAGCCTTTTGGTCTGTCAGGGACCGAAGTAAGGCTTCTAGTGGCCCCTTAATAGGTCTGCCAAATAAAAGTGTAGCTGGCGCGAATCCCGTAGACGCTTGGGGAACCTCTCGGTAGGCGAATAAGGCAGCCGATATATATAGGTCCCAGTCTTCCGGTTTCTCCTGACCCAGCTTACGTAACATGGTGGTGAGGGTGCCGTTAAAACGTTCCACGAGCCCATTTCCGGCCGGATGGTAGGGACTTGTGTGGATATGTTTGACCCTCAAGATCTTAAAGATCTCCTCCATTAACAGGCTACGGTATTGGTATCCATTGTCCGTCAAAACTTGTTGAGGGAATCCCAACCGTGTAAAAATTTGCACGAGGGCTTCTGCGACATGCCTGGAATCTGTGCATGTTAGCGGTATAGCTTCGGCCCACATTGTGCAAGTGTCGACTAAAGTCAGGATGAACCTGCTCTTTCTTTTGGTCCTTTCCAGGGGTCCAATGATGTCGACAGCAACCCGTTCAAATGGAGTACCCACTATTGGCATTTGCCCCATAGGTACTGGGGGTGTCAAGTGCTTTGGTGCTACCCGTTGGCACTGGGCGCAGGATTTCACATACCTGATAATGTCAGAGTTCATTCCTGGCCACCAATAGTGGTTTTTTATTCGCTGAATAGTGGCGTTTTGTCCCATATGTCCGCTAAAGGGAAGAGAGTGCCCCATTTCTAAGATCTGGCTTCTGTACTGCGTCGGTACTAGGAGCTGGTTATTCCCCGTGTCCGGGTTGCCCGTTCTACGATACAATACGCCGTCCTTAGAAAAGATGTCTCCGTTGTGTCTGGAGTCCTTAGCCATGGGCAGTTTTCTAAAGCAGGGCTCCAGAGTAGGGTCCTTTTGTTGCGCCTCCTTCAGTTCATTCGGCAACAAATTTGGCGCAGGTTCCCTCTCCTTTTTGGCTTGCCCTCTGGTGGTTACCGCTGCCACAATCGGCTCCTTTGGTCTCTCAATAAACACGTATCTACATCCCAGGATAACTGGGTAGATAGGATCATCCATAATGGCCGCTTTAATAATCCCTCTGACAAAGTCAGAGTGTATTTCTACCAGTGCGATAGGAAGCGTCCTGGGTGCATCACTCCTGAAAACTCCACTAAGTTTGACGGTTTCCTCTGTCTCCTGACCGGGTTTGACTAGGTGCCTAGCGACAATACAACTAAAGCTTAGTTCAGTGTCAAAGAGACAAGTAGTTGAGGTACCATTCAAAATTACAGTTCCTCGAGTTGAGGGTCGGTCCCCCTCAGGTTGAGAATCACTGACATTGACTCTACCTTTCGAGGCTGTATGCAAACATCCGACGCGGTTTGGACCGGTTTTTTGCCCTGATCAGACGTTCCTGGTGTAGGGGTCTTCCCTTTTCCTTGACCTTGGTGGCCGCGCTGCCACGTAGGCTTGGTGGGTTGATCAGAATTGTTGTTAGGGGGGTATCGGGTTTTGTAGAATTTCGATTTTTCCTGGGGAGGTCTCTGGGTATTATTTTCTCGTTGGTTATAATTCTGAGAGGGATTAGAGGAATAGGATGACTGCTCTAGATTTTGTTTACGAGATGGCTCATCTGTGGGTTTACGTTTAGTGCTGGGAAGTTCGGCCATTGCATTGGTATAGCGTTCTGCCTTATTGAGTATGTCCTCAAGCCTGACTGCGCCCTGTTCAGCCAAAAATCTACGGGTTTCGTTTGACAAAGTTGACTTTATCTGTTCCACAAGAACAAGTTCAAGTAGTCCCTCATATGTAAGAGGTAGGTCAGATAATTCAATGCACTTGGTCAAATAGCCCGTGAGACGTGAAGAGAACTGCGGGAATGTTTCCGTGCTCTCTTTCCGGCTGTTTCTGAACATTTGCAGAAATTTTCGGGCGGTCATCTCAAACCGCTCTAGCAAGGCTTTCTTCAGCGTGTCGTAATCATGTTGGTTGGTTCCCAGCTTTGTATATACGTCATAAGCAGTACTTTTTAATGACGTTGAGAGTTTAAGTGCCCAACGGGAACTCTCTAACCCATACAAATTTGCGAGCCTCTCGAATTTTTCTAGGTAGCTGTCAATTTTTTCATTGGGGCTAGGATAAGACTCTAAAGCAAAAGACATCGCAGTTAATTGGGCAGACTGAGTACTGGAGAGATCCATTGACTGAGACTGGGGCGAAGACGGCTCTCCGTTATTCGAAGTAGAGGCGCCCCGACTCTCTAAAGCCTTAAGCGCCAGTTCATGCTGTCTTTCCCTCTCTCTCTCTCTCCCTGCGAGCTTCCATTTCTGCCTCAATTTTCTTGTTCTCTGCCTCAATTTTCTTCTGCTCCAATAGGCGTTCTTCTGCTTCTTTCCTGTCTGCCCTCTCCTGTGCTTCTCTCCTCTCTGCTCTCCCTTTTTCTTCCTTCCTCTCAGCTTCTGCTCTTTGTTTCTCTTCCTTCCTCTCTGCTTCTGCTCTTTGTTGCTCCGCGTCATATATTTCCAGTTCCTGGTTGATAAACAGGTTCGCCGCTTCTGCGTCTAATCCTGCCTCTTTCGCTTCCAGCCTCAGGATGGATCTCATCTTTATCCTCTCTGCCATTGTCAAAGAATAAGATGTAGTATGACTAGAGAATAGTACGAAAGAACAAGAAGGGGGAAAAACTCAAAGCCGCTACGAGAAAAAAAAACACAAAGTATAACTTTACTTGTGTTACCTCCTATATGAAATGTGCAAACTTATCGCTGCTATTATTGTCACTTAAGACTCTTAACGCAAGCGACTATGCCACTAAATTGGTAAGTTACACTAGAAAAGAATCTACTCTTACTAACAGTAGAGACAAATTTATATTAAAAAAATTTAAAAGGAAAAAAAAATGTTTCCCTAAAATTTTTAATTCTCCGTCATAAAACTCGCCCCTGAAGTCAATTATATGAGAAGAGACGATGTTAACTAGACTTTAAAAGTCAGAACAAGGCGTCTTTAGCTAAGCTCAACTCTTTCTAACTTCAAAACCTTTAGTGACTGTAAAACCAATCACGCAATCCCAGCAAATCTTATAAAGAAAAAATTTAATTTCCTCTGCCAGAGGATAATTTAGCTAACCAAATTTATGATTATCCGTACTTTCTACTGCTGTGGAAAGAAAACAACCTGTAAATATGCTGTGTGGACGACCCAAATACTAAAAGGCGTTGTCTAGGGGTGTAATTAATTATTTATTTATTTCCCTAAATCACAAAGACAGATCACTCACACTCTATCTAGTTAGACCCAGACTTAGATCAGACTCAAAATATCTTTATCCCGGCGAGCCAGCCAAATATTGTCGTAAATTTATTTTGAGAGAAAGAGTCTTAGAAATAGTAGTCCGGTTTAGAGTGTAGAATGATGGTGAAAAACTCAGTGATAGAAATGTAGAGAGTAAATAGATACTTCACAGAGTGCTGGAGGAGAGTAAAGACAGACTTATTTACGACAAATCGTTTCTCTCAATCTTCTCTTCCACTCTCCTGGTCAAACAATTATTTGCCAGTTTTCCAGACGCACACCTGCTCTCCCACCGATTTTATGCTTCAAACACACAGACGACGTGGATACAACTATCTTAAACAAATAGGGGAAATTTTGGGCTTTGGGTAGTCCGACACAATAACGATTAAGTTTATGTTGTTTATTAAAGTTAAAAAAACAATCACTACAATAATCATTTGTTTGCAACAAGAATTATCAAAATTACAGAAAAATGCAAATAACAAGGTAGGGAGGGGGTGAAGAAGATTGGTATCGACTAAGCCCGTCCCGCTTATTAGACAAAGATAAACCCAGTCCAAAGATAATTAGTTATCAGGAACGTAGGTAAGTTAACCTAACAGTGAAGTTAATTACTCTGAAAGAGGTGTTTCAAAATTAGGTATAGGTGGTAGAAAAAATCCTGTTCTTCCCAATTGTTCTTCCCTTTACTAAGCAAAAGAAAAGGAGGGGGGTTTAAAACAGAGTTTATCAAAAACTATCCCACTTAAAGGAACAATGCCGGGAATACAGAAAATGTATTACCCGGTAAGCAAGTTAACAAATGGGTTACAAAATAAGATTAAATTTCCTGTCATTCATACACGCGCTAGTAAAGGCCTTCACTCATCTTGCTCTCACTTACCGATTGTGAAAAAAATCTGGCACTCCATAGAATAACACAACAGCAGTTACACCTCAAACTAAATGTATGAGTGTTAGTTCAAGTTCCAGCCCCAGATTAGCGGGTAGGCGTTCAGCACATAAAAAGGATCCCGTAATCGCTGGAAAATGAATCTGTAATTGTGTCTCTTTTCTTAATAACAGTTTCTATGGGAGGGCACGGTCTCTGATACCGGGGTGAGGATGGTGTGGTCTATTTGACTTGGCCGCTGATAATAAAATTCTTACGCGTGCTGATACACTTTATCCGTGAGGTATGGTTTAAGTCCAGGGAGAAAACTAGTCACATCACTGTTCGGTAAATATGTATTCTCTCTCTGTGTCAGTAAACTAACAAAAGCTCGGGTCAGTGTTCTTCTTCCCGTTACGACTTAGTTTGCTTGATGGTGTGTTAAATTTGTCTTTGGGTGTGCTTTCTTTGCTATAAGTTAGATAGCGGAATTCCAAACATAGAATCGCCTCAAAGATTAAAAATTTACACAGTCTCAACAAGTTCTGAGTCATGGGAGACTCTACACACTGTTTATGCTTTGCTTTGCTTAGATTGATTTGCTTTATTACTTTCTTAATGCTGGGATCGCACAGGTTACGATCACTCTGTATGAAAGAAAAAAAAGACATGTAATATACCGAAAAACAAATAACCTTCTAAAGCGCGATGAATTTCCCGTTAAGACTATTTTATATACGCTCGCGTATTTAATTATGTATTTAATAAACATTGCGCGAGTTTTAGTGGTTAAAACACACATCTATAAATATAGGACTTAACTAAATTTATTAATTATAAATTCCTTCGCGACTTTAAAAGTTAATTTAAGCATTTAACATCTATTATCTTTTGGAAATAATATAGCAGATATATCATTACATTTACAACTGGAACTATTGAGATGGTTTAATTTAATAGATTTAAATTAACACAAAATCCAGTGAAATGGAATGAATGAACTAGACCACTGATCACTTTACACAATATATATTATACAGTTTTGCACAGAAATAGAATTCACTGCAAATATGTATAAAATCCAGGGGATAATCTATAACAAGATTTCAAATATAGCTAGTGCTTCTGTTAAGTTCTGGCCAGCGAGTGATAAAGTGTATTTCTACGTGGTCTGTATATATCTAGAATGAAATGAAAGATGAGTGGGACATGAGAAACTTGACACCTTTTTAGATCTCAGGACACTTTTGGGGATCTGACCGCCAGACTAAAGAGATATGCCGCCCCTGGTCTCTCGTATCTTCGCTCGCTGCTTGCGTTCTGGCTTTCCCCGTTCGCGTTCACTGCGATCGGTTATGCGTTTGGCACGGAGATGCGAAAATACCGGCAGGGAACTTGCGTCTCTCGTCAGGGACCACTACTGTCTTTGATCGTGGCGCTAGTCTTTCCTGAGATCCCCCAGTCTGTGTCTTTGATCGTGGTCTCTGCTATCTGTTTGATACTGGCGCCGCTTCCTCAGGGCCAATTTAATGAAATTACTGCCTATGATTGCTCAAGAGATGACCATGGGCGTGATTTAATCTCTCCTTAAATAAATGCGACGACCAGAATGAACGGTAGATAAGCTGTCCACATATCAATCAGCAAAGGTGTTGCCAATCTGCGTGGAAAGGTTGCATAGCTAATGAGTCCAGGTGAAAAGAAAAATCCCGTTTGACGAAAGGTTACAATATTTTGGGGGCACTGATGTTATCCAAGGGGTCGTTAGGAAGAGTCGTATCATATCATTCAGGGTCGGATGCGTTCGTCTGTCACATATATCTTGTCTGGTCTAACTTCATGTGTGAAGTTTGAAATTTTTTTTTTTTGGTTCGGTTTTTGCCTCTTCTGGCGAGGCGCGTTCCTTTAAACCAATTTCACTGAAAATGGGGGGGGGGGGGGGGAAATCCTTTTAATCTAAGGGGATACCGCGCTCCTAAATGATAGGTTATATCAGAGCGCATTTACCATCCAAAAAAAAAGTCAACTCTGTTGACTGCTGGCCCGATCAGTGTTGATAGATACTAAGTTCTGAAAAGGACTAACATTATATATCTGCTAGCATAAAGCCCTAAAAAGAAATCGCCAGCTACGCCAACGTCCGAGCTTGCTTTTTTTCCCCGCTGTTTGATCTTTTATAGGGGGTGGGCTGGCGTACCAGAAAGCAGTGCGTTGTCATAGTTATCAGACTGCGTATTTGGTGCAGACTTGAGCGAGTTTATGTTAGCTGTGTCCAGAATTCTTTTTCATGCTTCTCAACCTGTTATCCATGACTTTTATCTATATCTCCTTTCACTTTCCATAACTTCTACTTTCCTATTATACAAAGTTTTCCGTAATTGGTTCCGACTTCGATTTATGTCAACTTTTTAAAGACAATCGACACAGCAGTTTTCAACGCGCTGGTGCCCTTACTTACAATTTTCTCCAAAAGTACTGCACACAGCAACTATTCCTTTGAAATAAATAAAGCTGGTTTTATCCTCCAAAAAAAACGAAATAACTGTCATCACTTTCTGTCACTGCATTCACTTGAACGACGCATGAATCCATCTTCATACTATCACACTTTCCTTTCCTCCGCAGAACGCCATTATAAAAATCGGTTCGTCTACAAGCGAGCTCGCGGCTTCTGATTGGCTGACAATATTCTTCTTCTTTCTCTCATGACAAGGCATCGTGTTTACAACTCGTTACAGGCGTACTAATCCAAGAAAACAAAGTCAGATTTCCAGTATCCAAATATAGTACCTTCTTTCCCCCTCCACTCAGTCCACATACAGTAAATCAAAACTAAATTTGTGTGAATGGTTTTATGTGTGACCTCCCCTTTCCAAGAAACAAACAATAAAAATAAAAGACAAATGAATTTAAAAAAAAAAAATAAAATGAAGTCTCACATAATTGCCCTGTTGTTAAGAAGGTGAAAAGGGGTGAGAAAGCCCGAGGTTGTCCGAGATTACATCAAATCCACCAATTATATGTCATCAGCCATACAAGCACCCCATCAGACTACTCCTTTTGCTCACACCATCATTGATCCTTATACATTAATTTTAGTTCTTTGTGGTGGATTTGGTGTTACAAGATGTTATTTCTACTGACTGAGGTCCGCTGTGAAGGTCCCTGATTACAACAAATGTTGGGTTGAGTTATCAGAGCACCTTGCTGCTACCACCATATGACCTCAATCAGACTTATTCTGGACTAGTATGTATGTTAGCTACGTCTATATGTCTAGGGTTATGAGTGTATGATGTAGTGTAATTACTACAAACACATTTAATTATTTAGGACTAAGTCAATACTACAAACACAAACAAACTGACTCTCTATAAAATATATCTTATAGAAGTCTGTGTTAAAAGTTTGGTAAAATGGTTATTTATAATTTATTTGGCCTGATTCAGAATTTTCTGAGTCAGGACCAACAACCAAAATTGATATTATGAATATATTTACATCAATTGAAATACAACACTGGATCTTCTGTCCATTCAATTAATAATAAGACAATCAAAATATGTGTAGCTATGTTCTCTAAATTAAATGACACTGGTAATTAAAGATATGGGTGGGGTACTGTCATCATTCCCTCTTTCTTTTATAAAGTTTATCTTGAAAGTTTATTGCCAACAATTTATTTTATGTTATTTATATTTTGATAGAGTGATATAGTGGATAAAAACTGAGTGCCGACATGTATGGCACTTAGCTAGATTAAGATGTTGCTGTCATATTCATAGGTTCTCTGGTAAGACCACGCTGACAAGGTTCCTGGTGCAGTAACTAGACCTCAGGGTCCAATCAATAAGTTACTTTAGTACACTGCAACAACGCCACCAGGGTTCTGGTACCTACACTGTACCAGAACAAAAAACCTCTGAAACAACGTTATGATTCTTAAAAACACATCTATATTCCCTTTCACATGTAATAAATGGCATAAAGAAAAAGGGTCAGATCTCTCTGACCACCCCATACCACTCTGAGATGACAATGCATTACCAATGCCCCTATTCTGTTCCTTAAGGGCTACAACGCCTCTGACACTGCAACAATGATGATCTCCCATAAGATAACGTGGGTTAGCTTTTCCACTGGCAACTGTGGAGATCATTTTCAGTTATGCAATACACATTAATTTTACTGCTTTTACTGCTTGAACACACACCACAAGTCCTGCATAACTCTGCTGGGGACTCTGTAAAAAAGGTAAAGGAACCCGTTACACGCCCATTGAGGCATATTGGGAATATGGTGTTAGGCCCATATTATCTTGACCGTCGGCACACGAGGGGTGATGTGGTCGGCATCACGCCGGCCGCCTTAACCTTCCCAGAGTAGCTCTGGTACCCATTTGGGGCTGGGTCGACCCAGGAGCCGTTTGTGGCCTAAAAATTTTCCGCCTCATCTGGGGATCGAACCATAGACCACAGCGCTAGGAAGCCAGTGCACTAACCACTATGCTACCGCGGCTCCTGGGGACTCTGTACTTAGTCGTAAACCTTCCCAATCGAGCAGTATCGCAGACACCAATTTTTATTGAAATAACAAGATTAATAAAGTCCATCCTTACCACAATTCAAAGAAATATCACAAACGTACGTTGAATGGCTTTAGCATAATTATAGTTTAAGTTCAGCTTTGCCTTCTATTCAGACTGCCAATGGTTAATGACACACTTGGTACTGCTGAGGACAACGCAGCTTGCTTCTAGCATATTTCTTTTTCAACTGGCACTGCGCGGTAAACGCTTTTTGCCAATATGCCTAGACCTGCCCAATCACAGCGAGGGTCTAGCATTTCAATTCAAACTTTAAAAAAAAAAAAAAGAAAACCACTACTTTAAACTTCTAGGAGTGATTTTTCTAAATATAGATTTTAGCTTTTCTGCCCAGTCAGTACTCTCCGTCCACCCTCCTATACCCTCCAATCAAATTCGAATTACTTCTATTGCCTCCTTCAAACTATCTTTTCCAATAACGTTACAATTAACGAGCAAGGACAACAGTCTGTTCATCTAAGCGTTTTCAGTCAAATAGTATTTCCTTAATAACTTGGCTAATAATTGGACTACCATTGATATTAAAACATATTTGTGCTCAGAATACACTAAGCTACACGAATATATGATTTTTATGACTATATTCATTTGCGTTTACATTTTCAGTTTTGTCACTGACAGTCGTTAATTATAACTTTTTACATAAGTCTACCACCTTTTTCCCCGCCTTCAGTATTACTTTTTAATTTTTCAAATAAACCAACTTGTTTTTGTGACGTCACAATTTCAATACGCGGCGAGAATTTAAACTGTCTGTGTGTGTATATCAGCTGGCTTTGCCCACAGCGTGTATATACTAGTTGTCTCGCGTGCAGAACGAAGCGGGTTTTGCAAGGTGTTGGTAGCATTTTGCGTTAATGTATTACAATCGTCTCGTTATTGCTACTAGAAAAAGTCCAAAAGACTACCAATTTTTGCGTTAAAGTTAACATATTACGTTAATTCAGACAGCAGTTTGGCGTTACACTTCTGGCAAATCGTTAATTATAAGTTTGGCTGCAGTGTGTATGCAGCAGATCGGGCAAGATGTTAAATATTAGTAGTACGTTTCGAAACCGAAACTAAAACGCGTGTTATATTTTTTTTATATCGAGATCGTTCTATAGGCTTTTCGCACTGCACCGAAGGCAGCGTTGCTGGCGTCGAAGATGCCAACCGTCAGACACATGCGGGCTGGGTTTATTTATTATCCTAGGACTAAAATCTTACTGAATTTAGCTATTATCTCACAGATTTTGCTACATTCTTGTTATATACTGTTTTACTATATTGTGCAGTTCTCTAGGTCTATCTATTCTCAACACCTGCTTCGCAGTTATGGATGAATTGTATGCCTGTAAATAATCTAATATTGGTTTTCTCTGCTGTTCAAACTTACTACATTTTAATAGGAAATGCTCTATATTATTTTTTCTTGACACTCTGCAAAGTAAGGTTCTTCTATTCTAAAATAGCCCATTCCTAGTTGCAGTCTAAGCAGTTTCTTATTGCTAGGAATTTTTAGTTCTCTAGATACCTGACACGTTCTTGTTGGAGCCTTGAACAATGTATATGCATGTCTACCCTACAGACTTCTATCCCACTCTACTGTCCATTCCTCAGTTTTTATTCTTTTAATTAAGCTTTTGATCTTTGTTTTACTCATCCCCACATTTATTTGGCTTCTATTATTTCTACTTTTCTTAGCTTCTTTATCCACTTTTTCATTTCCTTCTATGCCAGCATGTGAAAGTATCCAAGCTATTAGAACAGAACATCCTCTGGAGCATAGATAAGTATTTGCTAGTGATATCTCTTCTGCTATATCAGGTCTACTGCATTCTCGTAAGTCTCTTATAGCTTGAATACCAGATTGTGAGTCTGCTAATACTGTCAATTTATGAGGATGGTTGATACAGAAGATTTCCAGAGCTTTCAGAATTGGAACCATCTCTGCCGTGAAAGCAGATGTATCATCTGTTATACCATATCCTTTCACCATTTGCCACATGGGAACATAAATTCCTATCCCCAATTTGTTATCATCTC
Organism: Oreohelix idahoensis; assembly: GCA_024509875.1. Lineage (NCBI taxonomy): Eukaryota > Metazoa > Mollusca > Gastropoda > Stylommatophora > Oreohelicidae > Oreohelix > Oreohelix idahoensis. The sequence continues at coordinate 503,306 of JAMPIV010009806.1, forward strand.
CTTTTGATCCATCTGTGTATATTGTAATACTGTCCTTTGATATTTGTTGAATATATTTCTTGGCTTTGTCTTTGATAGTAGTCATATCAGTTGTTTTATTAATTATGCCTGCCAGGTGGTAGTCTGTATCTGGTTTCTTGAGATCCCATGGTGGTACCATCGGCTTGTATATACTAGTGTTATTATGTGATGCATTTACCACATCCAAGTTTACTAGTTCCTCCATACATTTCCTACCTGTCGGGTATCTACTGGTATTCATGAACTTGTTCTGAGTTGTTGCTAATTGATACCTAGCAAATGCTGGAAAAGCTGGATGAGTCTTGTCCAAGTGTGTGTACATTTGTGATGCACAAATACACATTCAGTCGAGGAAAATAAGGGGAACTGCGGTAAGACGTACATACAATGCGGTCCATACAATGGATGGGTATTGAAAAAAAAAATCGAAAAAAAGGTGATTCGTCTTACAAGGACAAAAGACAAAGAAAATAGCTAACATTGCGGCCACAAGGCCTTCGTCAGCGAAAGGAAAGAAAGTGGGTGCTAAGTAGGACACGGACGAATCTGTGACAGGGGCTAGATGTACCTCACACCCAAGACCCGTGCACTAAGAAAATTTATAAAGGATCGTTTGACAGGGGTTGCAATTATTGGTTGCTTGCAACCCTCTCAGCAGCAGACTTAGCAATTCAAGCAACACAAAGCCTTATAGGCTTCAGATCAACATTTATTGCTACCGAACATAGCAAACACCAAACAAACAAACAAAACCAAACACCCAGTCAGTGCTCATAGGCTGTCTGAAAAAAACAATATACAAAACAATGTCTAAGTGAACATCAATGGCATACATAATAACACTTACCATACGGCAAACATGTGCCCACCTGATACCCTCAACTACCTCACACACTCATGCGTGTCGTCCAATGCGACTAGTATGGTGTTGTGCATGAGGCTGGCAATCTCACCGTGTAACATAGGTTGCTACCAAAACCACTACTGCAAGAGCACACACTCAACTATCACACACACACACTCATGCATGTCGTGTAGCGATACTAGTATGGTGTTGTGCATGAGGCTGGCAATCTCACCGTGTAACATAGGTTGCTACCGAAACCACTACTGCAAGAGCATCTGAATGCTTCATGCGGAGGCAAACCACACTGGTGGCCCCATGCTCCTTCAGGAGCGGAGAAGAGAAATATACATCTCCAAGTACGCCCACGTGCTCTCACAAACCATTGTTCACCATAACAATAATTAAATAATAATCAACTGGGCATACAATAATATTCTTCAATACCGGTACAACCAATACTCTCAATAATGAGAATAAACTACTACCTCTCAACCGACCCACATCAATACTCGTTCCTGCACTCTGAACATGTCGTAAGTGACGACTGGTGCGCCTGGCCACAAGCGTGTCGTATATGACCCCTGATGAGATTGGGAACTCATCACATGAAACACAACCACAAGGAGCAATTAGAGAAACACCTGTCTCAACAAAGGAGTGGCCTCGCGCTCTCCAGAAATCTAAATACATATCTCACCTCACTCAAAGTAACCCACAAACGATAAACAGTAGAATAATCAATAATCGTGAAATACACTTAATTACTTTTACATTCAAGAACAAAAATATAATTATTCTTAACTTAACGACTAGAACTAAAGTCATCACCACTTTAACTAAACATTAAAATAGCCACGCTCAATATAATTACAGAATTATAGAACACTAATGCTAATCTAACTTAACTCACGTGCTCAAGGCATCTACAGATTGACACAGATTGACTCTGGCGTCTAACTTCGCCTGTTCTCTTCTGGGCGGCTCTCTCAAAAATAGGCCTGTCTCGCCGCTCGCTATCTCTTTTATAAGCCCTAGGCTAATCACTCAACTTACTGCGCGCTGCGCGTATTAATTTGCACCACACAGATAACACACGCGATTATTGCTCTAGAAGGCATGAAAACACGAATATACACAACTATTTCTAGAGCAAAAACACAACTAATTTGTAGGCTTTATTATGGCCTTGTAATAAATCTTCTTGAAGATAACGTGATGAAAAGGCACTAAACCACAGAGACAATATGGCTGACAAGATGGGTGAACCAAGGAGAAATATGGCTGACAAGATGGGGCCAACGCCGAGAACGACAGATCTCAAGATGGCGCTGTCACATATTCCCCGCCTGATTTTGTTGTCGTCCCGACAACTACACTAAATCAGGTGCTTCAGTCGTATTCTCCAAATCTGGAGAATCACCTTTTCCTTCACTTCGTCTCAGGTCGTTGCCAGTGACTCTAATGCTCGGACTCGCTCTATCCGTTCGTTGGATGATATATGGACCCCCTGTCATTGTGGGAGCACGAACAACAATGTACTCCTCTTCTGACCACATATCACGAACTTTGGATCTCTCAGCGTTGTGCATTTTCTTCCTCACCAACTCTCCCACCTGTAGTGGAGTAGAACACGGCAGCTTGTCACACCTCTCTTTCCGGACTGCTGCCAGCTTCTGCAACTGTGCCTCTGCTCTTACGTGCTCCTCTTACGGCCTGGAAACGTGTCCTTCCACGAGTTTTAGATGAGTCTCCTCCTCTAAATGTCGCTCACTTTTCCTGGCGCCCTGATGGTGACAGTTGCCACGGCCATCTCTTGGCACTGTGACGGCAATCTAAATGTGTCGGTACGCCTAGAGAGAGCGCTCTTTGATGGACAAACCGATATCAAATGGCCTGGGGACTTACAATGAAAACATCGCTTAGGAAGCGGGCCCTGGGGACACTTGGCCGCCATGTGGTTTGAAAGGTCTCCACAGTTGAAGCATCTTATTTTCCTAGGCTTCCTCGGTGCCCTGGGTCGCCTCCTGCTACCCTTACATCCCTGGCCGCCTTTGACTTTCTTCCCTGCAATAAGCGCCTCACATTCCGGTCGACCACCAACCATCTTTATCTTTGAGCCATTCTGCTCCCCTTCTGTAACCTGACTCCCAGCCGCAGAGGGGTCTAGTTTAACGTCTGTGGACATCGATTATGTACGTGGCCTAGTTCTCTGCATCTAAAACAACGAACGGTCCTGGTACGTCTCCCCTGCTCCTGAGTCATCGCATCAATTTTAGCCTCTAATTGAGCCACCTGTGCTCTCAGCCGCTCTACTTCTGCGTTTAATGCATGCGTATCTGACACAGTCTCTGTTCTTGCCACTTCAACACTGGCAACACCAGCCCCCAAAGCTGCTTCGACACTGGCAACACCAGCCCCAGAAGTGGGTTCAGTCTCTAAAAACCTTAGGGCATAGTCCCTCACCGACGTGAATGATGCTGTAGGCTCTTTGATGATCATTTCCTTTGCAAGCTTTCTTAGTAGATCATCTCTCAGACAAGCAGCAAACTGGTCACGAAGAAAGGATGGCTCCAAAGGAGTGACGTTATTCTGCTTTTGTGCCTTTACAACACTTTCGAACACCTCGTGGATGCGATGGGAGAATTCCCTAAGAGACTCCCTTGCACCTTGCCGGGTAGAGTAAAACGTGGCCATTAGCTCTGGAATGCTCCGACGCCCCCCATACACCCTAAGAATGGAATGTAGCATTGCTTCTGGGTCATCGTCATCAGCCTGAATCCTCAGCTCCCTGCGGACACTTGGGGTCACACTGTCAAGAATAACATCTGCCTGGTCCTCTTTACTCATCATCCCTACTCTCCAGGCAGCTCTCACCTCTCTGACATATTCCTCGGCCGTAGGACCCGTGCACTCCCCAAAGCACCGCACTCTCTTGTGAGTAGGTACCACGATGTACTGTACTCGTTCTGGTTGACGATCCAGCCCCACTACAGGGTCATCCACCTCAGCCACATCTTCGTTATCCAATCTACTAGCAGCACGTGTGTTGCGTGCCGCCATCTTGTTGCTAGTAGAGTTGACTAGAAATATTGACAAACTGGATGATCCCGTCCCTCGCCTTGCACTGAACTGGGTGTTCTACTGTTTCGGCTGTTGCTACTCTGATTGCTGAAGAGTTGCTTCACTGCGTGCTGTCTGTCAATCCTGCCGACGACGCCACTTGTGACAGGGGCTAGGTGTGGTGGCGGTGAACTTATGTCGATGTGGCTACCTCACACCCAAGACCCATGCACTAAGAAAATTTATAAAGGATCGTTTGACAGGGGTTGCAATTATTGGTTGCTTGCAACCCTCTCAGCAGCAGACTTAGCAATTCAAGCAACACAAAGCCTTATAGGCTTCAGATCAACATTTATTGCTACCGAACATAGCAAACACCAAACAAACAAACAAAACCAAACACCCAGTCAGTGTTCATAGACTGTCTGAAAAAAACAATATACAAAACAATGTCTAAGTGAACATCAATAGCATACATAATAACACTTACCATACGGCAAACATGTGCCCACCTGATACCCTCAACTATCTCACACACTCATGCGTGTCGTCCAATGCGACTAGTATGGTGTTGTGCATGAGGCTGGCAATCTCACCGTGTAACATAGGCTGCTACCGAAACCACTACTGCAAGAGCATCTGAATGCTTCATGCGGAGGCAAACCACACTGGTGGCCCCATGCTCCCTCAGGAGCGGAGAAGAGAAATATACATCTCCAAGTACGCCCACGTGCTCTCACAAACCATTGTTCACATAACAATAATTAAATAATAATCAACTGGGCATAAAATAATATTCTTCAATACCGGTACAACCAATACTCTCAATAATGAGAATAAACTACTACCTCTCAACCGACCCACATCAATACTCGTTCCTGCACTCTGAACATGTCGTAAGTGACGACTGGTGCGCCTGGCCCTAAGCGTGTCGTATATGACCCCTGATGAGATTGGGAACTCATCACATGAAACACAACCATAAAAATGCTTCTTGTCGGCTTGTGATGGACACCAGCCACATTGGTGTTTCCATGCTCCACAAGGAGCAACCAGAGAAACACCTGTCTCAACAAAGGAGTGGCCTCGCGCTCTCCAGAAATCTAAATACATATCTCACCTCACTCAAAGTAACCCACAAACGATAAACAGTAGAATAATCAATAATCGTGAAATACACTTAATTACTTTTACATTCAAGAACAAAAATATAATTATTCTTAACTTAACGACTAGAACTAAAGTCATCACCACGTGGCTGTCATCTTGCTATTTAGCTAACAAGTTAATATCATCTAAATTCACGTGAAATAGCTTCATACCGTATTTGTCTTTCTGATAAATGAAATAATCGCTCTTAAACTTTCACATTTATCTATCTATTTAACTAAACATTAAAATAGCCACGCTCAATATAATTACAGATTTATATAACACTAATGCTAATCTAACTTAACTCACGTGCTCAAGGCATCTACAGATTGACACAGATTGACTCTGGCGTCTAACTTCGCCTGTTCTCTTCTGGGCGGCTCTCTCAAAAATAGGCCTGTCTCTTTTTTTTTTTCCTTTGCGTCTGTTATTTTGCTGTAATACCCTGTTCAACCAAAACCCATTGAAGGGTTGCAAACGGTTATATTGGGGTGTATAGTGTGTTAACATCTTCGCTGGTGTCACTTTCCTTGTCCTGGAAATGACTAGCCCTGAAAAGGACCACTAGCTGGCTGTCTGGATCCTTCTTCGTTGCTTGTCTTTTTATGGTGTCGTGGCTTTCTCATGGAGTTCCTTACGGGTTACAAACGGTTATATTGGGGTGTGTAGGGTGTTAACGTCTTCGTTGGTGTCGCGTTCCTAGTCCTTGAGATGACTGTTCCCGAAAAGGACCACAAGCTGCCTGTTCTGTAACTACTTGTTGTTGTCTGTTACCGCTGTGTGTTGTTTAAAGGCTGTCGCCATTATCTTTGGTAGGATCTCCATTATGCTTTCGAGGATTATTTTGGTTTCCGCTGCTCTTCTTCTTTCTAGTTTGCTTTGTATTTCCTCAACGATTTCGGTTTTTATTTTGTCTTTAGTTTCTTTGTTTTGTTCTCTACTTTTTGTAAGGATATCCTCAACGATCCTTCTCTCTGTTTCAATTCTTTTGAGGAATTCTTCGTTCTCTTTCTTTAGCTCTGCGAGTTTGGCGATGTCGACTTCTATTTCGTGTTTGATGGTTTTCATGTTCTGTAGCATTTCCTGGGCGCTCTGTAAGGCTCCTGTTGTTTTGTCTCTTATGGTATCTGTGTCTTCGTTGTGCTGTCTGTTCTTCTCGACTTTGAGTTGTTGTTTTATGTCTCGCACCTCTGTGTTTAGTTTTGCCAGCTGGGCTCTTGTGTGCTGTTCCTGCTTAGCAGTGCCGCCTGAAGCCACTCGGTGTCTTGCTTCTCTGAAGGAGATGTTTTTGGTTACAGATTCCTTCAGTATGGCCTTTGTTTCATAGAAGGTCGGACAGCCACGGTATCTTGCTCCGTGGTTCCCAAGACAGTTTGCGCAGGTTCTGTTGGAGTTGCGCACTTTATAGTTATCATCATTTTTCGCATGAGGACATTCATTGTAAGTGTGACTTCCCGCACAGTATCGACAAACTGCCTCTCTCCTGCATGTTTTCTTAGTGTGCGAGAATTGTTGGCAGTTTGAGCACTGCATAACAGGAGGAATGTACTCTTCTGTTTTTCGACATCTATTGTCTAGGTTGAGTTGCCTTGGTCTTGAAGTCCCCTCGATAGTTAGGATAACTAGGTTTGTGTCCTTCTTGTCCCATGTCTTCAGTCTTTCAACCTGTGTTATGTTGATGTTCTTGTTTTCTTCTTGTAGGCGGCTGTGGACTTCTTGTGTAGACCGGCTGTTGTCGATCCCTCTCACAACTATCTTTTTGGTCTTCTTGAAGATCTCCACAGTAGCTTTAATCTGGTGGGGCAGCTGGACTTCTTTGTGTCCGGATTCAAGTTCGACCATCAGTTGGTTTGTCTGCCCCGTGTTGTTTAGAGCTATTATAACTCCGTTGTTGTGTCGTGAAACTTTAGAGATACTTCTCCTGCCCGTTATTGCCTCAAGGATACCGATCACTTTGTCATCGGGTAAGGCCCTGAGCGAGGCCTCACTTCCTGACGTCTGGGTGATCTTAATTATCCTTTCCTGCAGTTTAAAGCCCTAGGCTAATCACTCAACTTACTGCGCGCTGCGCGTATTCATTTGCGCAACACAGATAACACACGCGATTATTGCTCTAGAAGGCATGAAAACACGAATATACACAACTATTTCTAGAGCAAAAACACAACTAATTTGTAGGCTTTATTATGGCCTTGTAATAAATCTTCTTGAAGATAACGTGATGAAAAGGCACTAAACCACAGAGACAATATGGCTGACAAGATGGGTGAACCACGGAGAAATATGGCTGACAAGATGGGGCCAACGCCGAGAACGACAGATCTCAAGATGGCGCTTTCACAAATCTAAATAAATACAAAAACAGGGTACTTCCCTAAAAGCGGCTAAAACCTAGCACGCCTGCCGAAGTGAGGATGCATAAATAGTATTGTTGATCACTTGATGAAGTATAGCTCCAACATTTCAGCTGGTCCCATTACTGGAAGTCTGCACCAGAGCATTTATAATTGTATGTGCTCTTGCCGTAATGGTTTCCGTAGCAGAGGCGTCCCTATAGTACTTGACAACCGGGGCGGATGTTACTTGTGCCCCCCCCCCCCCCCAATAAAGAAACATAGTAGCAAGTAGGTAAGTAACATTTTAACAGTAAGTACTATATTAATAGTGTCCGATAGCACCCCTTTCTGGATGTCACCCGGGGCGGACCGCCCCCCTCGCACCCCACTTAGTACGCCACTGTTCCGTAGTAGTGTTTTATATAATGAGGTTACCAGCGCCATGCACAACCTTATATTAGTCACCTCTTGTGACATCCCTGATGGAAAAGTAGTCCCGTTCTTTCCTGTTTTTTTATCGCACGCCCGCTATTACTAGAGGCGAGATCTCCGGTTAATAGGTCTAACCTGAGACTGATTTTACCTGAGTATCCCTTTTTTCCCTGTACAATGACAGGTGTCCTCTCGCCATTCAGGCAGATACTCGACGATGTCGGAGGTACCCATTAGAGCTGGGTCGGCTCAGGAGCCGTTCAGATTATTCCAGTCCCTGGTTGATGAATTTAGCTATTCCGTATACTGTGCCCCGCTCACCTCTCAGCGCTGCCCCCCCCCCCACCCCCCGCCCGTCCTGCAAGATCGTCTAGGAAATTCCCTCCGTTGGCTCGTGTTTAAATTCATCAGCGGAGAGCGAGGTGCAGAAAGTGTTACGTTGGTGGGAGATAGGCGGGGGGATCTCGTCACGACAGCAGAGGGGCGGGGGACGGGATGGACAGAGCGCTTCGGAGAAACTCTGGACAAGGAACCACCAGAGACACAATTGAATGTTCCTGAGGCTGAAAACGATCTAGATGTGAATACAGACATTCCACGAAGAGAAGAAATCATCACAGCAATCAAAGGGTTAGAGAGCGGAGGGGCTCCTGGCCATGATAACTTGAATGCAGAGCTGTTTAGGGCAGACCCTGAGCTAGCAGCAGAACTATTAGAACCACTATTTGCACAAGTCTGGAAAACGGGGACAGCACCATCAGAGTGGAACAAAGGAATGGTTGTCGGATTGCCCAGGAGGAGAGATCTTGCAGACTGCAATAATTGGAGAGGAGTTGCTCTTCTCTCGGTTCCCAGCGGAATACTGGGCAGGATGGTTGTACAGAGAATTTCAAGGGCGGTGGACCACAGACTGAGGAAAGAGCGGGCAGGATTTAGAGAGAACAGAGAATGTGTAGATCGTATATTCACTCTCGGGAACATTATAGAGCAGTGCTCGGAGTGGCAGAGACAGCTGTACATTGATTTCGTTGATTTTGAAAAGGCTTTTGACAGTATACATAGGGACAGTTTATGGAAAGTGCTGAGGGCTTGTGGAATTCCAGGCTGCATAGTGTCAATCATAAAAAGCATCTATGCCAACTTTACATGTAGTGTTGGGCAGAGCAACCTAACCTTCGAGATGAAGAAGAAGACAGGAGTACGACAGGGATGCCCCTTATCAACCACTCTATTTTTAACAGTCATGGGCTGGGTGGTGCGACGGGCGACAGAGGGCAGTCCAAGAGGAATAAGATGGACTACATTTTCTACATTAGAAGATCTGGAATATGCAGATGACATTGCACTACTAGCACATTCACATCAACACATCCAGGAAAAAACGGACAGACTTAATAAGTTTAGCCGGAAGGTGGGCTTGGACATCAGTTTAGGGAAGTCGGGGGTCATGACGCTCAATGTGAGCAGCCCTGAGTCCATATCAGTAAGGAATCAGCAACTGGTACAGACGGACACCTTCGCATACCTGGGATGCATGGTGGCACCGGACGGCGGGGCAGGCAGAGACATCAACATCAGAATGAATAAGGCAAGAACAGCCTTTTTTAGCCTAAACAACATCTGGAAGTCCTCTCAATACAGCACAAGCACAAAATTAAGATTATATCAGAGCTGTGTGCTTTCTGTGCTTCTCTGTGGGGCGGAGTGCTGGAGAGTTGCAGAGAGGGAAATGTCGAAATTATCCTCTTTTCACACAACACGCCTAAGAAAAATTCACCGAATCTTTTGGCCGAATGCCATCAACGGCCAAGATCTGCTTACTCGGAGCAAGCAAGAGGACATGCGCGCCATCGTAGCTGGCGGACGCTGGGGCTGCGTTGGCCATATCCTCATGGGAGACCCCGGTGCCATCACGGGAACAGATGTGCTTTGGACCCCTGGGGGAAAGCGAAAGAGAGGCCGACCAAAAACAACCTGGCGGAGGACTGTGGAGGCTGAGATGCAAAGAATGAACCAGAGTTGGGGCACTGTACAAAGAATGGCCACCGACCGAGAAAAGTGGAATCAATTTGTTGTTGCCCTACAAGACGCCACTAGGTGTGATGGCCACTGACTGCTTTGACGGTCGGCGGCTAAGGATCAAAGAAGAAGAATGGTCGATGACACTCCTTCAAATCTCTTCGACAGGGCTCGAATTATTCCAGTCCAAGTCCCGGTCGACGACACTACTTCAAATGTACTCGCCAGGGCTCGAACCTGGATCACCCGATCGCCAGCGCAGTGTGATAACCATTGCACCAGCGCGGCTCGTCTTCTTAGTCATCATCATCACTTCTTAGTGACCCTAGGTAATTCTATTCTTCCTTTGTCTCGCCAGAGACCATCAGGAGTTACGCGCACCCATAATGGTATTACATTGGCACACGGGTTGACAGCCGGTCGATCGTATTCTACTCGTAGATCACAGAGGATGATCTGGTAGATCTTTAAGTAATGGAAGGGATGAATAATAAAGAAAGAATTGCTAAGCTAGGAAAATTTCTGACTGGCCCTCTCCCGTCGACATTTAGGAGCGCGGTATCCCCTTAGATTAAAAGTATTTACCCCCCATTTTCAGTGAAAACCTTCAAGCTACCTTCTTAAAATCACTTTATTCGTGAATTGCATGAGACAGAAATGTGATCTGTTTTATATGTGAAGTAAAAATTCAGAAGTACTGTATATCATTTGGTTTAAATCTTAAACTTCTCACGTCGATGGAATTGCACCAAAGTGGATTGTCTGACAAAGATAAATCTTACATTTAGGCTGCACGTACTTCAAATTTCGACTACTCTAAAAACCGAAAACATACATTATTTTATCAAGGTTGTTCTTTAGAAAACCAAATATTCCAAAAGCGTATCCTCACAACTTCTACCGCTGCACTAGCATAATTGGATGAGAAATATAACTGGTTATCTTAGGATACGTTTATGGGTAGCAAAGGTGTATTTCAGCAGGCCGTTGTACATTCTTCACAGTAGATGTGTGTGCAGCTGTGTAGATGAAAAGTTAACACGAGTACTGGTAATATTTCTAATGACGACAAATGTCCTTTTTTAAGGATAATGACTTGATTAAATCATTTATTTAATGATTACTAAATAATAAAAAAAAGTTATTACACATGATGATACACTTCAGCCAGACTCAAGACTAAATTACAATAATGGATGAATAGTCACTGACTTGGGATCTGGAAATCCACAGAGAAATGACAACAGATTATGAGAACAAATGTGACCAATAACAGCCTTGGAGAAACACCACTACAAGATGTTGACTCAGATCTTGGCATCAACATTTACAAAGTTGTAGAAACAGACGGTGATATATAAAAAAAAAAAAGAATGCAGAAGGCGAAAGAGGCTTTCCTTGTACTAGGAATTATGTGGAAATCAAAATAAATCTGGGAAAGTTAAGGCTGCCGGCGAGATGCTGACCACATAACCCCCAGTGTGCCGATGGTCAAGAAAATATGGGCCTAACATCATATTCCCAATATGCCTCAATGGGCGTGTAACGGGATTCCCCAAAATAAATCAAGTCTAGTACAAAGAAAGAATGTTGAACTACTATGTTATAGCACGTTTCACTAGCTTTGCCCAACTTCAAAAGGCTATATCTCAGCGAATATGTGAAATTTTGTGTGTCAATTTGAAATGGTATAGACCCTATGAATTACATTTTTCATTAAAATGCGGCCAATGGTTTCAATTTTCGTTTCTTTGCAATATAATATCAAAATCCTACTTGCCAACACACATCACACACACACATATTGAAATGTCTACAGTAAATTATACGACCTCATTTGCACATGATTGGTTTATCAAACAATTGGCATGATTTTAGCGTGAAATTGCACTTCTTGAACATAAAACAGCTTATATCCGGTGTTACGCACACATTGTCAATCAGAGGTGTGTCTACAAAAAGTATTGTGTGGTTAAGTAGGAAAAATGAGTCTGCGAGTACATTTTATGACATTACAGCAAATCACAAATACGATTTTTAAGTATTTCTGCAATGAAGCTACTCGAGGAAAATTATATCATTCTATTTCAAACCCACAAAAGAGGACTATTCATGCCTTGGGGATAAGCAAACGATCATTGCACCGCTGGATAGCGACATCTTAAATATCTAATTCCAGTGTTTTACACACGAAAATTAAGCCAAGAGTGGTGGATAATTTTGACAGAGAATTGATCCGCAGAAAAATGTGCAATATGTTTCACAATAATGAGGCAGTGACTTTAAGGAAATTGAAAATTTGGTTAAGAAAGAATAATGACATTGATATTTCCAAACCTACGCTATGGAGGACTATTAGGAGTTTGGGATTCACTTTTAGAAAATATGTTGGTGGTAGAAACCTTATTTGTGAGAAGCCTGATATAGTTGCAATGAGAAGCAAATATTTACGCGAGGTCAGAGAAATGAGAAGAGATTGTTATGATTTTGTGTATTTACTCGTAGATGAAACTTGGATCAATGCGCACCACAGTAATGAACGAGAATGGCAATCATCTGATGGGACAACTAAGAGACTAGTACCAAGCAGCAAAGGACAGCGCCCAACAATTGCACATGCAGGAAGCAGCCATCATGGGCTTCTAAATAATACTGAACTCATATTTGTTTCAAAATCCACAGATAATAGGGATTATCATACAGAGATGAATGGCAAGATATTTCAAGATTGGATTGTGAATCATGTACTTCCTTCTTTGGATAGACCGTCGTGTTTGATAATGGACAATGCTTCATATCACAACGTTGTGGCACCAGAAGATAAAGTTCCTAATTCATCAAGTACTAAAGATTTAATACAGATTTGGCTGACCAAAAACAACATTCCATTCAACGAAATGTCCCTGAAGCCTGAATTACTTTGAATTGTGTAAAAGACACAGCATACAAAGATATTTCACATAGACAAGGCAATCCATGAACATGGTCACAGATGTTTAAGATTGCCTCCTTACCATTCTCACTTAAACCCGATGGAATTAGTCTGGGCTAAAATTAAGAAACAGGTAGAAACAGAAAATAGAACGTTCAAATTAAAAGATGTTGAAATACTTACAACAGCTGCCATCTCCAATATAACAAGGGACTATTGGAAGAAATGTGAGAACCATGTGTTACAAGAGGAAGAGGAAAATTGGACGAATGATGGTTTGTCCTTCATTCAGCCGAGATTGATTATCAATTTCTCAGAGACGTCTGATTATGATTCGGATGAAGTTTAATTTCTTTAAAGATGACCTTACCGTTATTTACAAGCACAGCAGAGGAGCAACGTTCCATTATGATATTTATGAACCGCAAAGTGTTGATACCTATTGATAATTAGATCAATGAAGGTCCAGTTTGGTAGCGCACTAAATGTCAATGACAAACAATGTCACGAGTATCTCGCATGCAGATCATTTAAGAAATCATCTTCAACAGGTATTCATATGCAAACGTGATGGCCACATTATTTTAATAGTAGACACGCCTATGCCTAATCAATTCACAGAATATGTGACTGAAGTGGTAAAATTTCTTTTCTCGATACACAATAATTAGTATGCCGACAAAGATCAAAGGATTTTATTCGTTTATGGGAACTAGACAAGATGCACAGATATAAAGTATATATTTGTTGGGTCTAACCCAATATAACATCGTATGCTAAAAATGGCATTAATACGTTGGACGGTTAATCAGATAATTACATTTGTTTGAGGGCAAAGCTAGTGAAACGTGCTATAAGGTCTTCCAATGGTACTGCTCTGGAAAATGGAAAACGACAAAAAACAGCAACGAAGAAACCACAAGTTGTCATAAATGGGCACTTGCATGGAATAGAAAGATTAAAACAGTCTGACAAAATCACCAGCGTAGAATGACAACAAGTACAAGACAAATATCAGCAGAGCAGGAGTTTAGGAAAAGACGACGATCTTTGATACGACACAAATTGAGGAAACTTGTTTGTGGCGAGATGGATGTTGGGTAGAAAATTAGAAAGTATAGTTCCAAGAACTGTAGAAGAGAGCTGGTGAACTAGTAGTAGGGATGGCACAGGACAAGCCAGGTAGTTAACTGCACATTGTTTCAGCCTGTTCTTGTCCCACTGAACGCATTTCTGAATTCCTTGATAGTATTTTCCAGCCTTTAGTCGCCAATCTGCCTTCTTATTTGAAAGACACTACTCATGCTATCACTATTTTTGATTCGATCAGATTCACTCACGCCTGATCGTACTTACCGTCTTTTCCTCCTAGATGTTTGTTCCCTTTATACTTCTATTCCACATGCTGATGGTCTGAAGGCACTCCAATTTTTTCTCGACCAGCGTACTGATCTTACTATAAGTACAGGTCCGCTTCTTCGCCTTGCTGAGTTGGTTCTTATTCTCAACTCTTTTGAGTTTAATGGCCAATTCTTCAACCAAATCAGTGGCGTCGCTATGGGTACTAAGATGGGCCCCAGTTACGCTTGCCTGTTTATGGGCCACTTTGAATATTTGGTCTTTCAAAGTTATGATGGACCAATACCCGAGTTTTACCGCCGCTATATTGATGATGGTATTGGCATTACAGACATGTCTGAGGTAGACCTCCGTCGATTTATTGACTATGTTGGTAATTTCAATCCTGCCATCAAATTCACTTCTGAAATCTCTACGACCTCAGTGAACTTCCTTGATATAACTGTGAATATTAGCCCTCCTTGTCTTAAAACGTCTGTCTATTATAAGGCTACTGACGCTCATGGTTTCCTTCTTTATACTTCATCGCATCCTCTTTGTTGTAAAAATTCCATTCCCTTTTCTCAACTTCTTCGCTTGTGTCGGTTATGTCACGATGACGATGATTCTCATCAGCGAGCGCAAGAGATGCTCGAGTTCTTTCGTCGACGTTTTATCCAGAACATTTTTTATCTGATGCTCTTAATCGTATCACACGCGTCACTCGTCAGACGGCACTCACTACTAAACCTTCTGTCCAATCTGACAGACTCAAACTGGTTCTAACTTTCCATCCTCACTGTCTGGCGGTGAAGAGAATTCTGTTTCGACATCTGCCTATTCTCCACTCTGATCCTGATACCAAAGAGTTGTTTCGTGATACACCTTTGGTAGCATATCGTAGGGATAGGAATTTTAGGGATATTCTTGTACACAGTCGCTTGCGACATACTAGCCCTTCATACTTTGGTACTAAACCGTGCCAACGCCGGATATGTAAGAGCTGTCCGTTTGTACTCCAAACTCAGACAGTCACTTTTCCGAAAGGAAAATTTATCATTAGAGAGTCTTTCACGTGTGAATCCAGAAACCTGATTTATGCTATCATCTGCAAGAGGTGTGGCATTACTTATATTGGTGAAACTGGCAGGCGTTTGGCAGACAGGTTTCGTGAGCACTTGAATGACATCTATCATGGCAAACATTTACCGGTGGCCCTTCATTTCAATAGGCCTGACCATTCAGGTAATTCCGATATTCATGTTACTGCCCTCCTTTCATGTGCCGGTAATGACAAGACTCGCTTTTCGTTGGAGAATCGTCTTATTTTTAAAATGGGCGTTTTAGCTCCTGATGGCTTAAATATCCAACATCATTTTGTATAAATTCTGGTAGCTTTTCTCTTTTTCATTCTTGATTCGTTGTCTTTTAGATCTATCTTCTTATGTTTTTGTTTTAGTTCGTTTCGTATCCTTTTATATCTTTTGTTTTGTCGCTATCATACGTCACTTCCTTGCGATTTCTGTGACGGAATACTACGGCTTTCTTTCACAGTATCTTCGGATCGAGCTCAGTGAACTTTTACTTGTTCCAAAGTTTTGTTAATTCTCTTTTTTTTCATTTCGTTGATTATTTACTTTCTTGTTTCGGTATTTCTTTTAGATTTTACGATTTTTTGTATTATTATTGTTCTTTTTTTCTCTCATCACTGTTGTTGTTTACTTTTTCCACCTGCTTGTATCGCCCATTTGTTGTATATTTCTCATCATCGTATGTTTTTGTAGTGCCTATATGTAATTCTTGTCCTTGTCACCTGTTTGTAACTGTGCCTGACGAAGGGTAAAACCCGAAACGTCCCTTGTTTCTTGTGAACCGTTATTTGTAAAACTGATTCAATACCGTTTTATTGGTTTAAATACTTATAGTTAACTGCACAGATCGAGATGGTAGCTGTAGAAGGAAGCTGTGTAGTAAGTCACCTTCTCGCTAGACCTATTCTAAGCTCCATTTTTTTTTTAATGCATACATGTGGCTGACAACCACATCATGTTTATTTAATTAGTACAGAACTCATCACTGGAAGAGAACACGAATGCTCTAATGTAAGCTGCCTGCAAGGGTACAGCTGCGGTTGAGGATCCATGCTCCCTAGGGTGCTTTAGGAAAATGAATACATAACTCTTACATAATCATGAAATATATCACACATTACATCTCTTACACAATCATGAAATATATCACACATTACATCTCTTACATAATCATGAAATATATCACACATTACATCTCTTACATAATCATGAAATATATCACATGGTCACAGATGTTTAAGATTGCCTCCTTACCATTCTCACTTAAACCCAATGGAATTAGTCTGGTCTAAAATTAAGAAACAGGTAGAAACAGAAAATAGAACGTTCAAATTAAAAGATGTTGAAATACTTACAACAGCTGCCATCTCCAATATAACCAGGGTCTATTGGAAGAAATGTGAGAACCATGTGTTACCAGAGGAAGAGGAAAATTGGACGAATGATGGTTTGTCCTTCATTCAGCCGAGATTGATTATCAATTTCTCAGAGACATCTGATTATGATTCGGATGAAGTTTAATTTCTTTAAAGATGACCTTACCGTTATTTACAAGCACAGCAGAGGAGCAACGTTCCATTATGATATTTATGAACCGCAAAGTGTTGATACCTATTGATAATAGTGATACATCTCTTACATAATCATGAAATATATCACACATTACATCTCTTACATAATCATGAAATATATCACACATTACATCTCTTACATAATCATGAAATATATCACACATTACAAAATAGCCTACTGATACAACAGACTGATCCAGGCACATGGTTAATATTTGAAATAGATGCCTGCTTTGAAACGTCATAAACACCAAACCAAATAATACTTACTTAGTCGTTCCCCTTCTACCGTGAGGTGTAGAGGTTTGGAAGAGAGAGCGCCAGACTATTCTATCAGCTGTCTTCTTCCTGGCCTGGTTCCATTCTAGTCCTCGGTCCTTCAAAGATTGTCTAATGTTGTCCTCCCAGTGGACTCTGGGTCGTCCTGGAGGTCTGGATCCCTGGCTCTTTGTTTCCCATGCTTGTCGTGGTAGCCGATCTTCTCCCATTCTGCAGACATGGCCAAACCATCTTAGTTGGGACTGTTCTATTTGAGTCTGCAGCGGGTAGGATTTTAGGCCTTGACGTATCGTCTGGTTGCGGACCATGTCTCGTCTTGTTACTTCAACCACCTTCCTCAGATATCTCATTTCTGAGGTTTGGATCTGGCTTTTGTGGGTTGTAGTCATTGCCCATGACTCGCATCCATATGTCAAGACTGGGACATAGGTGGAGCGGTATACAGCCATCTTCGTTTTCTTACCAACCTCTTTCTTGCTGAGGAATCCTCGATTTATGGCCTGAAAAAGTTTCCCAGCCGCTGCTTTTCGAGTGGCCAACTCTTCTTTGATGCCTCCCTTTCGGTCTATAATAGCTCCGAGATATTTAAAGTGGTCGACCTGCTCCAGGACCTGTTCTCCCAACTTAATCTGATGTTTTCTTTCTTCTCGTGATATCACCATGGATTTTGTTTTAGAGCTGCTTATGACCATCCCTCTCTTCTCCAGCTCTTCCTTCCAGACTTGCAGGTTGGATTGGAGATGTGTCTCTGATTTAGCAATCAGGACAACATCATCAGCAAATGCTAGCTCTGAAATACATACCTGTCTCATCTTCCAGTACCCCACTGAATACTTTCTTGTTCTCTCCTTACATGCCTTGATGACATCGTCCATGAGGAGTATGAAAAGATAAGGTGACAGGATATCGCCCTGTCTTACACCAGTGGTGGTCCTGAACTCTTCTGACTTATAGTTTGCTGTCCTCACATAATTTCTGCAAGACTTGTAGAAGCTCTGTATAGCATGAATCAGAGGTGCTGGAATGTTCTTCCTTGCCAAACAGTCCCAAAGTTTGCTCCAGGGGACCCTGTCAAACGCCTTTTCCAGATCTATGAAACAAAGATGGATCTCACTCTTGTACTCAAGGGCCTTTTCACTCAGCTGCCTGAGTGTGAAGATTAGGTCTTGAGTACTTCGAACCAAATAATAAGAAGTAAAAATAATGACGTATTTTTGTTTTAGATTTTGATACCGATCACCTTGCCACGAATAGCAGGAATTCTAGCCACTTGGACACAGTCACATCCAAGAATTCAATGTTTTCTTCATTTATTTACTTATTTATTGGTCCAACGGGCATGACGGCGATTACCAGCAACGCGCTGTGGAGCGTAAGGAGCACGGCGCGGAACGTAGAACGCCCTGGTCATCCACTGCATCCTGTGTTGTCTCCAGTCGTCTCGATAATATCTTGCCACTGGAACAGATAACTCCGGACGAGAGAGTGAGGATGACGATTAGCGCAACTCTTCCTCACTTTAATCCAATTACAGCGCAAGCCACAGCCTCAGACAGACACTACACTCAAAGACCTGTGGCGATGGGGGAGTGGCGAACCAGAAAGTGTGGATACACTCAAGCTGCAGCCACAATCCTGCACACAGGCAGCTCAGGCCATAGGGTCGTTTCTCGCTGGAACTTTGAAGCAGCGGCGAGATCTGGCAGCCCCTTGAGCGACTGAGCAGCCCTCTTTAGGATCACTCTGCTCACCTCCATGGCATGAGGAAGGGGCTAGAAAAGGTGCCCTGAACATAGCCTGCTTCAACCTACTCTGACCAGCTTGACGCGTTACGCATGACAGTAGCGACGGCATACACATCAGATACAGGACAGATGGGAATCTGTTCAATTTGAGACGATTACAGTCCTTTACGAAGGTGAATGAAACAATGATCTCTGACCTCGTCTTTGCGGATGACTGTGCCCTCAACACCTGCACAGAACTGGACATGCAGAACAATATGAGGAGGCTTTCTGTAGCGTATGATGACTTTGGCCTTACCATCAATACGAAGAAATCTGAAGTAATGTTGCAACCTGCTCCTGGGAAACCTTACTGTGAACCAAATATCACAGTAAAGAACCAACGTCTCCAAGTGGTGGACAGCTTCACTTATCTAGGCAGTACCCTTACCAAAGATGCGAATATCGACTCCGAGGTCAACAACAGAATTGCAAAGGCAAGTGCAGCTTTCGGAAGACTAAGAGTAAATGTCTGGGATCGACAAGGAATTAGTGCCGCCACCAAGATAAAAGTATATCATGCAATAGTACTCACTACCCTCCTGTATGCCTGTGAAACATGGACAGTGTATAGCAGACATGCCAAGAAGCTTAATCATTTCCACATGAGCTGTCTTCGCAGGATCCTCAGGATCAAGTGGCATGACAGAGCATCTAATTCTGAGGTCCTCAACAGAGCACATATCTCAAGCATCTACACATTGCTGCAGAGGGCCCAAACTAGATGGGCCGGACATGTTGTTCGCATGCCCGAAAAACGCATCCCAAAGCAGTTGATGTACAGCGAACTCTCCACGGGTAAGCGAACAGCAGGGGGACAAAAGAAACGCTTCAAAGACACACTGAAAGCTTCGTTGAGCAGCTTCAAAATTGATGTCTCCTCCTGGGAGACTATCGCACAGGATCGCTGTGCCTGGCGGACAAACATTACTCAAGGTGCTCGCATTGCAGAACAGAATTGAGCTGATAAGGCAGAAGGCAAGCGTGCTGCAAGAAAGGCCAGAATGCACAGCAACACTACTATCGACTCTAACCATGTGTGCCCCGTATGTGGCAGGGCCTGTAGGGCCAAAATAGGATTAATTAGTCACATGAGATCACGGCACAGATGTGTCACAACTCAAGTCTGAAGCTGTCGCCATCTTCGCTTGCGATGGGCAACTATTATTATTACTTATTTATTATTATTAACTTTTTTTTGGTTTAAGCAAATCCAAACCCATTGGAGAAAACTCTCAACTATAAAATACGAAGTAATAGAAAAAATATTTTTTGTTTTATTAATAATACAGAAGCAGAAAACTATTTACAGAAATACAAAAACGGCAATTTTCTGATTAATGAAGATCACTAGTTAGTGCTGATGAAACATTCTGATGTGTACATCTACGACAATATAGTATAACTTCTGTTTTTATTATCATTGAGAGTGGCAGAATAAATAAGTATTCAATACTTTGAAGTGTGCATCAAGTTGAAAATCTTTTAAAGTTTTTGACCACGTGCAAAAAAAAAAAAAAAAAAAAAAATAGAATATTTAAAGAGGAAATATAACAAATGTACTGCCTAAAACAAAATGTTATGAATAATACAATTGTTTAGAATAAATTTATACAAATTACAAAGTGTGAACATCTTTTTATTCAGTGTGATATTCTTTGCATAATTTAATTGTTTCCCTTGGAAAGTAAGCAAGCTACCTCCCCTAACTAGTCAAAGATGACGGGCAGAGAATTATTTAAAATATTAATGTCGTATGTGGCAAGTGTCTGTGAGTGTTTTCAATTGTTTCTTCCCTCGCTCCAGTGTTTCTAGCATTTATTACTTCATCTTCAAGATGTTGTAGTTCTACAGTCCAGTTGTGTTTGTAATTTTTCTTTGTAGCTCTAGTGACGGACTCAGCCGCAGCTTACAGTATCACGCGGTTAAGTCTATTTATACTTTATTTTCGATAAATGTGTGATCTTTCGCTTATACTTAGGCTATTTTTTGCTAATTGCTATTAAATTTTGACCGCAATGCTGTTATCTCAGTCGTTTTCTTTAAATTTTTGTTTATTTGCTAGCATTGTTATAAGCCCTGAAAAGGGGCTAATCGTGTAAAGGACCGTTAGCTGGTTGTATGGCGTAGTCTCGTCGTGCGTTTATTCTAGCACTGTTACGTATTCAATTTGTGTATTTTCCTGTTTTATTTTATGTGTCAGTGATGATCTGTCTCTTTTGTTTTCCTTTTGTTTCGCTGTTGGAGGACCGAGTGATGTCTTTTCCTACCTATATATTTATATAACTGTCAGGTCTGCAGTCAGTTGTCTGAGTTGAGTTTTGATGTGTAGTTCCTGTTTACTTGACTGTGACTTTGTTGTCAATCTATTTCTTGCCTTAATTTTCTGAATCCTTTGGCCGAATACCATCACCAACCAAGAAGTGCTTTCTCGGAGCAACCAAGAGGACATGCACACCATCATAGCTGGCAGACGCTGGAGTTGAGTTGGCCATGTCCTCAGAAGAGACCCTGATGCTATCGCAAGAACAGCTATGCTATAAACCCCTGAAGGAAAGCGACAGAGAGGCCAACCAAAAATAACTTGGTGAAAAACTGTGGAGGCCAAGATGCAAAGTATGAACCAGAGTTGGGGCACTGTACGAAGGATGACCACCGACCGAGCAAAGTGGAATCAATTTGTTGTTGCCTGTGATGAATTTACCGTGATACAACGTTAAAATATCTCCAATTATAAAGATAACATGTAGGGATAAAAATAATGCGTAAGATACTAGGAGACATGCTCGCCCATGCCCGCATTTCCTACCGCCATTGAAACTAACTAGTTAAACATGCAGACGAAACGGTACCCTTGTAGACGGGAGGGAAACGGAGATAAAAATCATTATGACGGTCTGAACACGTGTTTGAATCTAGAAAGGCAAAAAGACGAAATTTGTAGTTTAAAAGAAAAAAATCACGCCACTAGTTGACACAAGGTAAGGAAATGGACAGAAAACGACTTTAGCTCTTGTCAGAGACAGACGTTTCTTTGACGATTTACGGTACTTTGACGTTATAGTTTGAATATAGCGGCAACCACGTGAACGAACGTTCAAAAACTGATTTCAAAAACTACCCCTGAGAAAAGTAGGTTTTTTCTTAATAAGAAAGTTATGAAAATAAAACCTAGCTAGTTTGATAGCCCATCTTAAGCAGAGAAATAATATACTTTTAATTATACAGACGGACAGATAACAAGAAAGATATTGACAAAAGACCGTATTGTTCCTATCAGACTAGCGAACAGTATTGTTGTGCATACTTTCACTAAAGTCTCAATTTTGCGTCCTTGAGACAAGAAAAGGCAAATTTCAAACTGTAATAAACTAGCGGGGCAAAGTCGGGAGATAGTGGCTAAAAATAACTTAGGAAGCAGGTTCGTGCAGTTTTACATGTGTTTACATGTGTTAGTCCAAAAAAACAAGTGAAATTGTGGGAAAAAAGATAAAATGTGACCGACGTACATTTTAAAAATTGAGATGTACTTTTGACTTTTTTGGGAAAAGATAAAATGTGACCGACGTACATTTGAGAAATTAAGATGTAATTTTGACTTTATTTTCAAATTTTGAATTGAAAAGCTTAGTCTTCTGATCTGATTGGCCAACGCATTTTATATTAGCGGGATGGAGACACACATTTTTGCCATTTTATATAAGTCTGTCCAGTGACACAGTCATTAACTGCTAGTGGTGTTTTCCAAGGAAGAATACATAAAATTTAGTGGGACGCCATACTCTAGCCAGCAGCTCAGCTGAGTTTTGCTAGTATTAACTGTGTTCTCAATTCTGAATTCTGGTAAGAATGAAAGCAATTATCTTGTTTATTTTAATATTTGAGTGATTGATACTGCCATATCATGAAAAATGATTACGACAAGTAAGTGCTCGCTCTAGGTCCCCAGCCGCAGTTCAGGGCCTAGAGACAAACAAATAATATATGGACACCTAACGAAGACTATGGAAGGCGGATCAATTATTGAGATCAGTGGGAACATATCACCTATCTTATTGAATAAAAGAGGAAACTATTGAACATATATCAGATGCAATGCAGTCTTAAGGAACTGGTACTATGTGAAAACAACTGGGTAAGATGTGCTATGTTGGTCAGAGAGATCTGACCCAGTCTGTGTAATGTTGTTGTGTTGTGTTGTGTATAAGAGTGGCTCAGTAGATAGAGTACTGACACATGGCACAAAACTTTTGTTTCAGAATTGTGAGTTTCTGTTTTGGCACTACAGTGGTGCCAAATGCTTATGTAAGAGTACACAAGCAGATGTGTGTGCCGCCTAACATTTGTGTCTGTGCAGCCTACCATTGTACTCCAGCTACGGAGAGGAGTAGGCCACAAGAATCCTGTATCAGATCGTCACAGGCGAGATAAGTGAAATTCTGGCCTGCTGGAGATTCACAACTATTCTACCATCAAATAAAGACATAACTATTGAGAAATAAACATTTACCTCATTCCATAAGTCAATGGACAATGATTTTGGTAGTCACAGATTGGGCGTGATGACGCCACCCCAACGAAACATCCAGTACTAGTTCTCCCAAAGACAGTATAGATAACATTAATAATAACCATTTTTATAATATACCTATGTACACAAATTACATTTTATTATGCCACATATTTATGCATTTCATTGATAAACCCATATCATTTTATATGTTCTGACCAAACTAAAACATTGGTTCAGAACTAATAAATTTAAACAAATTGTTAAAATTTAAACTAAAACAACCAGAGTTAGTTCAGTGTGTTATAGAGTTTATTAATATTATTAATTACATGTGTGTGTCAGCATATTATATTACTACACATTACATTTCAGTACCCTAGACTTTTTAACGTAGCTAACATTCATGATAGTAGAATCGGTCTGTTTGAGGTCGTAGTGGTAGTAAGAAGGGCCTTCTGTAATTCACATAAACTTTTATCTCAGGAGCCTTCACAGCTGACCTCATACAGTACACTAGGTAACATAACAACCATACAATACCATCAAAAACCACTACATTGCCCTATGAAATTAATATGAAACAAATATAAAGGTATGTTATCAGGCACTCGCAGGAAATAAAGAAGTAGAACACCAGACAACAGAAAAACAACAGACATGAGTGGCTTACCCAGGATTTGAACACTGGACCTCCCTTATTTTACATTGCCCTACAAGACGCCACCACTGACTGCTTTGACGGTCGGCGGCTAAGGATCAAAGAAAAAAAAAAGAAGAAGAAAAAGAAGAAGAAGGTGACGTTATGTCCTTAATGAGATATTCGTGTGTTGTTCTCTAACAGGGAACATTTTCTGATATAAATAAATAAATATAGGTAATTAACAGGCACTCGTTAGACAGAAAGGAGGACACAGACAACAGAAAAGAAATGTAAGTAATAGGCCTATCAGAAATTGAACCAAGAACCGGGACCCAAAGATGCAGCAATAGAGAATGCAGTCAGCGACCCATAGCTTGACTGCTTGCATCAGGGTCAGCGAACCAGAGCTGACCAAGACCCTACTCCACCTCCCCGTGGTGGTCCTGGAAACAGGCTGCATCACTGCAGTCTGGCTGAGAGAGTAGGGATCGCAGAGGGAAGGCAAACCCGGTCCCCAAAAATGCCGTGCTGAAGTCGGATGTGTCGACCGAAAGGTGCAGATATCACAGCTCCGGCGTAAACAGACACAACGCAACCAACGTCCTTTTCAGGACGAACGAGGAAGAAGAAGAACCAAGAACCATCATAAGGGCGCCACTGCTTTGCAGTGAAAGTTAATTGTGAAAGAACGTTCAGCCCAATTAAGCTTGATGCCTTAGCAATTGCGAGTTTAATTGTTGAAGACAGTTGATATTTTCTCAAAGTGTCATTTGCTAAACGTAAGTTTTGTGCCGAAACCGGCTTCTGTTCCAGAATATAGTAAGTTGCAGCCAATCTATTCATAAATGAAGACGTGTTTAAAAAAAATAAAATTACATGAAACTATTATGGATGTGCGAATATACATCTAGATGCTAATGGTAAATGATTGGTCAGTAAGTGTCCTTTGTAGGGAATATTGTTAACTGTTTGGACGCTAAAGCAACAGGCAAGATATGTGTGTGTGTTGTAGCATGAGGTTTTTATTGGCTCTAGGATCAGTATAGTACTGACAATTACAGAAATAGAATTTCTACAGAAAATGGTGAAGTCCCAGTGTCTGAGAGAAGAACTGGTATCACAAATTAGTTACGGCTGTGAATGATCTGATCTCGAAAAATTAGTAGAGAGGAGACAGTCATAAATTGCCACCCCCGCTGTGTAACTAACTGTGATATTAAAACAAGGAAACAGATTTCACTTAACAATTATAAAATTGACAAGTCGTTCAAATACAATTTCCTTATTATTTATTAAGTATATACACTATCTACTCTTGTGCTGAAGGGTGGATGTTGGAAGATGGAATGTAATGGATTTGTAAGTTTACATATATATATCCACACACAAATGAATGTTTGAAATAAATAATTACATGTCATATTACAAATTACAAAACAAATTAAAACAACAGATTCATTATATATATTTTTTTTTACAGTAATTTCAGTTCGAAGACTGGTATACATGTCTTGGCAGATGTGCAGAACAGTAGTTTGCCGTTGCTTTCTGTACGGGGTTCATTATATATGTAAAACTAATTATCAGAACGTTATTTTTTAAGGATTTTATAGGTCTGGCCCTCGGGTGTTACCCTTTACCATAATCTGGCCCTCGGCCAACCTTAGCTTGGCCACCACTGCCCTAGACTAACGATCTGTTTATGGGCGTGCTGACCACACAACTAATAATTTGTTTTTCCTCAGCATTTTGAGCATTATACATTTGAGTTTCAGGTTGATTTTGTCGGATAGTTAGATACTTTATTTTTTTGGAGGAGGTATCCCAGTTTAAAGTATATCATCTTTTGTTTTGGTATTTTCTCGTAAGTGGAAGGAACCAGTGTATCCTTTTCTTTTTTCTTCCTTGAGTAGTCTCAGTCACCTATTACTATGGCCGAGAGGGCGAAGCTTAGGCAGATCCTCAGATAGGAAGCAAAGCAAGAGGGATTACAAGGAGAAGAAGCGAAAGCGTTTGTCAACGAAGAACTGGACAGATATGATGCGGAGCAGAAGGAAAAAGCGGCGGAGAGGAAAGCAGCCGAAGCTAGAGAGCAGAGAAAGATGGATGAGGAAATGGAGATTCGCAGGGCGAACGAAAGAGAGAAGGAGAGACAACAGGAGGAAAGAGAGAATGAGAGATAACATGAAGAAAGAGAGAAGGAGAGAGAGACAGCATGAGGAAAGAGAGAAGGAGAGACAGCATGAGTTGGCTCTTAAAACTCTAGAATTCCAAAGTCATGGTGCTGCCTCTATCTCCAGCAATGGAGAGTCTTCTTCTCATTCCTCTGTAACTGATCCTCCTAGCACACAATCTACTCATCTCACTGCTATGTCTTTTGCGCTAGAATCTTTCCCTTGTCCTAATGAGAAGATGGGCACTTATCTAGAAAAATTTGAGAAAATTGCAACTCTGTACGGTTTAGAGAGGTCGCGTTGGAATATGAAGCTTTCACAGGCTTTGAAAAGTTCTGCTTATGATGTTTACGCCAAACTAGAAAGCAGCCAACAAGACAACTATGACGTCTTGAAGAAAGCGTTACTGGAGCGCTTTGAAATGAACGCTCGCAAATATTTGCAACTGTTTCGCAACAGCAGGAAAGAGAGCTCTGAAACTTTTCAGCAATTCTCTTCCCGTCTAAAGGGATACTTGATAAAGTGCCTAGAGCTCTCGCAGAACACTTTGTCTGCGGACACCCGGAGATTTTTAGCTGAGCAAGGTGCAGAAAAACTTGAAGACATCTTGGAAAAGTCCGAGCGATATCACAATGCGCTGGCTGAACTACCGGCCTCAAAACGTAAACCGACAGAAGAGCATTTTCGAAAGAATAATCTAGACCAATCTTCTCATGCTTCTCACGGTTCTAATCAGAATAACCACAGAGAAACTGGACCTCAAAACCCCACTCCGGAAAAATCCAAGTTCTACAAAAACAAGTACACCAACCACAGTAAACAGTCTGATTAACCCGACCGCCCTACATGGCAGCGCAGCCAGAAAGGACAAGGTGGCAAAGGGAGAACCCCTGAGCACGGGATTAATGATCAGAGCGAGCACACCGAACCGAAACGCATCGGATGCTTGCTAACAGTCTCGCAAGGCGGAATTATTGACAATGATTCCCAACCTGTAGAGGGAGAGAAACCCTCTACGCGAGGTACTGTTATATTGAACGGTTCTCAAACTTTTTGCTTATTTGACACGGGGCTTTCTTATGATTGCATTGTTGCCTGACACCTGGTCAAACCAAGAAGGAATGGGAGCCTGCGCCTAATTTGTTACCCATGGAACTTAAAGAAGCGCAACAAAAGGACCCTACTTTGGCACACTGCTTTAGGAAACTGCCCATGGCTAAGGAACCCAGACAGCACGGGGACATTTTTTCTAAGGATGGCGTACTTTATCGCAGAACGGGCAAGCCTGACCAAGGTTACAACCAGCTCCTAGTACCGAAACAGTACAGAAGCCAAATCCTAGAAATGGGGCACTCTCTTCCCTTCAGCAAACATATGGGACAGAACGCCACAAACCAACGGATAACTACTCATTATTGGTGGCCAGGAGTAAATACTGATATTATCAGGTATGTTAAATCCTGTGCCCAGTGCCAACGTGTACCACCCAAGCAACGGACATCCCCAGTCCACATAGGTGAAATGCCAATAATGGGAACACCATTTGAACGGGTAGTGATCGACATTTTAGGACCCTTCCAAACGACTAAAAGAAGGAACAGGTTCATCCTCACCTTAGTCGACACATGCACTATGTGGGCAGAAGCTATACCGCTAACATGCGCAGATGCCAAGCATGTCGCAGAAGCCCTCGTGCAGATTTTCACTCAGTTGGGATTCCCGCAGCAAGTGTTGACGGATAACGGATCTCCATACCGGAACCTGTTGATGGATGAGTGTTGCGTAGCAAAATGTGTGTTGCGTGTAAATGTTCCGTGGATGATGTCACATTTGCCACACAATGTTGAGGGTGTTGTATTTTATCTGCTTTCCAAAGGTATCATAATACTGGCACTTGCAGAGTGGTGTATCACCCTCAGACACCAGGGATGATGAGGCAGAGTAACATGGTGTCTTTAGTCTGGTTTAAGTGTGTGACGTAAGGATAGAGTCAGATAGCTACAGTATCATACATGGACGTCACATCAGACCATACAACGTAGAAAGTCAATAAAGCTTTTAACAGCAGTGATGTTTTTTGGCAATATATATTGTGTACGCCACAATGACAAAATGCATGGACATCGTTATGCAGAAACATCACAGGTATAGTACAACAGTCATTGTATCATCGACGTAGTCAATTCAACAGGAACATCAGACAGCATCATAATAATGTAAATCATTTGCCTTTTAGGATATCGTAATCAGCTGTACATGTAGTCAGGTAGTAAACTTCCCCTTTCCATAAGAGCTAGTAGATATCAACTAGGAGATTAAATCTAGTCTCCTATATTCGACCTCAACAAGACAGGCATGTCTTTTGAGCGTCACATTATCGTCCTCTATGTTCCTTAAACAGCAAAGGTATCAAACCTAGATCCATCAATAGAGTTCAGGAAGCAAATGGTCCTTAGGACAGGCATCAATCGATGCGTGACAATATAAGTGGATCGTGAGCTGAGCAAACTTGTCATATCATAGACTCTATAATGAGGCAGGCTAGGCAAAAGTCAACATCACAAGATGGCGATAAAGTTACTCAGCAAAAAAAAGGATTCAGTTACATGTTCATCAGGAATTAAATCACATAAATCACATAGATCACATATGCCTCCAGGCATTTGGAATAACGTAGAGATATATCATCTCAAAAAAGAAGGAACAACAATGATGAGGACTCCTTCCTGAATAATCTAAGCGAAGACGCTAGCACACCGCACGTCTCGTCTTACCAGCATTTCTCTCCGACTGACCTGGGCGGAAACCATTTAAACCTTGCCCCAAACAAAGACATGCGCAGAACACCCGAATCGAATACAACTCAGCAAATTTACGAAACAAAGAATGTTCTACGATGTTCGACTAAAGATTCGAACCTTAAAAGGAAATGACATCGCAAGTTGCCAACTGTTTCTAGGAAAACGCTCCATACATGGTTATGACTTAAAATCGCTCACACACAAACTATCAACAACCCTAGCTATCAAGATAAGACAACTTCCTGACGATGCTATCAAGATTAGACGACTGTAGAAATAAAAGTGACTACAATTCCATGAGTTACTTCCCATGCATTAAAAAATTGAATATAGTCAAAATGCATAGTCAGAATATATAGTCAGAATAAGTTGCGACAAGTTTAGCGCAACATTACCGCCACCTCCCGATAAAAAAAAAATGTGCAACATTTTTTTTTTTTAAATATCCAAGAGTAAAACCAAAAGCGGTTTAACAACGCACGAATTATGCGGGGATAACTAATTGCACTGCCTAATATGAGGCTAAATTGACACATAAAGTGTCTGGTGAGAATATTTCTCAACAGATAAAAAATCTGATTCAAGAAAAAAAAATATATCGGGGAGGTGCCACCAACACACACTACGCTTGCATGAAAATACAATATAAATATGCAAGTTCATATCATTATAATCAAATAGCAGTGTCATATTCTAATACCGCTTAGAATGGATGTACACATCTGATATAGAATGTTAAATATTACATTATCTAAATGTTTAATAATACCATTACATAATGAAATTAAACATAAATGACGATCCAGGACACATCTCCTGTCGTTCCAAGGAAAGTGTACAATGTGGAACTCTCCATGTTTGACACCAGAAAGGTAGCTTCTCCGATCAACAATAACATGCTGAGAAAAAACAACCAATATAATTCTATTTAATAGCCATTAAGTTTCATACTATACAATACATTATTATTAACAATTGTGACCGAGTAAACTTTCGGCCCTTATATTAACTACTCAGTCTTCTTCTTATATTAAAGAAGGGAAAAGAAGAAGATGATAACAAAGCACAATAGTATGTGTTCACCTAAAGTGAGGACAGTTGTGCTAATGTATTGTAGTAATATAGGTGTGTTATGGCTCTGTCGTATATCTAGAAATAGGACAGAAGTATTAGTTGGAATCATGTGGGCATCTAGACAGAATGTCAGCCATCACATTATCCGACCCACGGATAGCTCGTACCGTGAAGTGAAAAGGTTGAAGAGCAATAGCATATCGAGTGGATCTCGAACTCTTCAAGTTCTTAGTCTGAATAGCTGTAAGAGCTTTCTGATCAGTTTCTAGAATGAAATGTGCGCCCAGGAGGAATCTTTGTAGTTTGAGAATAGACCAAACCATAGCCAACAATTCACGGTCTAAAACCGAGTAGTTCCTCTCTGCCGCATTTAGTTTTCTAGAAATGTACATGACAGGATGCAGAGTTTCAGCATATTCCTGCATAAGTGCTGCTCCGATCCCAGTGGATGAAGCATCACTTCGAAGAACAAAAGTCCTATCAAGAGTAGGTAATCTTAGGATGGGAGGAGAAGAAAATATTTTCTTGATCTGGTCTAAGGAAGATTGACATTCTTGAGACCAACGAACCAGATTAGGCGACCCTTTCTTCAACAAAGTTGAGAGAGGTGCCATGATCGAAGATAGATTCGGGATGAATCTCCCATAGAATTGAATTAGACCCAAGAGACTACGGACTTGTTTCTTCGTTTTAGGTACAGAGATGTTCAATATTTTCGAAGTATTGTGGTCTTCTGTCTTCAAGAGACCATGACCAACACGATGACCCAGGAAAGAGATTTCACCAAAACCAATATAGGCTTTAGAGGGTTTTGCTGTCAAATTAAACTCACGTAGAGTGGACAGTAGGTCATATAAACCCAAATAGTGATCTTCCCAGGAATCACTGAAGAGACAGATATCATCTAAGTATGCGATGACGTCTGAACGATGAGAAAGAATTCGACGCATCATGCGAGCGAAAGTAGCAGGGGTGTTCATAAGACCGAAAGGCATAACATTCCATTGAAATAGACCCCTAGGTGTTGAGAAAGCAGTCAGAGGTTTGGCATGATCTGCTAAAGGCACTTGCCAATAACCTTTTGACAAGTCAAGTTTAGTGAAGAATCTAGAATTAGAAAGTCTAATAAGTAGATCTTCTAGTAAAGGCATAGGTTCAGCATCGAACTTTGTGACTTGATTCAATTTGCGATAATCAACGCAAATTCGTATGTTCTTATCTTTCTTCCGAACAATAACCATGGAAGAAGAATATGGAGAAGTTGATGGTTCAATTATGTTTAATTGGATCATTTCATCCAATTCCTTTTCCACTTGTGACTGAAAGTGTATATGGATAGGATAAGGCCTAACCCTAATAGGATTATTGTCGGTAAGAATTATGTCATGTTCTATGACATGCGTGTGACCCGGGATGTCGGTTAGAACATCCTTAAATGTCTGTAACATCGACGAGACTTGACGATGTTCATCAACAGAAAGATTAGGAGAAATGGAGACATCTTTCCAAGATTCCATAGAATGTAGTGGAACCACTGGAAGAGGAAGATTAACATCAGAAAAAACAGATTCCCCATCCTGTATGACAGACAGGGATGAGTAATGACCATGAGGTACAGAAGAATCGTCCGTTGCCTGGAAAATAGGCAGCAAATAGTCTGGACGCTCATGAAATTCCGTGAGCATGTTGATATGGAAAGTTTTATGCTTTCCATCTATATCGACCACATAGTCAACATCGGAAATTCGTGAGACTATTGCATATGGACCTTTCCATGCAATCAGAAGTCTATTTTCCCTACTGGGGAGTAGGACGAATGCTTTGTCACCTGGACAAAGTTGTCGTAGACATCTGTTCTTGTTAGCAAACTGCCTTGCTTTTTCTTTAGCAATTTCTGATGAAGCAGTCGCTAGTTTGCATGCATCAATGATCTTTTGCCTAAGAGCAATGACATACTCATATGAAGATTGAGTGTCATCACTA
The DNA here is from genome assembly GCA_024509875.1 of Oreohelix idahoensis. Classification (NCBI taxonomy): domain Eukaryota; kingdom Metazoa; phylum Mollusca; class Gastropoda; order Stylommatophora; family Oreohelicidae; genus Oreohelix; species Oreohelix idahoensis. The sequence continues at coordinate 535,353 of JAMPIV010009806.1, forward strand.
ATATCATCGGCAGTGATGAGATCGTGTAATAAAGACATAGGGCCGCGCGGACGCGCGCCAAAGACAAGTTCAAAGGGAGAAAATCCTGTGTGTTCGTTTGGGACCTCTCTATAGGCAAAGAGAGCCGCGGGTAAAACCCTGTCCCAATCTTGAGGATGATCTTCAGTTATCTTACCAAGTAAAGTCTTGAGCGTTCTATTCAGACGCTCAACTAACCCATTAGACATAGGATGATAGATGCTACTGAGAGATCTTTTAATGTGTAAGGTAGACATTACTTGAGACATAGTATCAGATATGAGTTGAGTGCCATGGTCAGACAGTATTTCTCTGGGGAACCCCAAGCGAGAAAATATCAGCCAAAGAGCATCTGCGATATCTGTAGTAGATATGCTCTTTAGAGGGATAGCCTCTGGCCAACGTGTGCACATATCGACACATGTAAGGATAAACTGATGTCCTCTGGCCGACTTTATCTTAAAAGGGCCAATAATATCTATGGCCATTTTCTGAAATGGCCGAATAGGGATGTCAGCAGCCTGGATAGGCGCAGCATGTCGTGGTCCTCTAGATTTGACCTCCTGACATACCTGACATGATTGGCAGTATATACGAATGTCCTTGTTAACAAAGGGCCAAAAGAAAGCCGCAAGGACTCTCGACTTTGTACGGGAAAATCCCATGTGTCCAGCACATTGCGAGTCATGAGCATGTTGCAATATTTGCACTCTCATACTCTTGGGAACAAGAATTTGCGAATGTGCTGACGTAGCCGAGTCTTGTACCATACGTACAAGTACGCCGTTTTTCATTTCTATCCAAGATTTTCTTTGTGTATCCTTATTTGGATCACCTTTCTTCGCAAGAATGAAGAATTTTTTTTAGCGTCGGATCTTCTTCTTGTAATTTTATGAACGAGTCACGAGAAATAACCAAGGTACTATCTTGGCTATGAACTTCAACGCTATCATTATTCAACGAAGTTTGTGGTGTTTGTAGAGCTTGTGCTCTTGTAACCACTGCATTGGTAGCTTGCATATTATCATCTTCCCAAGCAGCAATCTGCTGTGGGGTACATTCCCTAACTCCGTGAATACGACCAATAATAAGGTCCGCAATAGGATTAGGTAAGAGACAGGCATGCACATCTCCCGTAAAGAAAGGAGTGTCAATGTGATATACAGCAGTAGGATATTTTTCTAGAGTGCCGCCAAATGTGACACATTTGATAACCCTTCCTGTCGCACAGGATGGTTCTACAAGCGATTGTCTAACACCAATAGTGGTGCATCCGGAATCGAAAAGTAGTGAGACCGGAGTATTATTAACAAGACCCTTATGTAGGATTAGAGAACCTCTCCCGTCATGTGCAACCGAAACAGGAAGAGCGGGGAGAGGGTGACCACAACTCAAAGTCGATATTGTAGTCGGTTCGAACAGAGTACTGCATTGGGGGCATTTGTTTGCTCTCCCAAAGTCAAAAGAAGAACAAGTGACAGCGTCAGAGTTTTTATTATCAGAAACCTGATTACAAGCTCCCTGAGATTCTTGTTGAACAGAGTTAGCCTGCTGATATCTCTTTTTTTTGTATTGAGATCTACCGCGACTACTATTACCTCTGAAGTTATCACTGTTGTTATTATCTCTGTAGTTATTAGTGTCTCTATTATAATTGTTATCCTGTTTCGAACTACAGTTTCCATGATTATTATCATGTCCACATTGATGTGAACATCTATTTGTTTGGTTTTGAGGTCTACGCGAGGAAAAGCCTCTGTTACCATATCCTATTCTGAAATGCCTAAAATTATTAGGTTGGAAGTAACGAGGACTGTCAGCTCGTCTCCAATTCTTCGAAGAAGAATCACCCTGAAATTGATTTCCATAATTTTGACCGTAACTACGGTTATTTTTCCTATGAAAATTTTGTTGGAATCTATGACTAGCGTTTTGACCATAAGGTGCTGCCGAAGCAACTGGCATACCTTCTTTTACTTTAGCGTTACCAATGGTTACGTGAGGATGCGCAGTTATATACTGGCTACAGAAATCTTCCATTTCTTTTATTGTTTTAGGTTTACGTTCGTGAAGGAAAGCAAGGAAAGACTCATTAACAGAAGACATGACTTTGTCTCTAAGTATTAAGTCTATAAGTCCTTCATAAGTTTTTTCTATCTTAGACAGCTCCACCCAACGTGAAAAAGTAAGACGTATCTTTGAAATGAATTCAGAGATTGCATTCCAGTTTCTGGCAACATATTTTTAAATTGAAGACGATAGCCGTCTTCGTCAAGTTGGTATTTCTTTAACAACATAGCCCTGACAACCTCATAGTTGTTCTTGTCAGGCTCATCTACCATGCTTAACATACTCAAAGCATCACCTCTAAGTATTTTGGACAAATGATAAACCTGCAGTGATTTATCTATGTTATGTACTTTACATGAAGTTTCAAATCTGTCCAGATAGAATGTTATATCGTCGATGGAAGCATTGAATGGTGGTAGATTAAGCTTGAAAGTGCTTGCATTAGTCTTATCTGAGACCTTATTTGCATCATTAGCATTACCCATGTTCATCACCTTTAATTTCTCAACTTCCAAAGCTAAGAGTTTTTCTTCACATGCTGCATTTTTGCTATTCTCTCATCAGACTCTCTTTGTAACTTCCTTTCTTCAGCTTCAGCTTGTTTTTCTAATCTTTTATTTTCAACCTCTTTTTCAAGTCTTTTATTTTCAGCCTCTATTTCAAGTCTTTTATTTTCAGCCTCTTTTTCAAGTCTTTTATTTTCAGCCTCAAGTCTTTTATTTTCAGACGCAGCTTCTCTTTTTTGTTTTTCCATTTCCATTTGGAATCTTTTTTCATCCACCTGCATCTGCAGTCTCTTTTGCTCAGCTTCCATTGCTTTATCATATTGAGCAGTTGCAAATTCTTCTAACTTATCACCAGTCTTCCCAAGCAATTTACCCTGCTCAATAAAGTGCTCAAATGTAGACATGATGAGTAATAATATGAGTCCACAACCTGAAATAATTAATTATCTTATTTCAAATTTAATTATAGCAAGTCTTAGATGAAGCACTTGCTTACTCACAATACTATATTATTATCCCAATCTTTTTGGGAAACAAGTCTTAGATCAAAGAACTTGTGTATAGACCTTGTTGAAATATCATCAATCAACTCTTGATCATAGGTGCACTTCCCATTCAATAGTGCACAATACTATTCATCATTTATTTATCATCAGTATAGTAGTGGTGCATCAGCATAATCCATTATCCAATCTGAATTAATTACTGTAAGTAATATTATTCATCATTTATTAACCATCAGTGTAGTAGTAATGCATAAGCATAACCCACTATCAAATGTGAATTAACTACTATAAGTGTAACCAATGACTATGTAAACACAATCACAATGTAAACATCAAGCATGTAAACATTAGCAATGTAAACATTAACAATGTAAACAATACCAATGTAAACAATAACAAAGGTTTAGCAACAATACGAAAACATTCGCAGAAATCAACAAAAAATAAAGCGAAAAGTAAAGAAATATCACAAAAAATGTGATGATATCTGCGAGAAGATATTACAAATACAAGACACAACAGTGTATAAACAAAAATGGTGTATGAAACTAAACAATAGGAAAGAGTAGGCTAGCAAATACAAACAAATCAAAACAAAACTAAAGAGTGCGAAAAATAACGAAAACAATACTAACACATGTCATCACAACTAACAAAAATAGCAACAGAAGTCGCTTTGCAAATTCCAGTATCGGAAATTTGCACACCCTACAGAAAAACGCTCACGATAGACGACCTCTATGACGTGGTATGATCTAAGGGAGACACCGCCCAACCGAAAACCCGCAGAAACATAAACATATAAAATATAAATATACAAATAACATATAAACATATAACATATAAACAACATATAACAAAAGAATGAGATGAAACACAGAAGACTCAGTAGAAGTATAAGGGCACAGTTTACAATCAAACAGGCCACTTAACTTATGGAACTCCAATCGTCAGTACAGCAAAAAACAGGTGGTAATCAGCATTCTAAGATCGAAGATCCAACGTTGATCACACATCTGAACTTGCATCAAACAGCTAAGACGATGGTTGAGACTTCTTCTAAACAGTACAGACAGTATACAGGTAGTGTAATTACGGCACTTGACCTTCTTATCCAGGAGTAAATTGCTTGAATCGGTACTTGGCCTTCTCAAGAACTCGTAGCAACCAGAACTTGGCCTTCTCAACAACTACAGCAACCTGGAACCTTGATAGCAGCAACTTGTAGTTTTATCCGGCAATATATACAACGCCGGGTACTGTCAAATTTCTTGCTTTATGGCAAAACTGCAATTTCGACATTTATCGGACAACGCCGAGTAGTCTCAGAATTCTTTATGTTGATGTCTTGAAAAATGTTGAAATGTTGATATCATGTAGACTGAAGTGGGTAAGGGACCCCGTGTATGCTGGTACCAGACCAAACCAGCTTATGGCCACCAAATGTTGAGTAGCAAAATGTGTGTTGCGTGTAAATGTTCCGTGGATGATGTCACATTTGCCACACAATGTTGAGGGTGTTGTATTTCATCTGCTTTCCAAAGGTATCATAATACTGGCACTTGCAGAGTGGTGTATCACCCTCAGACACCAGGGATGATGAGGCAGAGGAACATGGTGTCTTTAGTCTGGTTTAAGTGTGTGACGTAAGGATAGAGTCAGATAGCTACAGTATCATACATGGACGTCACATCAGACCATACAACGTAGAAAGTCAATAAAGCTTTTAACAGCAGTGATGTTTTTTGGCAATATATATTGTGTACGCCACAATGACAAAATGCATGGACATCGTTATGCAGAAACATCACAGGTATAGTACAACAGTCATTGTATCATCGACGTAGTCAATTCAACAGGAACATCAGACAGCATCATAATAATGTAAATCATTTGCCTTTTAGGATATCGTAATCAGCTGTACATGTAGTCAGGTAGTAAACTTCCCCTTTCCATAAGAGCTAGTAGATATCAACTAGGAGATTAAATCTAGTCTCCTATATTCGACCTCAACAAGACAGGCATGTCTTTTGAGCGTCACATTATCGTCCTCTATGTTCCTAAAACAGCAAAGGTATCAAACCTAGATCCATCAATAGAGTTCAGGAAGCAAATGGTCCTTAGGACAGGCATCAATCGATGCGTGACAATATAAGTGGATCGTGAGCTGAGCAAACTTGTCATATCATAGACTCTATAATGAGGCAGGCTAGGCAAAAGTCAACATCACAAGATGGCGATAAAGTTACTCAGCAAAAAAAAAGAATTCAGTTACCTGTTCATCAGGAATTAAATCACATAAATCACATAGATCACATATGCCTCCAGGCATTTGGAATAACGTAGAGATATATCATCTCAAAAAAGAAGGAACAACAATGATGAGGACTCCTTCCTGAATAATCTAAGCGAAGACGCTAGCACACCGCTACGTCTCGCCTTAGCAGCATTTTTGCTCAGACTCCCCTGGGCGGAAATCATACAAAACCTACCCACAAACAAAGACATGCGCAGAACACCCGAATCGAATACAACTCAGCTAATTTACGAAACAAAGAATGTTCTACGATGTTCGACTAAAGATTCGAACCTTAAAAGGAAATGACATCGCAAGTTGCCAACTGTTTCTAGGAAAACGCTCCATACATGGTTATGACTTAAAATCGCTCACACACAAACTATCAACAACCCTATCTATCAAGATAAGACAACTTCCTGACGATGCTATCAAGATTAGACGACTGTAGAAATAAAAGTGACTACAATTCCATGAGTTACTTCCCATGCATTAAAAAATTGAATATAGTCAAAATGCATAGTCAGAATATATAGTCAGAATAAGTTGCTACAAGTTTAGCGACGATATAACATTCTATCTGGACAGATTTGAAACTTCATGTAAAGTACATAACATAGATAAATCACTGCAGGTTTATCATTTGTCCAAAATACTTAGAGGTGATGCTTTGAGTATGTTAAGTATGGTAGATGAGCCTGACAAGAACAACTATGAGGTTGTCAGGGCTATGTTGTTAAAGAAATACCAACTTGACGAAGACGGCTATCGTCTTCAATTTAAAAATATGTTGCCAGAAACTGGAATGCAATTCTCTGAATTCATTTCGAAGATACGTCTTACTTTTTCACGTTGGGTGGAGCTGTCTAAGATAGAAAAAACTTATGAAGGACTTATAGACTTAATACTTAGAGACAAAGTCATGTCTTCTGTTAATGAGTCTTTCCTTGCTTTCCTTCACGAACGTAAACCTAAAACAATAAAAGAAATGGAAGATTTCTGTAGCCAGTATATAACTGCGCATCCTCACGTAACCATTGGTAACGCTAAAGTAAAAGAATGTATGCCAGTTGCTTCGGCAGCACCTTATGGTCAAAACTCTAGTCATAGATTCCAACAAAATTTTGATAGGAAAAGTAACCGTAGTTACGGTCAAAATTATGGAAATCAATTTCAGGGTGATTCTTCTTCGAAGAATTGGAGACGAGCTGACAGTCCTCGTTACTTCCAACCTAATAATTTTAGGCATTTCAGAAGAGGATATGGTAACAGAGGCTTTTCCTCGCGTAGACCTCAAAACCAAACAAATAGATGTTCACATCAATGTGGACATGATAATAATCATGGAAACTGTAGTTCGAAGCAGGATAACAATTATAATAGAGACACTAATAGCTACAGAGATAATAACAACAGTGATAACTTCAGAGGTAATAGTAGTCGCGGTAGATCTCAATACAAAAAAAAAAGAGATATCAGCAGGCTAACTCGGTTCAACAAGAATCTCAGGGAGCTTGTAATCAGGTTTCTGATAATAAAAACTCTGACGCTGTCACTTGTTCTTCTTTTGACTTTGGGAGAGCAAACAAATGCCCCCAATGCAGTACTCTGTTCGAACCGACTACAATATCGACTTTGAGTTGTGGTCACCCTCTCCCCGCTCTTCCTGCTTCGGTTGCACATGACGGGAGAGGTTCTCTAATCCTACATAAGGGTCTTGTTAATAATACTCCGGTATCACTACTTTTCGATTCCGGATGCACCACTATTGGTGTTAGACAATCGCTTGTAGAACCATCCTGTGCGACAGGAAGGGTTATCAAATGTGTCACATTTGGCGGCACTCTAGAAAAATATCCTACTGCTGTAATTAACATTTCCACTCCTTTCTTTACGGGAGATGTGCATGCCTGTCTCTTACCTAATCCTATTGCGGACCTTATTATTGGTCGTATTCACGGAGTTAGGGAATGTACCCCACAGCAGATTGCTGCTTGGGAAGATGATAATATGCAAGCTACCAATGCAGTGGTTACAAGAGCACAAGCTCTACAAACACCACAAACTTCGTTGAATAATGATAGCGTTGAAGTTCATAGCCAAGATAGTAACTTGGTTATTTCTTGTGACTCGTTCATAAAATTACAAGAAGAAGATCCGACGCTAAAAAAATTCTTCATTCTTGCGAAGAAAGGTGATCCAAATAAGGATACACAAAGAAAATCTTGGATAGAAATGAAAAACGGCGTACTTGTACGTATGGTACAAGACTCGGCTACGTCAGCACATTCGCAAATTCTTGTTCCCAAGAGTATGAGAGTGCAAATATTGGAACATGCTCATGACTCGCAATGTGCTGGACATATGGGTTTTGCCCGTACGAAGTCGAGAGTCCTTGCGGCTTTCTTTTGGCCTTTTGTCAATAAGGACATTCGTATTTACTGCCGATCATGCAAGGTATGTCAGGAGGTCAAATCTAGAGGACCACTACATGCTGCGCCTATCCAGGCTGCTGACATTCCTATTCGGCCGTTTCAGAAAATGGCCATAGATATTATTGGCCCTTTTAAGGTCAAGTCGGCCAGAGGACATCAGTTTATCCTTACATGTGTCGATATGTGCACACGTTGGCCAGAGGCTATCCCTCTAAAGAGCATATCTACTACAGATATCGCAGATGCTCTTTGGCTGATATTTTCTCGCTTGGGGTTCCCCAGAGAAATACTGTCTGACCATGGCACTCAACTCATATCTGATACTATGTCTCAAGTAATGTCTACCTTACAATTAAAAGATCTCTCAGTAGCATCTATCATCCTATGTCTAATGGGTTAGTTGAGCGTCTGAATAGAACGCTCAAGACTTTACTTGGTAAGATAACTGAAGATCATCCTCAAGATTGGGACAGGGTTTTACCCGCGGCTCTCTTTGCCTATAGAGAGGTCCCAAACGAACACACAGGATTTTCTCCCTTTGAACTTGTCTTTGGCGCGCGTCCGCGCGGCCCTATGTCTTTATTACACGATCTCATCACTGCCGATGATATTAGTGATGACACTCAATCTTCATATGAGTATGTCATTGCTCTTAGGCAAAAGATCATTGATGCATGCAAACTAGCGACTGCTTCATCAGAAATTGCTAAAGAAAAAGCAAGGCAGTTTGCTAACAAGAAAAGATGTCTACGACAACTTTGTCCAGGTGACAAAGCATTCGTCCTACTCCCCAGTAGGGAAAATAGACTTCTGATTGCATGGAAAGGTCCATATGCAATAGTCTCACGAATTTCCGATGTTGACTATGTGGTCGATATAGATGGAAAGCATAAAACTTTCCATATCAACATGCTCACGGAATTTCATGAGCGTCCAGACTATTTGCTGCCTATTTTCCAGGCAACGGACGATTCTTCTGTACCTCATGGTCATTACTCATCCCTGTCTGTCATACAGGATGAGGAATCTGTTTTTTCTGATGTCGATCTTCCTCTTCCAGTGGTTCCACTACATTCCATGGAATGACATAATTCTTACCGACAATAATCCTATTAGGGTTAGGCCTTATCCTATCCCTATACACTTTCAGTCACAAGTGGAAAAGGAATTGGATGAAATGATTCAATTAAACATAATTGAACCATCGACTTCACCATATTCTTCTTCCATGGTTATTGTCCGGAAGAAGGATAAGAACATACGAATTTGCGTTGATTATCGCAAATTGAATCAGGTCACAAAGTTCGATGCTGAACCGATGCCTTTGTTAGAAGATCTACTGATTAGACTTTCTAATTCTAGATTCTTCACTAAACTTGACTTGTCTAAAGGTTATTGGCAAGTGCCTTTAGCAGATCATGCCAAACCTCTTACTGCTTTCTCAACACCTAGGGGTCTATTTCAATGGAATGTTATGCCTTTCGGTCTTATGAACGCCCCTGCTACTTTCGTTCGCATGATGCGTCGAATTCTTTCTCATCGTTCAGACGTCATCGCATACTTAGATGATATCTGTCTCTTCAGTGATTCCTGGGAAGATCACTATTTGGGTTTATATGACCTACTGTCCACTCTACGTGAGTTTAATTTGACAGCAAAACCCTCTAAAGCCTATGTTGGTTTTGGTGAAATCTCTTTCCTGGGTCATCGTGTTGGTAATGGCCTCTTGAAGACAGAAGACCACAATACTTCGAAAATATTGAACATCTCTGTACCTAAAACGAAGAAACAAGTCCGTAGTCTCTTGGGTCTAATTCAATTCTATGGGAGATTCATCCCGAATCTATCTTCGATCATGGCACCCTCTCTCAACTTTGTTGAAGAAAGGGTTCGCCTAATCTGGGTTTCGTTTGGTCTCAGGAATGTCAATCTTCCTTAGACCAGATTAGAAATATATTTTCTTTCTCCCTCCCATCCTAAGATTACCTACTCTTGATAGGACTTTTGTTCTTCGAAGTGATGCTTCCATCCACTGGGATCGGAGCAGCACTTATGCAGGAAGTACATGGGGGGGGGGGGGGGGGCATA